>LPNX010156566.1:143989-177596 GCA_001517045.1 Pseudotsuga menziesii
AGAGATGTTGATTCTTCTCAATGCTTGGAAGAAATCAAAAAATCTATTGAAGATACATATGAGTACTTTGATGTTGTTGATTCCGTTTGGTGGGAATCTTTTTTCATAGAGCAGAGTGACATAATTTCAAGCTCTACAAATGGAGATATATTTTTGAAGACTCCATTTGCTTGGCCAAAAAGTTTATCAAATGAAAATGAGGTAACAAATGTTGAACCTCGAGCTATTGAGTTTTCTCAAGTAGAGGAAAGAGAAATGTATATTGGCTCTAGAAGATCATCTGCAAAGTGTCTAGAGATGGAAGACCTTTACAGGGGCTCAGTACAAGATACCAAGGAGGGTTACATGATTGCAGTTTTGGCTACAGATGATCCACGTCAATATCCATTCTGGATTGCAAAAGCTATCAAGGTCAATAAAGAAAATGAAGAAGTAGTATCAGTAGAAGTACATTGGTATGCAACAGATACACACCCATTTGATGGTGTGTACAAGGCAGAGATGGTGGTTGAGAAAAAGGTTTGCAGAAAGAGAAACAGAAAGGGTCAAAAAATAAATCGCCACCGCATTGACATCTTGAAATTAGAGGAAGTTGATATACTTGTTTATGATTTCAAGTTGACAAAGAAAGACACTCTCCACTCCAAGACTATAGAGATTATCAAGAGGTTGCTGCCACAGCCAGAAGTTGCAAGATGGGAGTTTGTTAAACCAAGTCGTAGATCCCGAAGGAATATGACATCTGAAATGATGGGCATAGATGTAGACTCAGATGGTGCGCCCATTGATAATAGAGAAGAGTATGGGTCATCTACATCTTCATCAAGTCCTTCATCTGCAGAAAATGTAGATTCTGATGGGGTGTCAGAATCCATGGATGAATTTGAAGAAGTAGTGTAGATTATTTTTATTAGTATGATTTTTTTAATTGAAACTCTAAAGGAGTTTTTGATGATGGGGTGTCATAATCCATGGATGAATTTGAAGAGGCAGTTAGATGCTTTTTACTAGTATGATTTTTGTAATTGAAACTCTAGAGGAGTTTTTGAATATTTATATGAACCATTTGTTCTTGTATGGTCTAATATATTATCTCATTATGAATCACATCATAATTTCTTTGTTTCTATATGGTTATAATGGTGAAATTATTAGAGAAATCTGTTTTTTCTTTAATATGCAATTTTCCAGAAAGTTGTAATTTATCTCTTCAAGAATTTTTCTTTTTTTCCAATTTAAGGTTGATTTTAAAGTTTTGTTAAACAAAAATATGGGATGTTTAGTCCATGGCTCTATTTTTTACCCTAAAAAAAACAACATGTATACTGGTATCAACACTTTTCTATTTGGGGGGTGTTTTTGGTGTTTTTTTTGCAAAAATCATCATTTTTATGGGTAGAGATCTCGTTCATAGTATATAGTTCTCGTTTCATAGTATAAGTGGTTAGTATACAGTCAAATAGGATAGAGCTCATGTAGAACTCTGGCTTCTTCTGAGACACCCCTCCCAAAGTTGAAGATATGCATGCCGAGAGGCTATTGAACACTATGTTTGCCCAATTGAATATGGTTCCTTGAGTGGCCACATAGAAAATAATTGGCATCCATACCAATTTGAATCTTTTTCCGTGAGCTCTCCCAAAAATCCTATTCAACATTAGTGCAATAAATCTATAAGGAGTCCGGAGAGTGGATGTATCATATTCTCCTGATGGAATGGTTCGAAATTTCTTCCTTGGTATCATCATCATTTTTACTATTTCTATCAGGTCCATAGCTCTCTCTTTCAACTAGCTTTTAGTTAGGTAAATGTGGGCAGGAGGCAGATGATATGCCAGTGAAACATAAGTAGGGCTGTATGCAGCGTATCCCTGTTTAGCAGTATTTTCAAGGATCATCGTAGTTACATCTGCCCTAGGCAAAATCCAACCAATCACCTCTAAGCATGGGAACAATTCCAGTCTTATGGCTACTTTCATAAGAGCCGATTTCTCAATGTTTTCATATATAGTCAGCTCTTTGAATCTTGCATCAGGCACATTCTGATTTGAAATCATCCTGTATATCTCACCCCATTTATAATGAGGATCGACCCCAGTGGTAGCTTTGGTATCTTCATATATGTATTCAACCTTGGTGATGATTTCAACCTCTGGTTCTCCTTCAGCAACATGAGCCTTCTTCTTTTGTCTTTTGGACATATTTTCTTTGCAACAGTCACCCTGTCATAAACAGAGTATGTTCTTAGACCATTTAAGATTTTAGCAAGTGTTTTAGTAATGAAGAAAAAATGTATCAACCTATTTACCTCTTCCATATTCATTCTCAAAAATAAAATATACAGAGTATTAATGCATGAAAAGAAAAATGACAAGGCAAAAGAAACTCCTGCAATTTGTGTCTTGAAATCCTCTAAGCCCACCGTCTGTAACTAAGAACACAACCCTGATAGAAAAACTCTTCATTTAATCTGGGCTACATTCAAACTAATCTAACTCCTCTGGTAAAAGCATGTACCACACTATCATTATGGTTGATCCTCAAACACGAGACCCTATACTATGTTCTTCAATGCGGAACATCTTAACTAGACCAAAGTATTGAAAACCCCTCGACGTCCCATAAAATAGGGTAAATGCTTGCAAATAGTTTAAAAGAATCACTAGACATCCATGAATAACCAAAGAATGGGTGGTACAGACAGCGTAACACTTGTCTACACCAACCCCTTAATCTTTCAGATTGGAATAAAACAATCATAATGGTTTAAAATGCAAGCTCAAAAAAACCCCATCGCCAAAGAAAACTGTCAAACTAGATATTCTGCTTTACAACAATAAGCATATCGCGAAGATAAATATTCTTTATAAATGAATAACAAATATGGGAAAACCTAACCAGGGAAAACCATGGTTCTCAAAACAACCAATAAAAATAAAAAAAGAGTAAATCATGGTTTCCCTACCTGGCAAAACGTTGTGCAGTCGGCGTGATGACCCAAAAACCTCTAGGATAGCACGCCAACGAGTGAAATAAGGACAACTGGGAATGCTAAACAAATCAATCGATAAGGACTGGAGTAGACATGATTTTCAACAAAGATAATAATAAAAAAAACTCCACCTCTATACATAACCCTCGGTAAAAGAAATGGCGGGAAAACCCTATTGACGGTCGAAAGCTCTAAACATCGAGTGGATAGTTCAATAGGAAGCCGCAACAGGGGGAAACAAACCAGCTGCGGATCCCATGAATCATAAAACCCATTGACGGTCGGAAGCTCTACATGCTACGGGTTGGTGAATCAAACCTCAATGTTTCTACAATGTCGACGATGCAATCCTAAGAGCTGCTGCATTGTTGGTGATTCTGAGCACTAAACACTGTCGTAGTGTCAACGATTGTTATGCATCGAGAATCGAAAAGACTAACCACTAACGCATTGAAACTTCAAACCACAATACATTTCACAGTGTCGACGATACAAAGGACAATCCCTCCAATCCAATCTCGAAACTCGTTCCGATAGCGATAAAAAACAAGTCATTTATAGTTAAAAGGGTTTAAACAATAAAACCAAAGGAGATAAAGTACACGTATCGGTGATAAATATAACTGTCCATCGGGACGTTCATCATTTCCCTTCCGAAACTTCGGTAGCATAGAGGACTAATGCCCTGAATCCTTCGTCAATTGACCTCCGATAGCGATAAAATGAAATCATCGAAAAATATAAAAAAATGTTAAGAGCTCAAATAAAAACGAAAGACTCTTTGGTTGGGAAACGGTAATACTAGTTCATTTAACCTCCGAAACAACATAAACAAACAATCAACTAATCCTCCAACCTCCCAAAGATCAATTTTAAGTGGAAAAACTAGACTTCCAGGACAAGTTTAAAGAAATCAAACAAACCTGAGCTAGATAAAATCAAAAGGAGGTTCCAAAATTTTTCAAAAAAATTAGGAAAAGGTTGCAGCTACAACAATTGGCGACTACCTGGTGAACACAAATCTTTGGACAATTTTTTCTTTGAGCAACAGACTGTTTCGATGCTACCAACATGATGAATTCTTCTAGATGTACGGATTTCCAAATGGTAGATGTATGCACTTTAATCATTGATGATAGTCCAATTTAGTGAAAATGGAAACCAAGATTTCAAAGTCCAGATAACTCTTTTGAGGACAGGAATATGAGTTTCATTTTTTACCTCTGCCTTTGGGTAGCTACCAGCTTACACACCACAGGATTGTAACATATGGTAAGCAGAAATATTCGTTTGTTCATCATTCCCATGCCATTTTGCACTTTTGTGCTTTTGGAATTTTGTCCTTTCTTTTGAGTCCTCTTTTTTGCCTTCTTTCTGAAATTTTTATTTCAGGGTACTCTATCCATAGTGTCCTTTCATGTGAGAGCTATATTTAATTTTCAGCTCACAGATGGAGAAGAAATTTGGCAATCTTGTACTAATATGGTTCAGTACTTTGTTTTGATACATATTACTTTCTTAGGAGATTTTTACTCTTATTTTGCTTTTGGCTTTCAATTCCTGGCATGGGATCATTTAATAATAATATATTGTTTACCATGCTTCCTCTCCATGGGTCTTTTGTTGTCACCCTCTAAGACATTTTAATGTGATATGGATGGAGCCTCGAAATAGTATTCCAGACCTTTTGATCATGAGTTATTTTACAAGGATTAATTAGGACTTCAATATGTTCATAGCCATTTAGGAAAAATTCTAAACTAGAAGAAGTTCTTTTAAATAAATTTGTAGTACATAGTCTTATAATCAAGGATTTTAGTTAATCAAGAATTTTGATGAACTCCATGCAACCAAAAAATGTGCCTCTTTATTAAAATCAAACAAACTCTAACCAAAACAAACAAATTACAATAAATCAAAAATAAAACAAACCAATCAATTTATTTATGTACAAGATAACCAAGAAATAAAAATCAAGGAAAATAAGGTTTGAGAACTAAACCATTAACTGGTAAGTTCTCTTCCCACCCCTGTAAATCTTGCAACTTGTAAGTTGAGGGGCCAATATTTGCTGCAATTTGAAAAGGGCCTATCCATAACTGTTGAAACTTAGTGTTCTTTCCCTTTTCATCATGCGAATGATCCCACTTAAGAACCAGGTCTCCTACTTCGAATTCTTTGTTCCCAGTTTTATGCTTATCAAACCAATGTTTCACTACTTCCTGTTGATGCTTAAATATCTTTGGCTTTGGACCTAGACTCTTTCAACTTCAAAAGATTATAGATTCTAATCCGTAGGATTTCGCTATCGGTACCTCTAGATTCCTGAGCTAGTATGGACGATGGTAACAAAATGTTGGGAGGAAGAATAGCTTCTTTTCCATAAACAAGAGTGTATGGTGACACACTTAAGGAATTCTTGGGTGTGACTCTATTAGCCCAAAGAGCATTAGGTAACGCTAAATGCCAACTTCTCTGGTTTTCCATCATGTTTTTCTTTAGAATTCTAATCAAATTCTTATTTGTAGATTCTGCCAAGCCATTTCCTTGTGGCTAATAGTTTGCAGAATAATGCAACTTGATTCCTCTTTCATTATCAAATGCAATTAATCTCATAGAAGAAAAGTAAGTAGCATTATCAAAAACCAGGGAAATTGGAACCCCAAACTTGGTCATAATGTGATCTTGTAAGAAATCCATGATTGCATCTTCATTCACTTTGCATAACAGAATGGCCTCAACCCATCTGGTGAAGTAGTCAGTTGACGTCAAAATGTATTTGTGCTGTAGGGAATAATTTGGGTTTATCTCTCTAATGATATCAATCCCCCATTGTTCGAATGGTTCTGTTATCATCACTGGTTTTAAAGGCCCTGCTGCCTTAGCTTGTCTTCCACCACCTCTTTTACAAGCATCACACTTTCTGACATGAGCATGAGCATCCTTAAACAGTGTAGGCCAATAATATCTGGCTCTGAGAATCTTATGGGCTGTTGTATCTCTGGAAAAATGACCTCCAGTAGGCCCATCATGCAATTATGTTATGACCTTCCTTGCATATTCTTGTTCTAAGTATCTAAGAAAAACTCCATCATAATTCTTTCTGAATAATACTCCATCAATTATCTGATATGAAGCTGATTTTAGACGTAATTCTATTCGTTGTTTGGAATTCCAATGTTCCGGCAAATATCCTTCTTGAAGGTAATGAACTAGGTCCCGGTACCAGGAATCTGGAGCGGTGAATAGAGGACATACATCCACCATATGTAACTCAGCCTCATTGTCCCAACCATTTTCTTCATTGTCTTTACCTTCAGCCATTAGTTTACAAAATCCTTGCCCTTTTACTATGGCTGCTGGTTTGAACTCAAGATCATATTCTTGTAAGGTTGTTACCCAGTTGCCTCTTCTTTCTCCTAATTCCTTTTGTATGAAAAGAGATCTTACAGTTGGGTGTAGAACTATTACTTTAGTACCGTTCTGAAGTATGTATGGCCTGAATTGCTTTATCGCTTTAAAAATTGCATAATCTTGTTTATCAATAGCTGGATAATTCAATTCAGCTCCGTGCAGACCAGTGCTCATAAATGATATCGGGTACTCATCTCCCCCTTCTTCCTTTTATGTAACCACCGCTGCTAATGAATCATCCGATGCAAAAGTGTACAGAATAAAATCTTTTTCGGAATTTGGACTTTTGAGTGATGGTGCATTAGCAATAGATGTTTTTATCTTACTAAATGTGTTCTTTTCCACATCAATCTATTTAAATTGTACACTTCGTTTAACCATCTGCTGTAAAGGTTTGACAATTTGAGCAAAATCTGGTACAAACCTTCGCTCAAAATTATTTGTCCCCATGAATGATTGCATACCTTTTTTCTTATGGGGTAAAGGGATCTGTTCTATGGCTTTAATCCTTTCTAGGTCTATGGAGATCCCTTTCTTAGAAACAACGTGACCTAGTAGCTTTCCTTCTATGACCGTAAAAACACATTTCTTAGGATTCAGTGAAATACCATATTTTCAACAACGCTCAAAAATTTCTTTCAGATGGAATGCATGTTCCTCTCTCATTTTTGAAAATATTGTGACATCATCGAGATATACCACAACACTACAGCCAATCAGACCACAAAAATCTATATCCATGGCCCTCTAGAAAGTAGCTCCAGTATTTATGAGTCCAAAGGGCATTCTCTTTTAAGCAAAACTTCCCCACTTGGTTCTAAATGTGGTTTTAAGCCTATCCTCTTCAACTACTAATACTTGATTATAGCCAGAGAATCCATCTAATAGTGAAAACAATTCAGAACCTGAAACCATTTGCACTATTTGCTCCATGAGTGGGACTAGATAGTTATCTTTATCTAACGCACGATTGAGGTTTTTGAAATCTACACAGAGCCTGATTTCTCCTGACTTTTTGCTTACTAGCACAAAATTTGAAACCCATTCCAAATGCCTGACTTTGAATATAATTTTAACATCCAACAATTTTTTCACTTCACTCTGAATTAAAGGTTCCATCTTTGGATGCATCTTCCTCAAAGGCTGTTGGTAAGGCCTAACTCCAGCTTTAATTAGGATGACATGTTGTATGATGTTTGTGTCATATGTTTTAAGCTCTTCATATGTCTAGGAAAACACATCTTTGTACTATTTGAATAGACTAATGAACTTACTCCTTTCCCCTGGAGAACAACACTTTCCCAAATTTACATATCTAGGTTTAGCTTCAGTCCCCAAATTTATTAGCTCAAATTGCAAGGATGAGCTATGAGTCTTGACATTCGCTGGCTTTCAGAACTTGTTGTTTAATTCAAACATTTGTTCCAAGGTCCTGAATCCCTTAGGAATAAAATTCCCAAATTTTAATTATGCTTGATGTTCTTCATCATCTATTATTGCTCCTTTAAAAGTCTCATCATTGATCAAGCATTCCAAAATTTGTTGATCATCGTCAAAAACTCATAGATTGGTGATCATATCCGGAATAGAAGGCCTAAAAAGTAACTCAATAGAGCATATACTATTAGAAGGTACTAGCCTTGCAGTTGAGGTAGCAAGTAAATCAACTGCTGCATTCTTTATTCTAGGAACGAACACAATATTGAATGAATGAAAATTTATAAACAAATCCCAAACTTCATTTTGATAGGATTTTAAATGTGGTGAAATACAGTGTATCTTATTTCGAATTTGCTTAACAACAATTTCAAAGTCAACATATACTTTCATATTTTTAACTTTCAGTTCTATTTTCTTTTTTGAGTCCCTGAACTAGTGCTTCGTACTTGGATGTATTATTTGTACATTCAAATTCTAATCTACAAGAAAGAAAATGTTTATTTTTTCTTGGATCAATCAGGACACAACTAGCTCCTGATCCTTCCAATGTTTTAGATCCATCAAAATAAAGGGCCCAAAATCTATCCACTTCTACTGAACTTGAATTAAAAACTACATCTGAAACTAAATCTACTATTTTACAGTCAATCTCATTAGCCCGTGAAAATCGAAGGAGACCAGGCTGAGTGTCAAGTATATTGTTGGCTTCTTCAGCTTGGTAATTTCCCGGTTCCAATTCAATGAAGTAATTTCCCAACAGAGAGTTTATTGGCTCATTATTTCCCTCTAACTGAGTAACATTGTATTTCATTTGAGGCTCTCTTACTACTTTTATTTGATTGGGACTTCCCTTATGAGGAAACCATAAATGTGACCAATCTGATGCAAAGTAACCATCTAGCCTTGTCAACCAGTCTCGACTCAAAACAAGTCCATAAGCATCAGGTATGTCTGCTACTACAATGTCGATGTATTGACATACCCTCTCATCTGTAGATAAGCAAATCAAAACATCTTCCATTTCCCCGATTACTTTCACAGCTGTCTTGTCTAACTTAAGAACCTGCCAAGTAGATGGTTTAGGTTGTCCATTGATTTTCTTGTAGACTAAAAGTGGCATAACATTGACTGATGCTCCTGAGTCTACTAAACAGTTGTGCACATTATAGTTGAAAATCTCAAACGTTAGGAGAAATACTGGGGTTTTATACTTAGACTTACCTCCCACACTTGCTTCACCAATTTCTTCTTCAGGTTGGTTGTTAGTGGGAACCTCTTTTTTTGGTACTTCAAGTGCTTTTAACAATTTCTCTTTCTGCTGAGGTACATTACACATTTCAAACAATGAGATATTTGCCTTAGCCATTTTAATGTCTTCCACAATATCATACCCCATCTCATGCTCTTTGAGATTCCTCTTGACTTTATCAATCTTATCTTCAACAGGCTTAACGGGTATGTTAATTTTCTTTGGATCTTGACTTGAAATGGTAAATTCAGGTATTTTAACAGTTGTAGTGTTCTTTTGTATCGTCCTCATATTTTCTTGAAGTTTCTTGATCTTAGGAAGTATTGACTTGTCTTCTTTTAACAAACTCTGACTTCTTGTTGACACATTGGTTTTTGATGTTTCCTCTTGTTTCAAAGAATATTCTTCTTCTGTATCAAACATTGAGACACAGTCCCATAAAACTAGAGAATCCTCCTCTTGTTTCTCTATAGATTGATTATCTTTTTCTTCCTCTTTACCAGTTTCTATCAATTTGGAATCCAATAGTTCATTCATTACCAGTGTCATAGAGTTTATCCATTGGGGGGAATTCTTCTCAAAATGAGGTTGTTGATGAAAAGTACAAAAATTATCCATGCCTACATCAGTTAAATTCATTGTTGCAGGACTATGTGGAGGAGGCTTAGGTTGACTGTTGTCTTCCCTTTTCTTATAATAAGGATTATATGATTTGCGAGCCTCTTTTTCCTTCTCTAAATCTATCACTCTGTTGGATAACTTTTGCATCATATTCAACATCCCCTCAAAATCTTGTGACCACTCATCCTTAGGCTTAGTCGGTAATAAATGTTTCTTGCTTCCAAAAGTCTTTTCTTCTGATTGCACAGGATAATTTTCTATGCTTTCCATCTCAGCTTCCAACTTCTCAGCTTCTTCATAAGTTTATGCTAATGTAGGTCTCACTGATCTCTTGGAAAACATGGCTAGATCAGGCCCAAGTGCTGAGGTATAGTATTATATCAGAACATTTTCAGATGGCTTATTTACGGTAGTAAAATTATTTAATTAAGCAGCAAATCTTTGAGTAAAATCATGTACTTCTTATTTTATTTCTTTCTTTAGAGCACATAACCCCTTCATTAAGGCTGCATGAGTTTTCTGAACTGCATATTTACTTCTGAACATTCTCTCAAATGTGTTCCAATCCGTGATTGAATTTGCAGGAAGTGCAAAATACCATGATGTTGCGTTTCCTTTCAGAGTGTGAGGAAACAATCTACAGACTACATCTTCATGCTCCCCAGCTTGTAATCCTTCTATAGCCAGTTAAAAACTTTGTAAATGATCATCTACCAAAACTCCTTCACCTGGTTCAAACTTGGGTAGCATCTTGTCAAAAGCTTGAGGCAAATCATGCAAGGGAGGTGTCAAATTTAAAGGTGACCTAGATCTCCAAGCAGGAAGTGGAGGTGGTTGGTTTGCATTAACATGAGCCATGATTCTGAGTGGAGAATGAGGTGCTAACTGAACAGGGGTCCGACAAGGTGAACCTAGGTCCAATTGATTCAAAGGTTGGTCAACTTCTTGTAAGGATGCTTCTACCAGTTCTTCAAGATATTCTACCAACAATCATTGTTCTAATTGAGGGCGATCTTTCTTTTGATACTATCTTCTTGGTAAGACAGAAATGATAGGTAATACTCCAATATTTTTCGCATATGCCATAGTGATTCTTCTTAAATCATCAACCACTTCATTATTTACAGGATATAGATAGCCTTTCTATTTATCTTCAGGAGTGGATTTGTGAAACAAACTACTTTAAGAACTGTCACCGGTGGAGTAATTTCGAGGAAGTGAGCTTCCTCAGCTAGCCATGCACTGGTTGCCCTCCTTCTAGTACCAAAAACTATTGAGGCCTAAAAAATCGTAGGTAACAACAGTTAGGGATTTCCCCCAATAAATGTTCCCAACTAACCCGTTACTGTTTGGTATGGGGAATCCATTCAGTTTATGGTCCAGCTATCGTAGGTCAGGTAACAAATTAAAAGGTTTTACCGGTTACGGCTCGGTCCACTGTAATATTTTTAGTTTTTTGTGTTTAAGTTATGATGTGCAAGTGCCTATCTAAAAATGCAAATTGATAGAGATAATGAGGAGTGTCACAATGTGATGCACAGGTTCTTACCTCTCATCTTACCTCTCTCGCATCTAAATCACAAACAACTAGAAAATAACTACAACTAACTAACCTATCCCCAGGGAGCAAAAATTATTAGTTATCAATGAGGAATGTATTTCTATGCATGTATTAAGAAAAATTACAGATAGTTGTTACTTATTTCAGAACACATGAACATTAATAGAAATATTTACAACAAGATAGCTTATTTTTTATGACAACCTTCATTACTCATAGTGGAAATTTCACAGAATAAACTATAAGACATTCATAACATAAACAGAAATGCAATGAGTTAGAATGATCTCATAGTGAATGGACATAAGCTGAAAATTAAATAGTTCACATTCAACTGATCCATTGCAAATCATTTGAAACATTCCACCAAACTTTCTCCAGCAAAAACTTGTAATTCTTTATTGCAAAAGGAAGTCGTTCTTCTTACAATATACTCTCAAAAATTGTCTGGGAAAGTATTCCTTTCTACATCTAAACTCTCCTATATTTATACAAAGAAGCAAAACCTTTGGGCTTCCCCCTAATGACTTTTGGGCTTCCCCAACCTTTCAATCCCAAAATTTCGTCGTGTAGTAAGTGCTCATAATTTATACAATATATCACATTTTAAATCAAAATTTTATAGAACACTTTATGAAGAGGGGCCCGCTTGGTCATTTATGAACTTTTTCCATGCCTAGGCCTCTGCTGCTATGCCTTCAAAATTAGAGGGTTCAATAAAATGGATATTTATCTCATACTTAGCAACCTGATTCTTAACTACTTCTATTCTTGCCAGACTCAGGCACAACTGATCCTCCAAGAGGTGTATACTTACAGCCGCATCTCTGACTGCATTCTTTAAGATCTATTCATCTAGATCCTTTACTTGTTGGATCTCTTGCTCGTCTTCCTGACATCTATTATGTAGATGCTCTATAAACACTTTATGCTTTGGAATTGCGTCCAATCTCCTCCCTGCTGAAATATGGCATCTATTATATGTAGCAAGCACCCTTATGCAGTATTCAGCGCATTCTCCTCTCGTTTTCTTTACAGTTTTCTTGAATTCTTCTGCTGTATTGATTGCAAACTATAATAAATCATAATCCCACTTTAAACTCTACCGATCTTTAACTAGTAGCTCCGAAGGAGGTTGCTCATTTGTTTCTATCCACATTATTCTTCCCGTCAGAATCTCTTGAGATATGTCAAAAAAATAAGACGTAGTATCCAAAATCTCTTCTAATATGCTATCTATTTGCAAAATCTTACATCTTTCTTTCTCAACACACATTTGCAAATGGTGGATTTTCCTTCTATGAGTGAGAACATGTTCTTTTAAAGGCTAGAAGTCTGTGTTATGTTCTATAGCATCCTTCAGTGATGCTGTCAATGAAGCATTCTTTTCTTCCAAGGCTCCTACTTGTATTTGCTATTTTTTTCTCTTTCTTCTATGGTGGCCTTCTCTGCTTCTAACTCAGCAATTCTGCTTTGTAGTTGGTCCTTTTCTACACTCAAAGTTTCATAGGACACCTGTAGGTCATATTTCTCAGTCTTCAACACTTGATGCTCTAGTTGTAGCCTCGATAATTCTGCTAAGCTGTTCTGAGCATCCTTTCCCATTTTCTCTACAGAGACTTCTAAAGCCACCTTATTTGCATGTAGATTCTGGAGTTCTGTCTTTGAAGTCCTCACTTCATTCTGCATGTCCTCATATTTCCTCTTCAACTTATGACATTGATCCCTCTCTTTCTTCAGTGTTTCTTTTAATTGAGCTGTGTTCTTTCTTAACTGCTCAAGGTATGTCATTAGTCTATATACATTATCTTCAGTAGCCTAGGTTATTACCACCCTAGCTCTTGCTGTCAATCTTGGATCTGCATCTGTCCCATACACCAAAGTCTTGTTAGTTATCATCTTTCCCAATTGTACTCCTATTTCAACCTTTTTCTCGGTTCTTTTAACAATCCTTTTCTTCTCCTTGTCATAGAAAATTATGCTAAAATAAGCGACCTCCTCTCCTTCTTTCGACATGAAAGGGATCAAATTCATTCCAGAAAACACAGCTTTCCCTTGAGTGCTGCCAGAAGTTGCAGCAGGTTCCTGGGGGTCAAGATTATCTTATCCAAGCCCTTGATCTGTATGATCATGTTCCCCCTGTGTATCCATCTATTCAGTAGTCTATTAGCTTTTTGAGATCATGTTAATCTCAGACCTTCACTTTGTTCTTGCCTTTTATTTATCTCTACTTCTTCATTCCTGTTTTCTCCTCCTCTTCCTTCTTCGTTGCTTCCTCTGCAGCTCTCTTTATTTCTTCTTCTTCATTATTCAGCCAATTCTTTGCCTCTTGTGCTAGCCTTCTAGCATCTTCGTCCCTCTCTTTGGCCTCTCCTTCTTCAGCTGTCTTAGTCTTTTGTGCAGTTTTGCCTTTTTCGCCCGCAGTAGTGATTTTTTGTTTAAATCTCTTCTTTAAGGAAGTCATATTCTTTGCACTCCTGAATGTTTCCTCATCCTTGTCCCAGAAGTTGGTATACTCAAAATGAATGTTTTCCTCTTTAAAGTGTTTTTCTACCTTATTCCGGGAGTCATTCCTGTGAAATTTCATCTCACCAAAATATAAGTGCTCCAGCTCCTACATGAATTCTGCAGTTTACTTTACCTTTGAAAACTTATAACTCCCCAGCCAGAAAGGTATGGCAGGATATGCTACCTTTTTATGCTCGAACAAGAAAATCCCCACACCATCAAGATATACCTTCTTAACTGCCTCTTTATGCAGCACATAATCAGTGGCATATTTAGGGAGTAGAGAAGGTGCCCTGGAGCCACCATAAATTCTAATATACATTCCTTTCTCAGTTAAATAATCGTCTCCATATTCCTCAATGACTTTGAACGCTTCTTTGGACATGCAGTTGCATTTGGTCAGGAAAATTAGAGTGTACAAAGGTATGATGGAGTGTTCACATATTTCTCTGTAGTAGCTATAGTATTTTTGTGCCCAAAATAATTTATACACAGTGTAAATTGGGGTCCTATCCCTATCCCAATTACACCTCAAGGATGGAAAATATTGGGTACATAGTATACAGTCAACTAGGATAAAGCTCATGTAGAACTCTACCTTCTTCTGAGACACCCCTCCCAATGTTGAAGATATGCATGATGAGAGGCTATTGGACACTATGTTTGCCCAATTGAATATGGTTCCTTGAGTAGCCACATAAAAAATAATTGGTATCCATCCCAATTTGAAGCTTTTTTCGTGAGCTCTCCCAAAAATCCTATTTAGCACTAGTGCAATAAATCTATAAGGAGTCTGAAGAGTGGATATATCATATTCTCCTGATGGAATGGTTCGAAAGTTCTTCCTTGGTATCATCATTGTTTTTACTATTTCTATCAGGTACATAGCTGTCTCTTTTAACCAGTTTTCTTTTAGGTAAATGTGAGTAGGAGGCAGATGATATGCTATTGAGACATAAGCATGGTTGTATGCAGTGTATCCCTGTTTAGCAGTATTTTCAAGGATCGTCGTAGTTACATATGCCCTAGGTAGAATCCAACCGATCACCTCTAAGCATGGGAACAACTCCGGTCTTGTGGCTACTTTCATAAGAGTCGATTTCTCGATGTTTGCATATATAGTTAGCTCTTCGAATCTTGCATCAGGAACATTCTGATTTGCAATTATCCTGTATATCTTACCCCATTTATAATTTGGCTTGACCCCGGTGGTAGCTTTGGTATCTTCATATATGTATTCAACCTTGGTGATCATTTCAACCTCTGGTTCTCCTTCGGCAACAGGAGCCTTATTCTTTTGTATTTTGGACATATTTTCTTTGCAACAGTCACCCTTTCATCAACACAGTATGTTCTTAGACCATTTAAGCTTTTAGCAATTGTTTTAGTAATGAAGAAAAATTGTATCAACCTATTTACCTATTCCATATGCATTCTCAAAAATAAACTATACAGAGTATTAATGCATGAAAAGAAAAATGACAAGGCAAAAGAAACTCCTGCAAGTTGTGTCTTAAAATCCTCTAATTCCACCATCTGTAACTAAGAACACAACCCCGATAGAAAAAATATTCATTTAATCCAGGCTGCATTCGAACTAATCTAACTCCTCCAGTAAAAGCATGAACCACACTATCATTACGGCTAATCCTCAAACACGAGACCCTATACTGTGTTCTTCAATGTGGAACATCTTAACTTGACCAAAATTTTGAAAACCCCCCGCCGTCTCATAGAATAGGGTAAATTATTACAAATAGTTTAAAAGACTCCCCAAATGGCCCGGAATAAAAAAAGAATTGGTGGTGTAGACAAAGTAAATCTTGTCTGCACCAACCCCTTAATCTTTTGGACTGGAATAAAACAATCATAACGGTTCAAAACACAAGCTCAAAAAACCCCCACCGCCAAAGAGAACTGTCATACTAGCTATTCTTCCTTACAATAATAAGCATACCATGAGGATAAATATTCTTTCTAAATGGATAAAAACTACGAGAAAACCTAACCAGGGAAAACCATGGTTCTTAAAATGACCAATAAAAACCAAAAAAGAGGAAACCATGGTTTTCCTACCTGGCAAAACGTTGTGCAGTTGGCGTGATGACCCAAAAACCTCCACGATAGCACACCAACGAGTGAAATCTGGACAGATGGGCATGCTAAACAACTCAATCGACAAGGACTGAAGTAGACATGATTTTCAACAAGGATAATAATAAAATAAAACCTCCACCTCTATATATAACCCTCGGTAAAATAAATGACGAGAAAACCCTATCGACGGTCGGAATCTCTAAACGTCGAGCATATATTTCAATAGGCAGCCGCAATGATGGGTAACAAACCAACTGCGGTCCCCGTGAGTCATAAAACCAATCAACGCTCAGAAGCTCTACATGCTACGGGTCAGCGACTCAAACCTCAATGTTTTCTCAGTGTCAGCGATGCAAGCCTAAGTGCTTCCGCAGTGTCAGTGATTTTGAGCACTAAACACTGTCGTAGTGTCGGTGATTATTATGCATCGACAATCGGAAAGAATAACCACTAACGCATTGGAACTTCAAACCATAATACATTTTGTAGTGTCGGTGATACAAAGGACAAGCCCTCCGATCCAATCCTGAAACTCGTTCTGATAGCGATAAAAAACAAGTCATTTACAGTAAAAAAGGGTTTAAACAATAAAACCAATGGAGATTAAGGCCACATATCAATGAGAAATAGAACTGTCCATCAGAACATTCGTTGTTTCCCTTCTTAAACATCGGTGGCATAGAGGACTAATGCCCCGATTCCTTTGTCAATTGACCTTCGACAGCGATAAGACAAAATCATCGAAAAATAAAAAAATGTTAAGTGGTCAAATAAAAACGAAAGACTCTTCGACTGGGAAATGGTAATACTAGTTCATTTAACCTCCGAAACAGTGGAAACAAATAATCAACTAATACTCCAACCTCCCAAAGATCAATTTTAATTGGAAAAATTGGACTTCCAGGACAGCTTTAAAGAAATTAAACAAACTTGAGCCAAATAAAATCAAAAGGAGGGTCCAAAAATTTTCAAAATATTTAAGAAAAGGTTGCAGTTGCAACACATGGTTGATAAGCTTATTTGTTTGTTTGGAAAATATCATAACAACTGTTGATGTGGGTTGTGACTCTTGTATGATGTACCATTGATTCTTAATGTTGACAATCACCTTTTGTGGTCGTGACTAATATGTAACGTCTTGATCCCATAGGTAAGGTTTTGTGAATAGGGCATTAGCTAGGAAAATAGGTGCCATGTTACAAAGTACTTCATCTTCAAAAGGCTTGATAAAGTAGGTGATTCTACATTGGTGGTGTGATCCTTAACTCCTGTCCATATTTAATCCAACCGATAATGTAAGGTTGCAAATGTGGAGTGGTGACAAGACCAAGTTTCTTCACAAGATCTTCAGAAATGAAGTTCTTCTGGCTATTGTTTTCCACAATCAAATGTAATGGATTTCTCTGAACCCATATTTGTGTATGAAACATGTGATCTCGTTCCTCCTCGTCGAAGATAGTCAATCCTTTTGAAGTGGTTTATGTCGAATCCAAGAGGGTTGATGCATCTGGGTCATATTCTACCAATATTTTTTCAGACAAGTCGGATGTCGATAATTTTTCCAAAAATGTCTTCCGAGATTTGCATTCTGACGTATCATGCCATGTTGAATTGTGATAATCACACCATTTCCTGGAAGGATCTTGTTTGTTGTGATCTTTCTTATCTTTATGAAAAAATCTTCTTATGATAATCAAGCTTTGGCAGGGCTAGATGAGAAGGGTGATTTGAATTGTTAGGCTCGGTTGGTGGCTTCCTGTTGGAAGTTTGACCTATCAGCTTGTTCGTGAAACATGATTTTATTTTTTGTGTAGCTTCATTCTTGCTAGCATAATGAAATGCATCTGCAAGCATACTGGTAGTCAAAAACTCCATTTATTGATGAATGTACAAGGACAATCCACTGATGTTCTTCATGAAAATAAGTTTCTCTTCTTCTTAGACACCAAGTCTATCCATGAGTTGATAGAATTTGTCGGTGTAACTCTACATAGAAGGGTCTTTCTATTTCCTTAGTTGTTTCCATTTCTTATACTCTTTTTCAATATACTTGGGTGGGTAGAACTCCTTTCAAACATACTCGACAATTTTTACCCATGTGTCTATGGGGTCGCCTTATTTTTCCATCTTTGTTGATAAATTTTCCCACCAGCAGTGTACGGAGGTTGACATCTTCAAGGATGTAATGTTGATATTTTCCAATTCAAAGAGATGATTCACAAAGTAGTAAGTTTCTAGTTATTGAACCCAATTAATGACGGATTCTGCGTCAATATTTCCTTCAAGATTCAGTATGTCAAGATTCATTTTCACTTTGAAGGGATTGATTTTATCGGAATGGGGTCTCATCAAGGATTATCTGGATCTCGAAGTGAATCACATGAGAATATTGCTAAACTGGTTGAACATTTCAGTTCGCTAGAGAGATAGATATTTTTCTATGAGTTTCTATATCTCCTTAATTGCATGTCTATTGTCTGCTTCTTTGGCCATCTTTTCTAAAGTCAAAGATAGTGTTTGTTTGATCATAAATAAGTTAAATAACTTCGATGTAAGTGGTTAGGTAACTTAGGCTCTGAACAAGATCAAGCTTGGATGCCAGTAATCCAATTTGTGCCCAGGTGCATGCTGGGCACAACAGTTCGACTGAAGGATTCGACCACCGTTATGGAGGAATCTTCAAATAATAATTAAAGTAGGAACCACACTATATAGACATAAAATATGCACATAGATAATATGCAAGAATTTGAACCAATCTCTATATTGATTGATGGATACAATAGTGGACATGTTAGAATACTAAGACACTTGGGTGAATACCCATTACATTTAGTTAGAAAAGAAGTTATAAGGGTTTATAATTTCAACCGTCGCAAATGACTGGAATATAGAGAGAAACTCTGTCGGTGTTTAATAGTCATCGATGTCGACAATGCATGTAGAGATTTTGTATGTCGAACCTAAAACTTGTCGAGGTTATCAGTTGTTTCGAGGTTTGTACTTGTCAAAGCCGATACTCAACCTGTCGAAGAAATCAAAGTAGTCGAAGTGCTAAACTTTATCAAAGTTTGGCAACATTCCAACTGCTGAGTGGATCACCTCCCCTTAAAATGGAAATTATGCAAAATCTAAAGTAAATCTCTGTCTTTACCATGTTTCACCCACCCCATGGAGTGATCTAATATAGGTGAAGGTATTCTTAGAAAAAATCTTGGTGAAGATGTCAGTTGTCTACTCAGTCGATGGGAAATACTGCAAAGCTATCACCTAGCCATGCACCAAACTCCTAACATAGTGCATGTATATCTCAATGCGCTTGGTCCTCTGTCTATCTCTTGGATATGTAGAAATGTTTATTAAAATTTGATTATAGAACCAAATTACAGTGGTTGAATGAAATGCAAAACCAAGTTCTCCAAGAATGCTTAGCAACCATAGACATTGTGTAGTCGCATTCACTACTCCTTCATACTCTGCCTCAACAAATGATAAGGAAATCATGTGTTGTTTATTAATTTACCAGCAAATAAGAACAATTTCAAGCATGGATACATAACCTGAATTGGAATTCTTGTCAATGGAATATCCATTCCAATATGAATCAGTAAATACAATAAGTTCTAGTGGAGAACTATCTACATAGTGCATCCCAAAGTGTTTGGTTCCTTACACATAATGCAAGATCCTTTTGGAATCCTTCCAATTCATATAATGATTCTATTTCATATATCTTGCAACAACAACTACTGCATAATCCAAATAAGTTCGAGAGTGTGTAAGATACAACAAGATCCCAACTAGTTTCCTATACAACGAGTTGTCTGGCCAATGGAAATGAGCCAAAAGCACAAAGTTTTACTCCTGAAAGAAAGGGACACTTACATGCTTTGAATTCAACCATTATGAACTTTAATAACAGGCCTAAATCATACTTTAAATGGATCACCTTTATCCCTGCATCATATTTCAAATCTCCAAGTCAAGAAATTGTTTCAATAATCCTAGGCCAGTCATAGAAAATGCACTATGCAATGAATACCTAACTGAACCTATATCGACAATGCAACTTCCAATGATAAAAATATAATCAAAATATAGTACAACGATCTAAACAGATTCATCTAAATGTTGCAAATACACATTAGGATTAGATTTATATCTTTCAAAACCTTGAGAGTGTTAGGATTTTTAATCCCCCCTTATCCAGATATAGTCTATTAGATAATAGGCCTAACTTAGGAGTCATTTGCTAGAGTTTGGTTCCACCGTGATTTTTCTGCCACTAGTGGCATTGGTGCTACCAGTGTGCCCCATTGGTGCCATCAGTGTGCCATTGGTTCCAATACCTAGACTTTAGGAGCCACTTTGAGTGCCACCACCAACCTCAATCCACTAGTACAAAATGAGGAATTAGCTACTAGGTGACTAAAAATTCTAGTCACCATAGGTTTTCCAAGTGATTTACTACTAATTATGAGTAATTTTGATTGACCCAACTATAAACGACTAAAATTAACTACTAATTTAGTCACCAGTTAACAAATATGACTAGATAATATGTGACAGAGTTAAAAATGACTAAAATAATTGACTAATTTAGTCATAGCATAAAAAAATGACTAGCTAGAAGAATATGAATTAGTCATTTATGTTAGTCATTTTCAATTGTGTCATGGAAAATTGCAAATTTGGCAATGAAGTGTAATTTTTGTAAGTTGTCTACCTTCTATTAGTAATATTAGTGCCATGCACCTTGATCTTCAGAGATCCAATAAAGCAATTGCATGAATTTTCTCTTAACCATCTTTATCCCTGTTGCACCATTGAAGCAAACCCAGTTAAGAACGCCTTCCAAAGGAAAATTATGTTCCTATGTCAATTACGAATTAGGTACTAGAACCAGTACCATATATATCGTTACCTAGATAGAATTAGCATCATAGCCCTACATACCCTCAAGAACCGGCCATTCGAATGCACCTCCTCCACGTAGACTTACCAAATGCATCCAATGCATGGCCAAAAAAGCATGTCAACTTCGTATTTCTGGGTTGAAGGTATCGTTCAATCCCTGCTCCCCTATTTTTGCACTCAATGCCCTATTTTTGTAGACAATAAGTTGATTCAGGATCTCGCAGTGACTAGTTGGAGCGCTTCAAAGGTATGGTTCTTACCGCTCTGATTGTGTTCATCACTCCAATGAATAACCAGTTGTTATGGTTTTTTACAAGTCTCAATGCTACTAAAGTTACTGCTTCCACTTTATATTTGCAATTATCACCATCTCCAGCCTATGCGCTCATAACCATATGCATTTTGAGCTTTTAACCCGGGAAAAGCATGAGCACCCTCCTACAATGCCACTATTTGCAAAGGTCACTGGTTTTTGCACATCGACATTCCTCGCACACTCCAAAGGAAAACTGAAGTAGACATTAGAAGAAGTGATTAAACTTTGCAAGGAATTTTACTTATTTCTTAGATTGTCTCAAGTTTTCTGTAATGGAACAGAGATTGTGCCCCAAAAGTTTAAAATATTTGAATCATCCTGGTGTTGGAATCCGATACCATATATGGATTCTTTGATGGGGTCGAGTAGGATGGAAATTGTGGTACTGGCATGATCCTCCGTATATACGACTCTCATAGTTTCAAGCTAAGGATGGGTGTTGGGAGTGGCACTAATACTTTTTCTGAACTTTTAGCCTTATGGGGGCTTTTATGGTTCGCATAAATAAATAAAAATTCTTTAGCTTTGTATTTTTGGCGAATCAAAGGTCATAATTGATTGGGTCAGAGGTCTCACCAATTTGTAGTCACTGAGTTATGATTTTTGGTTGAAAAGGATTGGGCTCCTAAGGAATTGTTTTCTTTCTTTATCCTTCAGGCACCTGTACAGGGAGTTCAGTTCTGACGCGGACAACCTATCAAATCTTGCGATAGGAGACTGCCTTGGTATTCTTCACTTATGTAAGTACTCAATTAACAAAATCATGATTACTGAAGGTTGCTTTACCTACTTCTAGTTTCTCCATTCTGTTTTTGCCTTGGATTGTTTTAGGTTGTATCTGTATGACAACTCTTCGGAGCCCTGCTATTTTTTGTCTCACTGTTATTTTGTCTTTTCTGCATTTTTGCTTTCTATAGGTTGACGGGTAGAATCCCTTTTGTTTATTTTTCGATATTGTAATGTTTTTCCCAGGGCTTCAATATTGTCTTCTATCCTACTTTGAAGGGGATTTTTACATGAACAACTATGATGTAATTTTGATTCTTATGAATAACAAATTACATATTTTTTTACAATGAAAAAAAACCATTAATATAAAAAGATTCCACCATGTTTCTTTCTATATTTAGAGAAACAATTTAAAAAACTATATTTTAACAAAATATATAATCTAAATTTCAATAAATTATAACCAAATATATAATTTATATTTCAATAAATAGATATTACTATTCTATCCTATCCTATTTCTAACTTAACTCTTCCATTGACAGCAAAGCTAACTTGATTCTTTCCAGAACTAGTTCACTAAATTGATTACCACTAACCTAAACATATGGATATTCAATTAAGGGAAACCCACTCCCTTTTGTCAAATTTAGAATATTCTTAATTTTCGAATGGCCACATTGCAATTTAAGAGTGATTCCCCTGCATCATTTATCCTTAGTAAAAGATCTAGAGTAACCTTGGTAAGTAACACTACAACTTTGGGAGAAGAGAGGTCTGTAGTGCTTTGGACCATAACCCAATTGTCAAAGAAAGAGCTAGTACTAATTTGCAAGGTGTGAGAGGTGTGAGTACCTCCTAAATGCATACTAATTTGCCATATGTGAGAGGAAGTGATGTTTTAATTTTGGTAAAAAATTAATGACGTATTTTTTATGTTTAGCTATTTCTATAAGTCGTTGTTAATTTTTTCTTAATTTTTCTAGAGGTTGAACTTTAATGAAAGTGGTTTCTAAACCCAAATTTTAATTGCAAGTAATATGGATATGATGGGTGTATATTGCATAATGTTATAGGGTGTCATTTATGTTTTGTGTTATATCAGGAAACCTACATCCATTTTTCAACAGTGCTCACAAGTGTTTGTCGCTCCCAAGAGTTGATACACTTGATGTTTGTACTTCATGTATAAGTCAATGTGATCAGGTGGCGATGCTGTTAATAAATCCAAGTATGCGTAAAGATTCGATGCTAATTCTCATTATGCTACTCCATGTAGTCGATCCGAGAGTTGATACAGGAGTCGATGCCTTCTTATGAAAGGAAATATTCATTAGAATATTTTTATTGAGGGCAATTCTTACAAACCTTGGTGCCATGATCAATTTTATCTTCGGGTGCCTATTTCATCAATTTTGCCTATATATCAATTTAATTGCTTAATTTGTCGTTTCGCCTTTGCATTTGCTGTCGGGAGTTGATTGTTTCAGGCAGGCCTAAGCACCTTGCATAATTTTATTTTTTGACAGAAAAATGGCAAAGCAAAGTCGGAGATTAAAATTACGTGAAACAACATCAATTGCAACTATAATGAAATTTGTGGCCCAAGGGGACTGGAGCCTCTGAATTCATTATGAAGGATGGGTGGCTAGGATACACATCTTTGGTATATTCCCCAAATTCGTCAAGCATACATATTGAATGACAAAGATTTATTGTGAATGGGAAGCAAAGATTTATTGTAAATGGGGAGCAGTGTGGGAAAATCTCAAATCAAATGAGTAAGCAATTTTTCAAAATGTATTTTTGATGCAATTTTATATGTTGTCATTTTATTTTTAGTTTTTACTATTTAGAAAAACAAAATTTTAAAACCTGTTTCTAAACTCAAATTTTAATTGCAGATAATATGAATGCTAAGAGGTGTATATTGCATATTGTTAATGTTAATGAGTATTAATTATTGATTTGTATTATTTTTGGTAAGTAATTTTTTAGATTTTTGTTAAATATATAATAAAAACTAATTTTTTCATTGTTTAAATTCTTTAATAAAAAAATTATTAATGAAAGAATTTTACCTTCAATTTATTAACGAAAGAATTCTACCTTAATAGTTGAAAAGGTAACTTTTTTATGTGAGGAAAGAAATAAAAATAAATAAATAAAATAGTTTGAAAAATAAAATTGAAATAATTGGGGAAAAAAGACAATTGCTAATCCAATTCTTGCATCCTTTTTTTTCCTAATCCAATTCTGTTGCCATAGTGTTTTATTCATCCAATTCTTGCCACGCGCGGATTCAATCTTACAATTCTCAATTGGTCGTCGTCGGGCAGATAATCCACGAAGGGCAGATAGTCCACTGAGGGTCAATGTGAATCCGAAGAGAGTCTCTCTAGAAGGAGTCACGCTGTTCCACCTGTTCAGCAATCCAGGAAACACGTTCCTCTTTCCAATTTGACAAATCAGGCATCTGCCAAATCTAAGCATGGCATTCCCCATAGCCAGGTGAAAGCATTTTCCAATTTCTATCCAAATGGGTTTTCTTGGTTTTGGTTTTGGCATTTTTCTTCAGAGAATGCAAGGGTTTTAGGTTTTTTTTGGGTATTTATTCTAATTTTACTAGGCAGTTTGCTTTTGAAAATTTCTGTTTGAAATTGTAAAAAAATGATTACTTTGTCTTAAAGGATCTATTAGCCAATCAGCATCTTCAAAATCCAGGGCGAGAGGGACTCCCAGTGGCACAAGAGACTCTGAAATTCGAAAGGGTCCTGCAAAATCCTCTATTCCGAGACACCCTGCAAAACTCGATAATGTTGGTCTAAAGGTTCCGAGAAACAATGTGGCCTACAGTATCTCTGGTTCCTCTAATCTAAACAACAGGATTTCATCTACAGGGGGGAAGATTTCAAATACAACTGCCTCTCATTCTTCAATTATTACAGAGGCTCTACCCATCGACGGCAATGCCTCATATATTGCTTCACTGGAGCAGAAAAACTTGCAAAACCTATACATATCAAAGCATCATTTAAAGTTAAAACCATTGGAAGGTAATTTTGTGAATAAACTCTTTTTGCTTCATCACTCGTGCTATGTGACCAGAAACCTAACCCAGGGGATCATTTCTTGTTTCTGTTCCAATTCTTGTTCCAGCTCCTTGCCTGACCCTATATTTGTCCATTACTAATCAAATTTATATGTCTAATATAGAGGGTGTTAGGGGAGTTGTTTTTTATTCCCCAAATCCAGGGTTCATTTCTTGTTTTTGTCCCATACTTGTTCCCGCTCCTGTCCTGACCCTATTAAAGTGCATTACCAATCAAATTTATATGCATAATATGGAGGGGGTTGGGGCGAGTTCATGCTTCTTATTACCCCAAATCCATTAGACCCATTTGTTGTTCCATTCCTTGTTTCCCGTTTCTGGAAACATAGTTCTCACAATTTGAAGGGTTTTTTAAATTTTTTTCACTATTCAATGTGAGCTGCAATTTCTTGTATGCTAACTGTTATAACAATGATACTTATTATAGTACACCTATTTGAAGAAAGGACTCCAGTGGAAGCAGGGATGCAAGAATATAAGATTGTTGACATCGACGCAGATAACAGAGATCCTCAGATGTGCACATTCTATGCCTCTGATATCTATGACTATCTTCACAACACTGAGGTACTTCCCACCCTTCATGTATTTCATATTTTTATAGGAATAAGATGGTTCAGCTATGCTATGCAATACAAGCAATTCATATGTAAGATATGACTATATTTATTGATGCATTTCATAAGTGAGATATAATTATCACTGTTGGTTTTCTCTCAATAAATGATCAGTCTTTTAAGCACCTACTAATGCCAATTACAACAAAGAAAACAAAACTACTTAAGGATGCCTAGAAACACCTGCTAGTACATATTACAGCAAAGAACCAAGGCTGTGAAGATGCCTAGAAATAGGGCACAGCAGTTTGTTTTATAGGCATCCTGATCTATGCTTGCTCAAGCAAAAGCAGGATATATCAGTAGACAAAAATATTCATGAATCATTACACAGCAAATAAAACATTATAAGAAAGAACAATGTTTTACTCCATGAGCGAATGACTGTGCAGAGCATAATTACATATCATGGCACTCCTTCTTGCACATTGACTTAGAATTAGTTCTTTGGGGCCCATACACTAGGTTGTTTTTGGTTGGATAAAGGCTCCCTCCCCGAGGGAAATAAGACTAGAGGCGCTAGTCTATTACTAAATCAGCACCTGCTAGAACCAAGCCCCCCGAAAAATTACTTGTTAGAGTATTTATTGAGCCCTCATGAACTGCTTTCTCTATATATAACCGAGTAAACTACTACGTAGTATGGCTTTTATGCTGGCTCCTAGGCTGTGCTCTTTTTATACTCTTGCGGTTCTATCTGCCTTTGATGGTAGTAATGCGTTCACTTGTGGTTCTATCTACCTCTTGAGGATTTTTTTAGCTGTCAGTGCATGTGACCAAAAGTGAATAACTGCTTCTAATCCCAACCACCCTCATTCTTTGGTTTTGAGATCAGTTGCCATCTTGCTAATGGAAAATTGTTTGTATTGTCACCTACTACTGCTGCTGCACACTACTGTGTTTACAGGATGTATACAATCTGAACCTTTGTTAGCTGGCTGGTCATGCAATAGATGTTGGATGCCACAATGAATATTAATCCAAGACCGATATAAGGCTTCGGTACATTACCATATGCACACATAAAAGTCATGTTTTACTCATAATGAATGGTGGTAATTTCTTGAATATGATGATGAGTGTTGCTTTGTCATTAAGGTTTATGATAGTCTAATATGTTTGGATGATATACATAACTAATCTTCGCTGATATAGTGAGTACTAGTTTATTGGATAATATTTGTTTATCACTCACTCCATTACACGTTGCAAGTAAATGGCTGCTAGTTTGATGATACTCCATTCTTGTACGACATTATTTGCTCTGATCATTTATTTATTACTAAATAGATGCGAACTAGGATATTATGCTCATATGTTTTACAGGCTCACATAGCGCATCCTCTTTACTCATTGATTTGACTCCAATAAGGAACTGGTCATTAACAACCTCAAAAGAGAACATCTTTGGTGATTAGTGTCTTTGCAGAGTTGAAATAGGAAACCCCACTTCCCCTTCCCATTGAACATCTTTTCTAAACTTATATTATGCATGAATTTAATGTGATCAGCATTAATATGATGAGAGGCAATTAATAACTAAACATATTTATATTCTTATCGTTTCTACAAGTAGCGGTTGCATTTTTTTATCAAATTTAAAATTCATATATGTTGGGGTCTGTAGGAGTCTGTCAGGTAGCTCTCAGTCATGGATAAGGTTCAATGTCTCGCTCATACAGTACACAAGCATAAACAGCGCAAATTATCGGTGAGTATAATTATCGTCATTATTATTGCTATATCGACATATAAGTTCAAGTATTATTTTTTCACGTACCTTTCTCTAACACACATATAAGTTTAAGTAAACACCACTTGCTCTAACCAAAACATATTGACTAAATTTTAACATTTTCTTCCCAGTATGTAGGGTACCTGTTCTGATTCAATCCCCTTTGAATCATGAATTCCACCATAATGCCAAGATTTGTCACATATTTTCTGACTTCACTGTCAGCAACCTTAGTCTTCACTTACAGCTTTACTTCAATTTGTTCACTATACTTTGCTGAGAATATACCCTATACATGCTATGGATTGTCTAGGTCTGTATCTAGATATAATCTTTATGCTCTACACCTTTCCTTTTGCACACGATCTCAACATTTTAGTTCGATTCAAGTTAATGACAATACTTTACAAGCTACGCCTTTACTCATACCCATGACTGCAAACCTTTGGCACGATTCCTCATTACCAGATTCAAAACATAGAAATTGCTGCAATTAGCTGCAGAATTACCTCAAGGCTCAATCTTAAGACAAATACACTGTGGCATGTCTTTGTTTCAGGAGAAGAATGAATCTTATCCCTGAGATCAAATACTACGATTCTAAGGACAGGGCTTTGAAATCACTTACTTGAATTTGGTGATGGAGAAAAAGAAAACACCTTCATTCATTCTTGATAATGACTCGGTATCCCTCAACAATCCCTTTATATTGTTTGAAAAGTTACAAGCCATGACACTACAGATCTACAGCCTATCATCATGCGAGCTGTTTCTTCTGTAGAGAGGTTTTGGTCATGATCTTTTCTATTGAATTTGCTGGTTACCAATCCTCTTATAATCTTCTTTTAACAACTCAAGCCCTATGTTACCAGAAACAAGAAACGGGAAACGAAACGAGAAATGAGGACGGTACGAGAAACGAAGTTTCCAGGTTTCGCAAGTATAAGAAACGAGGAGAGAGAAAAACAAAAAATGAATTAATTAAAATATATAAATTAAATATTGTAACAATTTACAGATTTTAATACTAACTGGACTTAGTTCCACATTTCAAACTCCATGCTCCAACCAGCTTCACCCAGTTAATTTTAGCTTCAGAGACTAACAAACTCCAGGTTCGTCCAACCCCGAATTGAAGAATGGAAACCAATTCACTGTAGGTTTAAAGCGGAAAAACAGAGTAGGAAGAAATCATAAATTTACTTATTATTATTATGGCTCATTTGTTTACCTTACCTGATTTGGGCCATTGTGAATTTCAATTCTCAGATTCAAGAAAACATTTAAGGGATCCACGGTAGGTTTGCACATCCATATTCCTCTCTATTTAATGCTTTGAACTTTTCATTATTTCCATATGCGTTATAAAAGTGTTCTTTATACATTAATGTAATTTGCAAGACGGAGCCTTCTATATTTAAATATTGACAATTTATTGCTTTGAGTTTCTCATTATTTCTATATATGTTCATTGTATACATTATTGTAATTTGCAAGACAGAGCCTTCTATACAAATATTGACAAAGGCCAGATTGTGTAACAATTTTCTTTTGTCATTTCTGTCTTTGTGTAAAGTATTTATGCAAATACAAGGTATTGTGTAAGAATTTCCAAAACTGACTCTTTTATGTACCTTTAATATATGAGATTAAATTTGTTGGTTTGATTACTTTAATTAGGTGTCATATTGTTGGATTCATTATTTTAATGCCTATTAATTCATTTACATGTCAAGAATGATTCAAGTCTTTCACAAACTCATAGGGTGCCCCTAATGCTTCTTCATCTTAGGGAACAATAATTTCCTTACTCATTACCACTGCAAAGATTTATATGCTCTTCTTAACTTCTTTTGCACCTACCATTTTTAATTATTGTGCTATACACACTAAGACTCCAGTGCCCAATGGAAAGGCTTTCAGTATGAAGGTTTTACTGCGGTTTTATTCCAGTCAGCTACGCCTTACCTTCAACCTTTATATCTATTTTTATTTATCTAAATCTGACATTCTTTCCAATAAATGTTGTGATTTGACTTGCTTCTGTATTGACAGTGAGTAGCCAACTCTCTGAGAATCATGGAAGGTTACCCCCTCTGGCCCAAGAGACAACTTGAGGTGTAAAGTGGGTCCTAGATGCCTTAGCATAGTTTCTAAGTAGCCAGGAACATATCAAGAAACAATCAAGGGCATAATTTCAAAGTGGGTTTCTCTTCTCACTACTTGGGTTTCCCACTATAAATCGACATGTTCAGCTATTGTGATTCTCACTATGTTGTTATTTATTGTGTTATGATATCACTAAAAACTATGACAATCTTTAAGTGGCTCATTCTTTTATAAATCTATATACAATTATGCAACAAAAAAACAATATTAAAGTTTATTTTTTATTATCTTTGTTCTTTTTTATTTATATTAATTATCTATTTAAGATAAATCTTTCATGTTGGACATATAGTTTTCAACATGTTATAGAAACTGTGACAGATGTATCCTCTAGCATTGTCACTTTGTGAAGAGCCAAAATCACAGTCAAATGGTGATGAACTGTTAAGGAAGTGAACACAAAAAAATCAGCATGTCACGACTCAAAATAGACAAAGTAACCTCTTCCAATATGTGTCTTGACTGTTTATCAATGACCATCAAATAATAATGTTTCAAGCGTAGACTTGCCCATGATCTTAAAGTCGAGAGAGAATGAACAAGCATTTACTGCAGTGATTAATCTTAATTTCTAAGCATAATCATTACCATAAAACAAGAGCTCCCACTTTAGTATCTCTATAAAAAAAAGCTATCCACAGACCAGATATCAACGGTTGATTTATACTCTGAATATATAAAAAAGCTAATCACAGACCAGATATCAACAGTTGATTTATACTCTGAATAAATCAATATTAGTTCTGGTGCACAAAACTAGCAAGTAACAACATACTCTATCACAATATCTGTTTCTGAAGTAATTCACGCAAGCCAAAAATCACACATTTTTAGGTCATAGTTTGCATTTAGAATACAATTACTGGGTTTCATATATGTATGCAGAATCTTTGATTTAAGTTCATGTACTCAATCCATTTTAAATTTCGATAGTTGATATGGGACATAGGGGTGGCACGTGTAGGGGGATTTTTCTGGATCCCGATGGAAATACAGTGATCACCTATGAAAGGGGAATGGGATAGGAAACTAATTACCAGGTTGGTAATAACTCAAGCAAGGAGGAAAGTTGTTTGAGAGGAAACAGTAGTTGGACGTCCTCAACAGCAGATCATTGGTGACCTCAACTGATAAGGGACTTCAAGTCTTCAATCTTCTTCATATTAGAAGGCACAATAATCAAGTGGCAGGTTAATACTAGGATGCATTTTTCACAGTTATATTAACATAAAATTTCACCATGCTGCTAGTGACATTAATCTTAGAATAACCAAATGCCGGTAATGAAATCTAAGGTCTGTATCATTAAAGCCCTCCAGAGTCAGTCTAGAAGGAGAGTATATTAAATTGCAGTAACCCATAACCAAAAGAAATCCAAAAAAGGAAAAGGACGACGAGTCTAACCTTAGGTTGAAGCTCTAAATTGTAGTCACCCATGACCAAAAGAAATCCAAAAAAATAAAAGGACAACGAGTCAAACCTTATGTTGAAGCTCTGGTCCTGGTTCGCCTGCGATAACCTTCTCCTTCTCCTTTGGCTAGCTTGCAATATAGGGTGGAGAAGAATGTTGCGGCATATATACATAACCAAACCTTATATAGCACAAAAAAACAAATCGGTTGAATCGTTGAGTGGAGTAACATCAAGCCAATTACACTGTAACTGAAAATTTAAAAAATAAACAGGGAAACAAGGTGGGTTGAAGCTTCAAAAATGGATTTGCGAATATTTTATTTGGAAAAAGAAGAAAGGGGGCCAGATGTGGAGAAGATTTTCCTCCTTTTTCACCTGGGTTCATGCCATATCAAACTGCACACAAGCTTCCCTCTACACATCGATCTCCACAGAGCTGCAGTCGACTCTTTTTTTACAACAATAAGCAACTCCTCTGCACACGGAGAACAATCGCAGAGCCTCTCCTCCTGCCACTGGCCCCGTCCTCACTGTTCTTAGAGCAGTGATTTCTCTCCCACGCTCTATAACATCGAGCCCATGAACAATTTAAGCCACTAAAGTCTGAAACTGACCTGTGAAAGGAAAAAACTAATAAGCCAATACTCAAACTTCAATGTTGAGCAGACTTCGGACCGGCGGTGGGCGGAAAAGAGAAGGATTCCTTCCTGAACACTCCATCGTCATTTAATTCAGCATTTAATTCATCTGATTTACCACCCAACAAGTCAACTTGACACAAATTACGATCTGCAGAAGAAACGGTCATCAACAGACCACGTTCTAAGAAAAACCGCAAAACGTTTTTGCCAAAAATTTGTCCGGAATAGATCGTTTCGTAAGAAACGGTTTCTTCATTTTAGAAACAGAAACATCCATAAGAAATCACGGTTTTCATTTCGTTTCCGTTTCTACTTCGTTTTCATAGAGAAATGCATAGACCCATCACTTTTCTGGTAACATAGCTCAAGCCTTCATCAATCGATCCATCCACGATTTGTAAAAGTACCCAGAACTTGTGATGCTACCAAATCTGTGACTAAATCTTAAGAATGACAGAAATCATTATTGGATCTCAAGAATAACGATTTCATTGAATGGGAAACATCAATCTCATTCCCTGCAACCACAGATCAATTCTCAGGGTGACTTACCTTCTCCCTTTGAATGGAAAACCCACGATTCCTCTAATTCCATAGGCTCGATTCCTTTCAGCGCATCAATTTCTGTCAGCTACAGATAATTCAGTGATTCACAAAAGTGATCTCCTTGCTTCTTATATCATATATGTTATTATATTGAATCTCTGTTTATTGGAATTTACCACATGCAGAAAATGCGTTTAGTCTCTAATGTATTGAACGCTACAGACCTGCACTACAATCTGATCCACATCTAACTCCTTTTCTTGGATCGACTATGTACTTGTCATTAAAAACCTTTATCTCAATGAAAATAGGTGCAAAGCACCCATACAGTGTCCTATTACGGACTTCCATTCACAAAGAGTCAAAATGCTCATATAGGAAGGCAGTCTCACACATAATGAAGGTTTAAACGCTCTGATTTCAGTAACAAACTTTATTGCAAATTCCTGTAACCACAGAAATTCCTTCTATATCTCTCTCTGGCCAGACTCCACAGTTTTTCTTTGGGTATTGCTCAGCACTAGGCCACTTTAAAAAACTACTATGCCTCATAGGCTTACAATATAAAGAAGGAATAAAACTACTAATATATTTCAGATCTTAATTATTCTCCATTAGATCTACAACTACCCCTAAGATGTTTCTAAGATCTCTTTCAACCCGCGATATCTGCTTAGGAAGGAAAATTCAATCACATGGTATTTTATTAAACACTCACTTATTTAAAATCCTTCTAAAATCTAATTGCAAATTTAGGAACTATGATTATTTCATTAAGAGAACCCACTCCCTTTTGTAAATTCCAAGGACCCCTTAGGCCTGCTCAACAAGGTTGATTTTGAGAGAATATGTTCCTACATCAGACTACCAGGGTACAAAAGTTTTAAGACGTCCTGGTCATATGTTTTCAATTGCTTCTTTCCACCTGAATCCCATATTTGATACTGCTGCTGTTCACATGCTCTGCTCCACTGTTCCTTTACTGTTCTCCTCAATCTTCTAGGATCCCAAATTTTTCTTTCTCTATTCATGTACTTTATGCTTCCATACTTCTGTCATTATCTCTGCAATGCTATGTTGCATGAGATTTCTTTTCCACTCAGCTTCAGACACTTCTCCATAAGAGGTTAAGATTCTTAGTTGTCTTTTCCATGGTTGCTCTATAATAGGCTGACTGTTCTCATCTTCAGAATTCTTATATCTGACTGACTCTACACATAACCCCACTCCCCCTTCCCATTGAACAAAAATATTAAAAATAAAATAAAATCACTTTCCACCTTTCAAAAATATTAACTTCAACAACTAAAAAAAATAAAAGCAAAATAAAATAGATACTTGAGATGAAATGATAATATTATCTTAAATAAATGTCTTTAACATCCCCACCTTGTGGTAGTGTGCATATCTATGAACCTTCTCCTCCAAGTCCTTCACATAATGTTAACAACATAAGTGAATAGCTGTTTCAACCTTTTACCAAGCAAGGCCATGAAAACTCATTTGATGTTGTAAATTATTATTCACCTC
>LPNX010156566.1:178029-247830 GCA_001517045.1 Pseudotsuga menziesii
TAAAAGGCCATGCATGTGTTCTAGGGAATGATAAATAAAGCTCAATTAGATATTATCTATATGAATTAGTCATCTAATAACAATGAGAATGCACCCAGGATCCTTTGAAAATAATGTTTGTGGTTGTGGTTGTTTATAAAATAGCTATTCGGATTATATTTTTTGCCTATTAGCACTGATGATGAGGATATCATCCAATTTTGTACTTGTTTCTTTTAAAACCCTCACCTATGGCGTTATAGTCCAAACTCACAAGGTGAAGATCTAAGAACAACTCAGAGAGGTTACCCACTATCACCTCAATAACTCTCTCCGACATTTTAAATTGGTTCTGTTTCCAACTTTTTACCTCCTACATTCTCACTCAATGTGAAAGTCCCAAGCATACATGTGAGAACTCATGGGTGACTAATAAAAACTACCCACTGTCACCTTGATAGTATTATCTCTCAGTTTAGGTCAGCTCTCCTATCTAGCTCAAAGGGGGGAATGCTGACAACAATCTAAGTCCAAGGTGTATTCAAGGAGAGAAAGGGGTAAATGGACTTAGGGTAAATCTGGTTCTAGTTTGAATTGTAGCAAGTAAATTCCAGATTTACACAGCTTTTAAACAATGATTAAACAGAGATATTCTTAGCCTAAAACAGATCTGAAAGTTCAATTTATATCCTGAAAATTACAGATCTGTTATACAGAAAATTAGATAAAATAAATAATTGAAAATGAGGGTTTAAGGATCTAAAAATCAATCTGAAATTAATATTTCTTTGCTGGCAATTTACAAATTGTTGGAGCAAAAAATAAAGGTATTTTTTATTGTTCTCATCTCTTTTAAACGAGCATAACTCTGACAGTCCTTGTATTTCTGGAGAAAGAATATCTTCCTGTGAAACTCTGTCCAGCTGCTTCTCCTAGCTTCCACCATCACCTTCGTCCCATACAGAAACCTATGCATGATTCCACTCTGTCCGGTTACTTCTCCTGGCACACCTCGCTTGCAACTGTCATAGGTAACTGAAACCTATGCATGATTCCACCACTGGATCCATGACTCTTGGTAGAGAGCATCTCATACTCCACACTCCTACCCATAATGCTAATGTGCCTCCATGCTAGGAAGCACCACATGAAGGGCATCCTGAGATACCTCTATCTCTAACAATTTATAAATTATAAGGATTCTCTTATGGCAAATATGTTTTGGGGAGAAATTGTATCTCAGGTCCAAGATTTAATAGAAGTAGACACTGTATTTCTTGTTTATCAAATTGAAAGGTCCAGTTAATCTGTTGGTCTCATGGGTATTATGATCATGTGGGCTTCCACATCATCCCAAACTCTGATCTTGACATTTTATAGCATAACAGATATTAATGCATTTGCATGGTATCACATCCATCTAAATAAAAAAAACTAGGCACTGAATCTGAGAAATCAAGTTACCATGCCCTTTTTGCCACTTACAGACTATGCGTCAAGACTAGTGCCCAATTTGATGTGTCAGAAATGCTCGTGTGCTTCATCACTGACTGTCCTGGCATTTGTCCCTCTTGAAATGATATTGTTGATTATAAGATACTTGATTTCCCAATACAGAGTTAAATCATGTTTTATTCCTCCTGCTCTGCCATAACCACTTTCTTGATGTGATTAAGTTATACCATATAAATATTAAACATTCAATTTTTCTCTACTCAACACTGTCATTATATTGTATACCGTGGTTAAATACACATCAGGTCATGTCCAGTCTCAACTCACTGCTGGACATAGGCAACTTGCAGGTGTGTTTGCAAAATGAGATTCTGACATGTGATTGTCTCTTAGTCTGACACCAGCAACAATGTCATTCTGGAAAATACAGGTTCTTTTGTGCCCAGGAAGGCATGAAAAATGTCAACTGCTCGTGCTCCTTAATGTCTGAGCTTTTTCTATGGATCTGCAAATTCTGGGTACATGTACTTCATTATCTACTGGTCAAGTACTTCTTGGATATTCCTAAAGCTGCTTGCATATTTTTGTGTATAGTTTCTCTTTCAAAACAGCTACTTTAAGTTGAAAATGGACTTGATTTGATTTCATAAACTTTGAATTTAAGAACTTAGCCATTCACGTCAAACTTACCCCTCATATATCCTCAATTTATTTAATTTATTTAAAATCTTTTTAGTCCCGTCATCTGGCTCCACTCTGAATATAACATCTCTCCCACAAATATAAGTTATAAGTTATAACATTGCACATCACATGTTTATAGTACCCCGGGGAGGTTACGGTGGTTTCAATTTTCACCTAACCTTTACATTTGCATTTGCATTTTTCATAAAATTAGCATTACACGCTCGTGTATATTTGTGTTGATTTTAGTCCGATACTCTCTAGTCTTTCTTATTTTCGCTCTATTTTCTGCTAAGGTTTTATGATTCCTCTATACTTTATACAGTTGATCTGAGACCAAAAACTCAGTTCCACACATGGCCCCAAAATCAGGTCACATTTTTCACTCTTATTACGATTTCCTCACCAACAACCAAAAAAATAGACATAAATCTTCAAGTCATTATGTTGCTTATAGATATTATGGAAAAAAGTAGACTACATAATCTCAGATATCAACTATCATTACTTTAATTTTTGGGCCTCTAACCAAAGGATAGTTTTTCATACAAAGTATGACAAGGCTAAAGTAATAATAAATGGTAGTTTCAATGGTGAGCTATATCCACCATTGTTTTCTTTTACAGCAGTTACTTGAAATATATCATCGTTTAAGATTTGAATTGGTTGAACATGTGACAAAGGCTGGAAGAAATCCTAGACTTTCATTTTTCCATCTTGTTGTTACAACTTGTTGAGGGTTACAGTTGCCCTTGCAAAAATTGTTTAAAAGAAGTAGTTGTTTCAATTTCGAGCCAAATTGATTGAACAAATGGATACTGTCATGCATACCCATAGGAAAGGGATGCATTCAAAGAATAATTGATGATTATCTCAGGAAACAGAAAGGAATGGTTTGCATTACCAACCTGTATTAGGGCCATTTTGAACCCTCTGCCTAAAGAATAATTAATGCATAATATCCTTAAAGGAATATATTAAGATTACAAATTTAGTAGTTGATAATGAGGTATGTTTGGAACTATATGACCTAAGGAAAACTGTTTAATAGTTGTGCTTTATCAGAAAGATAAAAAATGCAGTGCAAAGCCTCTTCACAGCTTACCTTAATTTTCCAGTGCCAACTTTCCCTTAGAGACATTTGCTGAGTTCTGGAAAAATAGAAATAGAATATCCTTCTTTGATGAAAGCATGAAACTAAATTACAACCAAGTGTAATGAAAGAATGGGCACAAAAAGCCCAAATAGTTATTGGAAGCCTCCCAGAGAGGGGCCTCTGAAGCTCAATTTTAACAAAGCCTCAAAAAGCAATATGGGGAGATCCATATGTGTAAGAATCCATTGGATCTATGGGGGGGAAGTCTATTCTTTTATCTTGTTAATTTGAGATAGGTTTTATTACTTGGCAGATGCCAGAGACTTGCTAGACAAGATTCAGATTAGCTGTAATTTAGGGTTTCTCCGGATTGGAGGTAGAAGAGGATTCCAAGATCTACATAAATAGGATAACAGTGAAATAATGTGAATACCCCAAACAACTAGGATCTTAAAGCCACATTTCTTTAGCCAATCAGACTCTTATTATATCCTCTTGGACATTGGCAAATCTATTTTGAGGATAAATTGTATCTCAGGTCTAAGATTCGATAGAAGTAGATACTATCTATTTCTTGCATATCAAATGGGAAGGTCCAGTTAATCTGTTGGTCATGAATATTATCTCATGTTGGATATATAGAATGCATATTATTCTCTTGAACTTGTGTAGATTACAATGACTTATGTAAGAATTTTAATTTCCTATAGTGGGATTCACAATTTTCGTATAGAACTGTGATTCATGTTGAATCTTTTCAACAATTGGTACTGCTGGCTACTTCCAGCTGCATAGTCATATAGTATAAAGTTGGAACATGTCACTGTTGTGAGTTATTTCAAGAAATTTCATCTTGAAAGTTCATGTATCTGTATCGTGCATCTCTTGGAAAATCACTGACTATGTTATTTCACAGGAAACTTATCAACGAGGGAAAAGGAGTTGAGGACACTTACTAGGAGCAACTTATCATCATTTTCAAGAAATAGCAACTTCTTAAAGGGTTCTAGCTCAATGGTAGAGCGCCTGCCTAATTATAGGCAGGAGGTTGGTGGTTCAATTCCTCCGTGCCCTATCATAAATTTGTGACTACAAAAACGACTAAATTCACATATATATGACTATTAGTAGCTAATTTCTCGTATCTTAGTCATATTTAGATTAGTCATTAATATGTTAACATATAGTAGTTTATTTAGTTGTATATTTGGTCATTAATGGTTGCAATCAGTGACTGAATCATCAACTAAATCAATGATTAACTCAGTGACTAAATCAATGACTAAATCATTGACTATCAATTACTAAATCATTGTCTATCAATGACCAAATCAATGACTAAATCAATGACTACTAAGTCAAGCTATTAATGACTAGTGAAATATGACTAACTATAAGATAGTGGTAATTTGCTACTATTAGTCACCGACTCAAAAATAGTCATTATAGCCTGATTTTAGTCATTTTTTTAGTCATTAATTTCTCATTTTCTACTAGTGATTAGTTGGTTGTAGTTGGTAGGTAGTTAAGCTAATTTTATCTTTAGTTAGATCACATTCAGACAATCTAGTGCCAGTTATGCATGGTTGCATGGGGAAGTGGCACCTTTTTTCACCTACTTTGTCAGTTTAACTGGTTTAACTAGTTTAACTAATTGTTGGGTGAAATTAGACATGTTGAGTTAGACTAGTGGTCTCTGATAGTGATTTAGACACTTCTATTTAGCCAGACTGTTAGGATCGAGCTGGTATATTCAAATATTATCCACGTGATTCAAATTATCCCTTATGTAACACTATTGTATACTGCTAGAATGCATGAAGATTAATCTTTTAATTTACTGATCAATTCTTATCAATTTTATCTGAAATACGTCTTGTTCAGTGTACATTGTTCTTACTATTCCACTACACAATTATACCTTTCAATTGCACTAATTGCTTGTAGATCAAGGATTCAATAATTTAAACATGGTATCAAATCCTTATTTAGGCTATCAGTAAGTCTGTCCAATATCCATTGTATACCAAAAGCAACTGGGTTTCCACATAAATCTTGCAAAGTGTGCATTGCTAACTCTGGATTCATCCAGAGAAATATATGCAGGTGTGGCGGACCCTGAAAAAGTGTACATGTCAATATGGAAGGAATTATTCTAATAGAATTGTGAATTGATTGTGTTTTTGCAGTGTTACTTATAGGTACAACGTAGCTTGATTAAATAATTTACTATTCATAAGGGAAATTGATGGATCCCACAACTCTTGTACCCGAGATCCTTATGCCATTCAACTATGTTGATTGGAGGGCATATATGCAGGTCTCCTTGCATAATACTGGCCTATTTAGGATGACTATGGGAAAAGATACAGAACCTTGTTAGCCTACTGAGAAAAATAAGTTCTTGAATCGGGTTGATGAAGCATTTGGCTTCCTTTGCACTCACATATCCTGATATCTCCTCTTTCATATTAAAGGATTGAGGTATCCTAAAGAATATTTGTAGAATATTGAATTCTAGTTTGGAAATCAAGATGACCTTCAAGGGCACGTATTGGAGAATGAGCTAATTGAATTGCATCCCAACAGTTTTGAAACTATACAACAGTTTTTCAAAAATTTCAATTCTCTAGCACTACAGTGTAAGCAATGAAAAATAGAGAAGAATGATGAGCAACTTGTGCTCTCTGTGCTCAGAAAACTTGGTTCTGAGTAATTTTTCTTCGTCTCTACCTTCCATTCTGAAAGAGCTTCCATCCCCAATGAGAAAACGTATTCACTATATGAATTTGTCGAGTCTTTAATACAGGAGCAGGATACGTTTGTTCAAATGGGAGTCCTCAAAAATTCCAAGAATCAAGCTCTTGTGAAGTTGGACTCAACCAATGTGTAAGATAAATGGAAGCATAAGGGGAAGGAGTGTAAAGCCTCTGATTCGAAGCCAAACGAGAGTTGGAAGTCTTCTGAAGGAGCATCAGGTTCCAAGAAGAATAAAAAGTTTTAAAAGACTAAGTTTCCTTATTGTATGAGGGGTTTTCATCCTAAAAGCTAGTTCATGAAGAAGAATATCAACCGATTGTCATCCCTCCTTGAATAGAACAACATTTCCCTTCCACAAGGAGAAAAGAATTTTGATGTTGGACCATCAATAGAAGATCATGAGAGATGTCATGCCTTGAAGGCAGGCCTTACTCAGTTGAAAGCTTACTTGATTGATTCTTGAGCATCCAACCACATGGTTTCCTCTAAGGAATCCTTGTCCACTCTCACTCTATTGGGAGGACATAGAATTCACAAGGTATATGACTCCCAAATCCCAACTGTTGGGAGAGGTTCAATTAAAATCCAACATGGTGAGTTCAAGAATGTTCTCTATGTGCCCTCTCTTGTAGGAAATTGGTTGTCTATTTTTCAAATGACCCATACATGGTCTCCTAAGAGAGTTACATTCAACTCTAACTTAGTCAAAATCATATAAAAATATACTAGAAATATCATCGAGAAAGGGATTGCAAATCATGCCACAAAGGCTTATGAGTTCTCTCATTTTTTGCTTGTTTCACCTCCTACGACTCTATTGACTCATGCTAACAAGATCAGCAAGATATGGCATGATATATTTGGGAATCTCAATTTCAAATATCTCCAACAACTCCACAATGAAAAAATGGTTGAAGGTTGTCCTCTCATCCAAACATCAGATGGAGTATGTCCTGGTTGCTTGGTAGGTAAGCATCTAGAGAAGAGGTATGAAGTTGGAAAGGAACATAGAGCTTCCTTTATACTTGATTTGATATACAGTGATGTTCCAAGACCAATTACTATAAAATCAATTAATGTTTCAAGGTATTTCTTTACTTTTATTGATGATTGTTCTAGGTTATGATGGGTATATTTCATGAAATAGAAATCAGAAGTATTTGGAATTTTAAAAGTTTTTAAAGCTCTGATTGAGAATAGTTTTAGGAAAAAAGATCAAGTCCATAAGAATAGATAATGGAGGTGAATACATTAAAATATATTTTCATCATTATTGTGCACCAGAGAGGAATCGAATGGAAAACTCTGTTCCATACACACCATAGCAGAATGGTGTGGCTGGGAGGAAAAATAGATCAATGAAGGAGATGGAAACCTGTCTTCTCCAAGCTAAGAATCTTCCTCCTTCTCTTTGGGGAGAAGCTGTAAGCTATGCTTCATACATACATAGTATAATTCCTCATAAATCAGTGGTGGGGGTCACTCCATTCAAAGCACTACATGGGCATAAGCCCTATGTATCTCACTTGAGATTTTTTGGTTCTAAAGCTTGTTCCAGAATACCCATTGATAAGAGAAAGGCCTTACAAGAGTATCTAATGCATACTGTTGGGATATGAAGAGGATGAAAAAGAATAAAAGTTGATGGAACTTGCAACTACGAAATTCTTCATTGAGCGTAGTGTTCAGTTTGAAGAAGATCGATTATTTGATCTACAACCATTCGAAGCACAAGAAGGTATAACCACTCTTCCACTACTTTTTGATGATGATGATGATTTTTCAAAAGTTTTAGATTCAGATGAGGAGGAACAAGATCAACATGATCTTGGTATTGCATTTGAACCTCATGAGATTCTAGATCCAGATCCAGCTCCCATCCCAAATTAGTTGCTTAAGCCTAAATGGGCCAAAAATATCATTACTGCAGCTGGGGATGGTGCTAGGAATCCAGAATATCGAAGGAGAACAAGGTCCCAGTATTAGAATGATCATATTTCTCTCTCTCACACAGATTCTCTCTCTATAGAGTGGTGCAACAAGGTTCCAGGAAAGCACTACCTAATGATCATGAACGCTCAACTATTTGGCCCACAAAAGAAGAAATTTGATCATTCCTTTCCTCCTCCAATGAGAAGAAACACATAATGCATCCATCATATCAGAAGAACATTAAGAGATTCACATGCATAGATTCAAGACGTCACTGCACATAAGAACCATACTATTGCAACAGATTTTTTGCAAGTTATTTCCCAAAGAGGAAGTTTTTTTCTCCTAAGAATAGCTTGCATTTCCTGTTCCTGCTTATTTTGAGGGAGGGTTTTCCCATGAGGTTTTCCCCTATTTCCTTAGTTTATCAATAAACTTTTAATTCTTTTATATTGTAATGGGTTACTTTTTGGCCTTGTTGCCAAGTCCCATAATTGTCCAATTTAGGATTAATGGGGGGTGTTAGGATTTATAATCCTCCCTTGTCGAGATATAGCCTACTAGATCATATGCCTAACTTAGGAGTCATTTTCAATATTTTGTCTCCACCATGATTTTGGTTCCACTGGTGCCGTTGGTACCACCAGTGTGCCCCTTTGGTGCCATCATTGTTCCATATGGGTACCACCGGTGCCAATCTCTACACTTTAGGAGCTACTCTTAGTGCCACCACCAACCTCCATAAGTTGGTTGTAGTTGGTAGGAAATTATGCTAAGTTTATCTTCAATTAGATCACATTCAATCATTCTAGCACTAGTTATGCATGGCTGCATGGGGAAGTGGCGCCTTTTTTCACCTACCTTGTCAGTTTAACTGATTGTTAGACTGAATTAGACATGTTGATTTAGACTAGTGGCCTCCAATAGTGATTTAAACACTTCTAGTTATCCATTTAGCAAGGATTGAGTTGGTAGATTCAAATCTTATCCACATGATTTGAATTCTCCATTATGTAACACTATTGTATACTACTGGAATGAATGAATATTAATGTTGTAATTTACTGATCAATTCTTATCAGTTTTATCTGAAATTTGTCTTGTTCAGTGTACATTGTTCTTCATATTCCACTAAAAAATTATACCTTTAAATTGAACTCATTTCCTATAAGTCAATGGTTCAATAATTCAAATAGAGAGAGAAGGAAGTTGTCCATCTTGGCATACCAAGATCTGGGTGCTTTCTTGAGTCCATTGAGAGACTTATTCAACGTATAAAGAATTGAAGGATCATGAATGAAACCTTAAGGATGCTACATATATATCTCCTCATCAATGTCACAATGAATATATGCACTCTTCACATCCATATGGTGCACCTCCCATCGTTTGGATGCAACAATGGCCAAAACTAGCCCGATTGAGTCCATATTTGCCACCAGTGAAAATGTATTTGTATAGTCCCCTCCATGGAATTGAGAGAAGCATTTGGAAACCAATATGACCTTATAATTCACATATGAACCATCATCAACCATCTTGTTCCTATAAACCCATTTACATTGCACTATTTTCCTCTTCGAAGGTAGAGGACCAACTCCCAAGTTTCATTGTCTTGCAAAGACCTGAAATATTCATCCATGGATGATTTCCATATTGGGTCATGTGACACTTCTTCATATGACTTATAATAATATCCAACCTTCAGAAAACACCTCTCAGAAATATTCGAATCACAAGTAGAGAATGCATTGTGAAAATGTGATGTAGTCTTCCTAGTTCCTAGTGAATCTCCTGCAAGATCACTAGCTCCTTTTATGGTTTTATCAGGTCATTTTGGCTGTGTGGATGAATAATTATATGAATTTATATTATCATCTGCATATTCCATATCATAATCATAAAAATCAGAATTAGAAACATCACTTACATCATCATTTGGTGGAGGATGTGAGCATTCCCCTTGTTCTAGCTTAGCCTCTTGCATAGGCTCTTCTTCAACCTAAACGCTCCTATAAATGAATGTTTTGTGAGATATGGGATAAAAGAGATTGTATCCCTTTTCATATTCATCATATTCAACCATGATGGACCCCTTGATTTTGGGATGCAATTCCTTTCTCTTCTTAGGAGGCATCCTTTCCTATGCTTTTGAGCCAAACACCCTGAAGTGAGACACATCAAACTTGTGTCCTCTCCAAGCCTCAAATGGAGTCATATATTCCAACTATTTGTTTGGAACTATGTTATGAAAATGTATTCATCCGATATATTAGGATATAAATACTTAGCCTTCAACATGCAAGTTGCAATCTCCTTCAATGCTTTATTCTTGCTCTCTATCACACCATTCTACTGACGTGTGTAAGGAAAAAAATGTTGCATCATAATTCCACTTTCTTCACATGATTTCTGCAGGAAATTATTGACATATTCATTCCCATTATAAGCTTTTAATACCTTTATGTCCATCCCACTAAATTTCTCAACCGAATCATTAAAAAATTTGAAGGTTTGGAACACTTCATATTTCTACTTGAGAAAGTACACCCAACAATATCTTGAGAAGTCATGTATGAATGTTAGGAAATAACTTAAGTTTCCATAGGAGGGTGTTGAAAGAGGTCCTATCAGATCTAAATGGACCAATTTTAGGACTTGAACAACTCTTCTTGCCTTCCCCTTGTCAAACATGCATTCTGCATGTTTTCCAACAATGCATCCCTTGCATGTTCCTTTTGAAAATTTGATGTTTGGAAGCCCTTCAACCATATTCTCCTTGCTCAAAGTAAGAATATATTTGTAGTTTAGGTTCCCAAACCTCTCATTCCATGGAGTACTTACCTCAATGGCATGCGACAGAAGCGCATTTATGGAGGAGTAAGGAAGAACATGTGAAAACTTGTACATCTTGGACTCATGATCTCCAACACCGATAGCAACCACTTTACCCATAGAAATTTTAGAAATTTCCACACCTTCTTGAGTGAATTTCACTCTCTTGTCTAAACCTATGTGGTTCATTTTATAGACAAACAATAGGTTGGTTGCAAGATCAAACAAAAACAACACATTGTTGAAGTACCCATTGTCAAGATTGATCTTCCCAATACCTGTTGATGAGATCTATGAATCATCACCCATGAGAATTGATGGAACAATATATGGATTTATATATGAAAAAGAATCTTTTATAGAATACATGTTCCTAGAGGTACCTGAATCTATGATAAAAGACAAATATACAGAAGCGCAAGCCACCAATGGATGGCATCTCTCTTTGTTTTCAAAAATCGAACCATCCCTCTTCTTGAATCCATATGGAAGAGGAATGTTGTTCTTCTCAAGTAGTTGTGCCATCATGTAAATGGTTTTCATGCATGCACTCTCAGGATTCCAACCCTTGTGACAGTAAGTATATTTGGAATTCTCTGTCTTCTTCCCTTTTTCCTTACTAGGATTCAAACCCCCATCAGAATATTTGGGCTTCTTTTCCTTGTCTTTCTTCTTCTCTAATTGCTTCAAATATTTAGGATTATTCTTTCCTTTGGCTTGCTTCAAATCACCTACAGCAAGGGATTAGTATTTGGTGGTCTTGATGGTACCCATCTGAACCAATTTTTCTTGTTCTTGAGTAAGAGACTCCATGAGTTCTTCCAAAGATGGAATTCTTTGATTCCAAACTATCATCTTATCAAAGTGAAATGTTGAAACAAACACAGAATATTCAGAACCTATCTTCGAAAGTATGGAAAGAATAATTTACTCTTAATTTTTATCAATGCCACATTTCTTCAGTTGCAGAACCGAGGACTTGAACTTGGTGAAGGAAAATTGGATCATCTCAAACTGAGTTGGGTTCAAGGACATCAACTCATTTTCAAGTTGATGGCCTCTTAGTTCATCAGTATTCCCAAACAAATAATCGATCTTGAGAAACAGTTCATTTGGATTTATGATACTTTCAACATGAAACATGAGGTCTCTCAAAATTCTAAGACATAGCATCCTGAACACTTCATCCATTCTGTTGAAAAACTTGGACTTCTCAACAACATAATTTGAATCATTTTATGTCCCCATGGCATCTCTTTAGAGACTTCTATATCACATCTAGATTACCATCTCTAACTTCCACTCAAAGTATTTGAATGGAGTGAGAAAAGTGACATGAGTATGCTCCATTTTCTATTGCGTACTCAGTGGAAAAGAACATTGAATAACCTACAATGCAAACTCTCAATTTTCATAAGGAAACCTTAGATTGAAAATTCAAACTCACTGTTATTGATTAGAATCTCTAAGAGATATGATACCATGTAAAAATATAACCAAAATGGGATCTACTATGCAAAAAAATCCTCACAATACAAGAATTCGACAAAATATGCTAAAACAGTGTGAAAGAGGAAAAATAACACAGAAATGGTGCCAATAAATTTTTTTCTATTACATTCCAATACATAATCATGTTTGGATCTTAAATATATAACAATAGGAGAAAATTGTTGACCTTTGGAGGCAAATTGGTGGCATATAAGTGGCAGGATTAGATTGGACCTCAAACCCCCCTAGGTTGATCAATAGGCTTCCAACTCACCTCAAACTATCATGAATGGAAAATGTAAACATTGAGATGGTGTGGTTGGTCAATAATGATGGTTACAGTGAACGGTGGCATGGGGTGGCTCTAGGAAGTCCAAAATGGATCAAAAAAACAATAAATGGAAAATACATTGCATGGGTGGCCTTGGTCAAATCCAGTCCCTGATTTAAGTAATGAAGCACCCCAAGGGACCAAAATCCATTAATGAAGGCATGTTACCTCCTAGTTTGACCAAAATGACGACGATGGGTGTAGTTAATGGTACAAAAACTCAATAACCTCAGTAAAACATCATTATCCTTGTTCATACCAACCAATCTATTCCATAAGTAAAAGAGACTATGGTCCTTGGTGAAATAATGTTCTAACAACCAGGAAAATAAGGTCAAATCCCCCCCCAAGGGTGAAGGCCAAATTGGCTTCCCAAATGAAGTACGACCCTCCCAAATTTCAAAATAGATTATGGAAATGAATATAAGGAATTAGGGTGTATCATTAATCATGGTTATTAGCTCTACAAACTGGTTATAAAGTGCAACATTCATATAACAACTTTTAGTGAAATTGATTAAGGGGAAATGGTATTAATAAATAGTTTTTGGCACATGAAAAGTAGATTGAATGGTTCAAATAATTACATGAAATATATACACCATCAAAAACATACAAATTGCTGCCCCAAAATCATTAAACATCAGAAAAATATGTCATACAAATATGGTATAAACTCTTTGAAGCTTGAAGCCAATTACATTAAAACTAATGACTCAAAAGCATGGAAAGAAATCCTTTCACACTGGATTTTCTTGGATTTTGAGATGCATAGAATATAGTCATGAAAATACATATTTATAATCATTTATGGTCTCCTAATAATCATTAAATGTAGAGAAAATTCCTCATACAATATGTTATACAACTCTTTCAAAATGGAAGAAAAATACATGAAAACTAGTAATTCAAGAGCCACATGGGAATGCAAGCCTTTAACACATGGATTTATTATATTTTGAATTACAGAGAATATGAAAATAAGAGTACAGAGCCATATATCATATACCCAATATTTGGCATCAAATATACTCATAAAATTGCAAGCCCCACTCCAACAAATGCGTAATCAACATGAGACTGTGGTGGGATGGAGAAGAAGAAATGAGAGCATAGGGAGATAGATGAGAATTCAAACTGTATGGAACTTCAAAATAAAACTATAAATCTTCATTCAAATACAAATGAGAGGTTTGAATGGCCTCTCCATTAACCAAGTTGGAAATGAATCTGACTCCCTCAAAATTGGTTCACAAAGAGGAAGAGTGAACACTCACCGTGCAATGGACAAGAAAAATCTCTCCAAAATTCCAAAGAAAAATTAACAAATGATGAAAATACATTATTCTTCCTTGTGACATCCTTTATTAACTTCATGAGACCTCCTAAGGTCGAATTTACCTCCATGGGCTTCCTCCAACTCATCTTAGCAGTTTAGTAACTCATATAGCAGTTGTCTTCCTCTTCATCCTCTAATTCTTTCCCTAATTCGAATGGCTATCTATAAATCCAAAATTCATGCCCTTGGTGGCTATTTTATCCCTGTCATGTCATATTTTTCATATTTCTGGAATTAGGTCTAAATTGGTCATGCTTTTCATAGTATCTGTCATCATTTGTTGTCATAGAGTGGATGAAATCTCCTTCCAAGTGGAACACATTGTCTTCTTGTATATTCCTCCTCCATGGGAGTTACCTTCATTTACTATTTCAAAATATTTATCTCATGATATTCTATTTGACTCCACATGATGCCCCAATAACATTACATTACCCATGGATTCAAATTTGGATGAAGATCATGCCAAATGTGTGGGGAATCTAGTTACCTAAAGGCTCCACAAGATTCTAAGTGTCTTCATTCACCAATGCCACCTTATTTTCTTAAAATTTATTATTTATGTTACCCATTTCAATGTAAATATGCTAAACTAAAGTTCTTTTGGGTCCCATATCGTCTTTATTACAAAATTTATGTCTCCATCTCAACCTAAGGAACTAGTAGGTTGGTGAAACATTATTTGCAAGTAGTCTTACTTGAATCGGGATATGACATCCCTCCCCAATAAATAGTGTTTTTCCTTAATAAATTCAAAGTATGGATGCTACAAAATTTCTTCATCTTCCCAAGTGACATCCTCAATTGGTACTCCTTCCATTGTACCAAGTGCTCTCTTATGGTTCTGCTCCTCAAGTTTCTTTAGCTGCAATTGGAGTAGTGGCACTCATGTACTACAAGTTTTTGTTTCCAAAAGTAAACAGTTATGTATTTTTCATATTTATATCTCATGTGACATCACCATTAGACACCAAAATATCAATTAACTCCATCAAAACAAAATTTGCACAAATGATCTTTACCTCCATGTTTTGGAAACCATTTTATGAACTTTCAACCCTTTTTTGATCACTATATAATTCTTTGAAGTTGTACTGAGTTACCAAAATTTGAGTCTTTAAGATATTAAAAAAAATTCAAAGAAGAACCACCATTCTTGTTATTTTGCTACTCTGATTACAATCACCTTCTCAAGTGGTGACTCAATCTCCCATACTTCTTGTTGCCTCGAAAATTGAAACCAAGCAATACCAAGATCCCATTTCTTGTACTGCACCCTTCCAAACATCATAATTACCAAATATAGATAATGAAAGTACATAACAGCATCATAAAAATTTACATCAATAAGGTACCTCATCAAAGAATTATTAAAGTGCTTGTACATCTGAGTAAGTATATCATCATGTGTCTCATACACACATGCATCAGGTATTTTATCAAATATACCCCAATGACGTAGGTGAGGATCCCATGTCCTATAATTCTGCTCCAAAAGAATATAAGGTGCATCAATATAATCATCCATTTTTTCTTTCATCCAAGAAGTGAATGAAGAACCTCCACCAAAATCTAAACCAAATAAGGAGCACATAAAAAATGAAAGCTTGAAGTGGCTCAAAGAAGCCTTATCAATGCACCCATGAGATGTATATCATCATGATGTAACAAAGGTTACTTCACAAATGTAAATAATAATGTTCTCTAGTCATATCATCATCAAAAGTATGGTTATAAATGTTTTAGTTTACATGTGAGAAGAAGGAACTAAGACCCAATAAGGAGCATAATATTTTGAAAAAGCTTGCTAATATGACCATGGGTGTTAGGATGATGGAAAAAAGAATCCTTGGTTTCCTCTTTCCCATGAAACCATGGTGTAAAATCTGAAGGAATGGTTAAAGCAATGTAAAAGAATCTTATGATAAAGACTGATAAATCCAACGGCCCAGATATTTATGGTATAAGGATCAACGGTAAGTAAAAGATTTGCTAATGAAAGCTACAAAGAAAAAGTTAGAATGGTAAATCAGAGAAAAGGTTAACAAGTGGATTACTTCTACAAACGAGAAAAAGAATAAAAAAGATCGATGGAGGATGTGGATTTGATTGGGACAAGTTGCAAGGTCAAAGATGGAATGAATATTAACTGAAATATTGAAGTGTGGCTTGAATCGATAGTCAACATAAAAGGTGAATAACATCGATGGTGCATACATGATCCACTAGAGGAAGTTGCGCACTAAAATAAAGGAACGAAAAATAGAGGAAAGTGAAGGAAAGGGTTAAAGTACAGATCAAATCAATGGTTTTAGATGGAGATTCAAGCATATCAATGATAAATAGACCATCCGCTGGAGGAAAATGCATGGCAAAAGATAAGGTTATCACACACCAGAATATAAAGGTAAAATTAAAGAGATATAAGATCAAGGGTCCAAGTTAAGAGGTTAATTATATATATGGTTAAGAGGATATTTGTTCCCATAACATGCATAGAGATCAAGAACATTGACCCCAATGGAATTTATATTTCCTTCTACATGGTGGGCGGAGGATTGTTCCGCTAGGAGAAAAATGGTAAGTGAAAACCACTTTTCCTAATGTCGATAGAAATATTCCAGGGATATTATAAAAGAGAGGGGAAAGAGGTTTTTTTTTTTGCATTGGAATAAGAAATAATCTCTACATGGATGAAGCTAGGTCGGACAACTACCTTTCTAGTCATCAACTATCTAGGTAGGCCGCATTTTCACCTATGTATTATTATTTAAAAATGGATAGCAGAGGTGAAATAGAGGCACATGCCTTAGAGTTTCATAAATTGGAGGAGGTGTTTGAATATAGAGATGGATATATTTTTGACACTATTATGTCCCTTAGTCCAATTCCCTAGCTAAAAACCAAGTTGCAAGCCTTTAAATACTAAGGTACAGACTTGCAAGGTATTTACTAGACCCATTTCCACCATTTCTGCCTGGACCAAACCTCGAATTTCCCTAACTTCATCAATTAGTGTGTGTCAAATTATACTTCCTATGAGAGAGTAAGAATGGATGTTTCTAGGACCAAAATACTCTTCCCTGTAAATACCCTTATTTACTAAGATTCCCTTGCAGTCCAGCCTTCATTCACCTTGAGTAGAGAAGAGTTTGTGGAAGAAGACCTAATTTAGCAATTTAGCCATGCTGCAATTAAAGAAAAACATCCCTTTTTCTCTAAATTATTTAGTACTAATGTGTACCTTACAAACCAGCCCTTTCCCTTGGATATCAACTTGTTCAATGAAGAATCCCAATTAATCATTTCAATGTCCAGTCAGTTTTTAGGTCTAGATGTAGACAAGTTTGTTCCAGAGTTGTTAATGAGCCTGCTGTTCAAAATGAGTAAGATTAAGTCATAGTCATAGTACCCTCATCTTCCTTTCTTTAAATATGATGAATTCTTAGCTAAGAACATCCATTGTTAGCTAGTGAATTTTCATGCTATCATACATTTCAAATTTTAGTCATACTTGGTCAGAATGTTTCTATTTTATAATGAGGAAAATATGCAACTGCTAGAAATGATACTTACTGCGGGGATCAATAATGAGTTTTTCAAATTCATGAACATTTTGATTGGAGAGATCTATAGAGTAATATTTCAGAATAGATTTCCTAGAGTATTTCTAGAGATGCAGGAGGATTTGCAATTTGATCTTGATAGAAGGGTGGGGGATATGTTTTTATTAGAAGAACATACTATGATTAGGGTTTATGGTTTTACACATCAACCATATATATTACCAACATTTCTAACCCCTAGAGTTTTTTCTTTAAAGTTCATAATACAGAGGTTAATTATAGATAATGAGAATTTTATAAGTTTTAAGAAAGCTTCTGAGATTAAGTTTTCCTCGAAATTTGGGCCATTTATTATCAAAAGTATAGTTGCACTCCCTATAGTTGAAGTCCTTTTACAATATGTGAATTTTTAGAAAGCTACTCCAGTCAACTATGACCCACATGATATCATCTCACAAAGTAGGAAGCTAAATAAGAGTAGGGAGCTAAACCAGGTAGTGGAAGGATTAGTTGAAAAAACTAAATGGATGGATTACGAGATAGAGATGAAGGATGCAAAGGCTTTGTAGGAAAATACATCAACCATAATTGAATCAAGAACAATAATTCCAACTCCAAGCAAAGTGGAAATAGCTAGTAAAAGAACTCATTCAGAGGCTATGGAGACTGAAGAAGAATATTTTGAAGCACCAAAATGACAAACGACTGAACCACAAGGAGAAATGGTAGAGGTAGTTGAGGATGAAAGAAAATGAAAGAAAGAAAATTCCAAAGGCCCAGTTTTTGAAAGACAAGAATATCAATTCTCAGAAGTACAAGAAACATCTAGTGACAAATTCAAATCCAAAACTTCCTTGTATGATTAATATAAGAAAGACAGGGATATTTATTCAAAGGATTCCTTGAAATTATACTCATAAGTTGGGAACATTTCAAATAAATATGTTTCATTAGTTATTCTTAAAGACCGTTCCAGAAACACTTTAAATCTAGTAGTATCCATGAGAAATAAAATTATTGAGATACGATTGAATTCAGAGGACAACCAAGTTCTTGATATGATTCATTTGCATAAACAAACTGGAGAAGTCATTTATAGTGATATGATGAAAGCCACTCTGAAGGTATCCAATCTGCAATCCACATTGTCTAAAACAAAAAATCAACTAAGACAAGAGAAGGTGGAGAACAAAGTGCACCAACAACAAATTAAAAATCTTTAGGGAGATTTGTTGATCATGGGTAGCGAAGTTGCTAAAGGGTAGGTAACACAAAATATTTTCGAAGACAAAGAAAACACTATACAACAACTTAAAAGAAATTGAAAATCCAAGAAACTCAATTAATTCATGCCTCTAAATTAGATGAGTTGGAAAAAGAAAAATAATTGTTGTCTCAAGAATTGAATAACCACAAAGTAAGATCGTTGACACTGGTTGAAGAGAAAAAGCAATGGGAAAAGGAAAGAGCTCTTCTTATTGAAAATATTGATGTATTAAATGAGAATAAATTAATGTTTTAAAGGGAAAATGGAGATAAAAATCAAATAGAAGTAATACCGGAAGTATAACCAAGCACTGAAACAAACACTAAAGCAATTGTACATGCTATGTCACAAGTTAGCCCGATGGATAAAGAAATAATTGGTTTAAAGAATTAGAATCAGAATTTGGATGATGCAACTAAGTAGAAAGAAGAAGAAAGAAAATTATTGGAGAATAAAAATCAATAATTGCTGGACAAAAAAGAAAAATTAATGAAGTAGATAATAGGTCAATTACAAGTGCAAGGAGCTAGACATCTCCTTTGGGATATGTTGATTTCATAAGCCACCAAGATCAAACCCTGCTTAAATTTTATTTAGGATAAAGAGATGGTGATAAATGCTTCTAAGAAGAATTGTACAGCTGTGAAACAAGCTTTGAAAAGAAAACCAGTTGACACATTTAAGAATACACTAAATTTCCTTAATACTTTATCTAAAGAGGAATTAAGGACGATGGGAATCAAATATAGGATTGAAATCATTACTTGGGCTAGAAATGTGGTAGGAATCATTAGCACTTGAAAATGTGCAAGCAAAAATTGATATAATGCTACAGCAAGTTAAAACTTTCAGAGCTTCATTTGTACCATTGTTTCAAAAAGGACTTCCTTGTTTTGGGAAGAAGATGGAATACTTTTTCCCAATATGAGTATCAAGAATTGCCAGTCAAATCTAGATTGGATCACAGAACATTTGAAGACATGACTCAATGTTTGTCAGGAAAAATCATAATTGACAAGCTAGCAGTGGATTTTGAGTTGGTGAATATGTTCAGAACAAATGGTGGTTATTTTCCACCTATATCCTATTTGAACCAGAATTAACAGTAATTTCAAGGGAGATGGCCATGTTGTAGTTTCCATCTGGAGACGAATGGAAGACAATAGAAAATATTGGAAATACAAAATATAAGTTACATCAATGAATAAATTCATCTCAAGTCCCAAGTTAGTTTGAAGACAAAGTTTTGAATAAGTTAATAAATTTTCAAGTAGTTAAGGAAATAAGTATGTTAGAAGACAATTGACAAATGTAATAAGGTAGTTACAAATACATATTTTTATCATGTAGGTAGTTAGCATCTCGAGGAGCAATTTTAATGTATTTAAGCACTATTTTGAAATGTAATGGGGCTCGGAACCGGTGAGAAAGAACTTATTTTTGTAATAGAGCTTCATGATTAATAAAAAGATCACAGTGCCACACAGGTTTTCTACTAGAGATTCTTCTGTTATTCATTTTACAGTTTGTACTTTATTTCCTTTATGTGAATGTGTTTCATGTTTATCTTTACATTCTATTATCTTTTCATGCTTGGATAAGTGTATATTGAATCGGAATTCATATGCTTATGCTCTAGTTCTCTGATTTCAAGCCTCCACAAAATTTTTCCACTAAATTTAATATTGGATTCATCCCTAGATGCCCATATTAATGGATTGTTTCTTTTTCTTCCTTATCACCATACAATTAGAAATTTGACTGTAAAAGAGTGACTTTCCTTCCTTTGTCAAGAATTCCATTGCAAAGCACTGTCATTAATTCTTTTCCATATTTAAATCCATGCCAAATGATCACTAGTTTCAACCATCGTTACCATTAAAACTTGTTTATATATATATATATATGGCCTTTATGTTTATCTATTAAGAGATCCCTCTCTGGTACAAAAGAAGTAAGCTTTCCTACTAAATATTGGTTTTCTAGTTACCTTGCGACTATCCTCTCAAAACCAAGGGTAAATTCTGAGTGCTAACATCTTGATGTCATTTCCGGGGAATGAGGGTTCAAATCTTCCCTGGGAAGAATGGAAGTATTTTTCAAGAAAATAGGATTTCTATGGGAAAACAAGAGTTCTTGCATCTAAAATTGGTTGTGTTGTTTCCCTGGAGACTTCACATTAATTTTCAAGAAAATGTTTCAAAGACAACATCTTGGCTTTTAGGAGAGTGCATACTAGTGGTAACCCTAATTCTGAACCTTTATATCGTGTGGAATATCTAGAAAGTTTAATTATGAAAAGAAGAGGAAAATAGAACTAAGGTACTTCTCAAATAGAAAGATCAGTTTCTCAAACTCAAGAAGAATTTCTCAACTTTCAATACTTTTATTTGGAAAAAAAGTTTGAACATTTTTTTTTAATATCTAATTCTGAATTAGATTTAAAACAAGTTGCAATCAATCGAAATAGACTTCATTCTTATATTCTAGATTCATTTTTCCAAAATCTCCATAATACTATAAAAATAGAAGAAAGAAATCCAATAATACAAACTCCTCAAACACTAGTTTCTAGTATTGTTCAAAATCCCCTTGTTGCTCAAAACCTTCCTAGATCCATGCCTGCTAGTGTTTCCCCACTTTCTCTACCTACTGTTTTACATGACCTTCCACAAAATTATGCACAAAGAATAAAATTGTTTGATGGCGAGGGAAACTTTACATCCAAACATCATGTAGACATATTTGATGATTTTATTGACTTAGAAGACGTGGATTATGATGATGCAAAAATGAGGTTGTTTGCACAAAGTTTATCAGGAGAAGCAAAGAAGTGGTTTAAAGATCTTACTGCAAGATATATTGCTAATTTTGAGGCATTCCAAACCCTTTTTCTGGATAGTTGGGAAGATAAAAAATAACCCTCTATGGCTCCTAGCCCAATATAATAATCTGAAGAAAGATAATTTTGAGTCCATGTATAAATTTTCAAGCATATTTATGATGGTTTATAATTCAATACCAACTAACATAAAACCCCTTATAGGCGCTGCAAAATTGCATAAATGTTTATGCCTTTGACAATGATTTTTCTCTATTGTTAAGGAAGAGGAAATATGCCAAATTTCCTTCTATGTTTAAGGATGCTCTAGAGGTAGAAGCTAACTTAATGGATTCTAGAAAAATGAAACAAAGAGTGGAAGTAGATAGGAGGAAAACCAGGGAAGAAACTCAAGCCTCTACTTCTTCATCTACATATGCAAAATTTTATATAATGATGAAAACTATGGAGGGGTTGATGGATAGATTGGAATTGCATAGTAGACCTCCATACAGAGATCAACCTAAACCACAAATAAGGAATTCCAACTTCAGGAGACCTCTTATCCCCCAAATTAGAAAGAGAGAGCAATGAAATCCAAGGAATGTTGAGGACCAACATATAAGACCACCTTTTCCAGAGAAATTTGTGAATGAAGAAGAAGAAGAAAATGATCCCATGGATGATCATATACACCATTTTGATGTTATTGATTGTGAAATTTATGTCATAGAAGAAGAGCATAATTTTTTTGCTCAGGAAGATGAGTCTAATACTTTCGAGTTAAAGACAAATCAATACCAAAGAGGATATCAAAATGTTGATTTTTAGAGAAAGTTGAATTTGAGAAGTAGAGATGTAGTTGTAAATAAGGGGAGGCTTCTTGAAAATAAGACATCTAGCAATCAACAAAATAAAGAGAAACACAAAGAGAATATTGTACATAAAGTTCCAGAAAATAAAAAGGAATTATTAAAATAAAATGAAAAAGAAATGAAAATATAAAGTGATAGGATACTCTCCTCCTTCAATCTGCAGAATGAAATATCCAAGATAAAAAATTCCATCCCATTTAATTAGTTGTTGAAGAACAATGAATATAGAGAAAATATCACCAGAATGGTCAGAACTGATGGAGAATTCCATCTTGATATATTATAGTTGACATATAATGCCCCAACTATATTTTTTGGTCCTAGAATAGAAGATAACAATGAAGAATATGCTCCACCTTTCTATGTGAGTCTAAATGTGCATGATATGATTTTACACAATGTCATGTTGGATTCAGGTGCCTCACATAACCTAATTCCAAGAGTGGCCACTTGAAATTATGGGATTAGAAATCACAATACCCTACAAAGATTTATTCTCTTTTGATTCCATAAAGGTTAAGTGTTTAGGGCTCATCAAGGACTTGGTAGTTACTCTTGCACATATTCCTTCCAAGAGTATTATTATGGATATAGTAGTGGTTGATATTCCTCCTAAGTTTGGTATGCTCTTATCCAGGTCTTGGGCCTCAAAATTGAAAGAGACCCTACAGATGGATATGTCTTATGCAACAATTCCATAGTTTGGTCAGCGTAGAAGATTATACAGAGAAAAGAGATTGGCATATGTAGTAAGTAGTCAAGAGAAACCCTGTAATCATATTATATGTGTTGTTGATACTGATTTGGAATCTTCATATTTCTATAATGATTTTAATTATGAAGATAATTTTCTTATTGAAGAAGACCGTAAAATAGTAACTGAACAGAAAGAAGACAAGGAATTTTATAAAAGACAGGAGGATTTGTAACATAAATAGAGAGATGAAGTGGTATGGTATATGTACTTTGATGGATCAATAAGTAAGGAAGGAGCTGGAGAAGGTATTTGGACAATTTCTCTAGACATATATTTTAAGGTGTATTCTTTTAAATTGACATTTGAATGTACAAATAATGTTGCAGAGTATGAAGCTTTGATATTACGATTAAATACATTGAAGGATTTAAAATAAAAAATAATAGATGTCTATGGGGACTTAGAATTAGTTATAAATCAGGTGAATGGAATTTACCAGACCAAGCATCCTATAATTATAGCTTACATAAATGAATTTTGGGATATGCTTGGCAATTTTTTCAATGAACATAGGGTGATGGTAATTCCAAGAATTGAAAATAGGATAGTTGATTCTTTGGCCACTATTGCTGGAAAATTTAAGATGCCCATCTATTCAAATAAAAAATATAAGATCGAAGTTGTAAATAGACCTTCTATACCTAACAACTCTAAATATTGGCAAGTGCTTGAAGATAATTTGCATATAAAGATATTTTTAGAAATGTCGAATGAATTTACCAAACAATTATTGATAAAGAAAATCAGAGCTTGGAGAATGATACAGATGACGGGGAATTTGAAAAAGAAGATAAGGGACAAAATCATTTAAATAATATGATTGGAGGTGAGAATATTATTCATCTCAAGAATAATTTTATCCCCAAAGGCATGATAACCTTAGAGAAGTTATTTGATTAGAATTATGTGGATAAGAAACCTACAGTACATCCTAATTAGAAAGCTATTCAAGATTATAACATTGGTATAGAAGAACATCCTAACATAATAAAATTTTCAAATAAATTGCCTACAAATGAGAAAGAAAGATATATTCGTTTAATGAATAATTTTTCTGATGTTTTTGCTTGGATCTATGAGGATTTAAAGGAGTATGATACTTTCATTATACATCATACCATCGCAGTGAATCCAGCATAAAATCCTTTCAGACAGAAACTTAGAATAATAAATCCCATGTTACTCCCTCTGATTGAGAAAGAAATAAAGAAGTTGTTCAGTGCAAAAATAATAGTCACACTTAGATTTTCAAAATGGGTGGCTACTTTAGTGCATGTTAGGAAAAATAATGGAGAAATAAGGTCATGTGTGGATTTTAGAAATCTCAATAAAGTCTCTTTAAAAGGTAATTACCCTCTACCCAAAATGAACCATATCTTGCAGAATGTAGTTGGCGCATAAACAATTTCCATAATGGATGTGTTTTCAGGTTATAATCAAATAAAGTTCCACCCTGAAGATCAGGAAAAGACAACATTTACCACACCTTGGGGGACATTTATGTATGCCAATATGTCATTTGGGTTAATGAATGAAAGAACGACTTTTCAGGCGGCAATGGACATAGATTTTGTTGAAGAGAAATATAAATTTGTTGTGGTTTACATGTATGATATTACATTCTTCTCTATATCTGACATGGATCATATAAATCATTTGGAGCAAGTATTTTTAAGGTGTAGAAAATTTGGTGTTTCCTTAAATCCTAGGAAATCAAATTTTTCTATGGAGGTAAAACTTTTGGTTAATATCATTTCTAAGAATGGAATAAGAATTGATCATGACATGGTAAAGACAATTATGAAAGCATAGTTACGAAGGAGTAAACAACAAGTTCATTCATTTATTGGGAAAGTAAAATTTTTGAAGATATTTATCCCAAGCTTTGTTGAGATCCTAAGATATATAACCAATATGCTAAGAAATGATTGTGAAATCAAATGGACTATTGAAGAAAAACATATTTCACTGATATTAAGAAGGAAATAACAGAAGCCCCTGTTCTAATCAATTTAGTTTTTTCTAAATATTTTATTGTTTTCTCTTTTTCTTCTTAGCACACAATAGTTGGAGTAATTGTTGCATAAAAATCAACAAAATGAAGAGAATCCTATTTCTTTTTTCAGTAAAATTTTGAGGGATGCAGATCTGACATAATGGAGAAGAAAGATCATGCATTGATTAAATCCTTGAAAGATTCCATAGTTTATATTATTCATTCTCATGTTATTGCTTATGTTCCTAATAATGTTGTGAAAAATATCTTCACTCAACCTGATCCATAAGGGAGTAGAGAAAAGTGGATTGCAGTTCTGTTAGAATATGATTTGGAAATCAAGCCCACCAAGCTCATGAATGGTCAGGGATTGCCTAAGTTGATGACAAAGGCCAATTATGAAACTTTGCAAATAAATTTCTTGTCTAATACTTCAAGTGAGTTTGTCACATGCCCCAATTTGCAAAAAAAAATTATGTTATTGAGGAACATTATGTTATATTTTATGTTAAAGTTTGTAATTAATGACCAAGTGGGGTCAAGGATAATTTAATGTATTGCAAAATATTTTATTAATAAATAAATAAAAGATGAGACAACATATTAGGGAAGCTGTTAAATGAGTGTTTACTGGTCACTTGGTGGAGGAGACTAGGTTGAGAGTATATTGACAAGTGGTAGCATCCTCAAACTACTTCTAGTTGTTACATGTGGCAACTTCCCTATATTTGTGGCCATGATTCCCCAAGAAAGTGGAACAAGAGAAAGTGGCTCATTAAGTAAAAACTGACCCAAAAGACCTAGGCATTCATATAAAACTTCCCATTGAAGACAGCTAAGGCTGCTCATTCTGGATTTGTGATCATTCTGAGTGAATGAAGTACACATGATAAATTTGATGGAGGGGACTAGCTGAAGTGAGTTTGAGGGGATAAGTGTTGAAAATTGAACTTGTGCAGCTATTCTAAGCTGAAGTTCTTACTGTTGTAAGAAATACTAAGTTACTGTTGAATACTCAATAGAGTTTCAGAGGATCTCAAGACTACATCTCTCACCCAGTACTCTACCAAAAGGACCAGGAGACAACCTCGAGGATTGTCACCTCATCTATTTGAGAGGTTCTACTTGTTTAGGTTTAGTTATTATTTTATTTACCATTTCAGAAAAGTTTAAGAGTTTATCAAGATTAGTATATTGTTATTTTATTGTTGTTAATGATAAAGAAAGAACATTTGTTTACACTATGAAAGATAGTAATTAGTTATATTATGATAGAACAGTAGAGATATTGCTAAGTTAATTGATAGATAGGAATATTACCAAACTATATTTTTCCACGCCTTTTACAAGGCAGTACTCTAGTACAACAGGTATGAAAAATTTAGATAAGTAGATTTCACTAACTTGAATGTAGATGTAAATAAATTACTTCTACAGGTTTTTATGTAATCTAATTACAGTATTTTAGTTGTACTTGCATTGTCTACTGAAAGTATCTAAAATATCTAACTACAGGTATAGAATAAATTTAAATAATAACCACGAGTATGTATAATATTTACAATATAAAAATTAGTAAAACACATAATATAAATTCAATAAGTCAAAAGGTATTAACGCTGCAAACCTCTAGAAATATCTAGGGTTTACAAGAGATGGGTATTATCACACTAGGGTAAAAATTCACATTTTATTTTATAATATAAAAACCTAGTATAACTTTTCCAAAATCTACTATAGTAATAAATAATTTTTACTGCTAGTAAAATAATTACAGAACTATAGATTATTCAAATATAATATTTTAACAAGAAAAAAAATATCTTATTAATCTAGTAACTATGTACATCAAAGAAGTAAATAATAATAAACATTTACCATAAACCATTTATACCTAAATTTAAACCCAATTGAAGTAATGTTGAAAACAACACTAAGCTGAAATGAAACTGAACAAGTATAATATGGCATGTGGCCTTTTATATTATCTGTCTAGTATTTGAAGCCTGACCAAAAATGACTTCTTCAAGTCTAAACAGAAGTCACAAAAACAAAATTTTATAACTATAAGTTACAGCAGTTCAACTATTTCAAGAAATGTTAAAATTACGACCATTCTTTTCTCTGTAAAAACCAAAATGAATATTCAAGAAACCACCCAGTGGTTGGACAGTACAGTCATGACTTAGAGCTGGATATTAAAAATTATTATCATGTATATCATTTCAGGTCGAGAAGGCTCAAACAAAACCATGAAGTCGCAACTGCAGTAGCCATAACCTTTCTTTACAACAACCTCTAAGGATTTTAAAAACTTATCGAATAAAAGAACAATAGCATAATCAATAACCATGGCTGATCCATCGACCATCACACACGGTGATGCTTCTTTTATTTCCACCATACTTATGTGCAGGAAAAACCCTCAGACGTCATTGAGGCTTACCAAGAGAATGCTTTTGCTGAAGACTGAGGGTAGTTTTTATTCCAGCTTCAAGTCCAAGTCTAGAGAAACCTGCACATAAAACACAATAGCGTTGTTATTCATTTTCTTAAAGCAATAATGAAAACCCTGTTGATTAATAAACTGAAAGGAATTTAGGCATTTTTACCTTGTAAGCTGCGTAGTGGTGAAGTCATGGAAGCCATCCAAGCCCAACTAGATGGCACATTGAAAAAGGTAAATCCCTGAGAATGTGATTGCGCGGAATGCAGCAAAACCCCAAGCCACGAACTGGAAGGGATAAAACCATGAGGAGGAAGCAAACAAGTAAAATGCAGATGCAAATATTTACTTGAGAAATTCTTGTCCACTTTGCACAGTAAGCAAACCCCCACAGTCACTCAAGACAGCGGAAAAACCAGTTCCAATGCTTAAATACCTCTTTGACAGTCAACAGGCCTCTAAAAAACAGTATTTTATCAACCCTACACAAGCTCATGGGGGTGTGAAGGACTGGGGCTTATCTTTGTGGAGGTTTAAATAGAAACCATGGCATCCACGAGCTCCCAGCTTGGTCGCTCCTCAACCAAAAGAATCCTTTACAACGCAAAGATAGGGTTTGGACAACTCTTATTAAGTCAACAAACCTAATTGCTTAATCACCTACCATGTGTCCCCAATTATTATCATAATCGTGGGTTTGAAACTATAGTCGATTACATTGATTTCCAATCTACAAAAAAAATCATTGTGAAGCAAAGTCAAAACCATATCATAAGTATTCTTTTTATAGATAATGTTGTTTTACCTTGTTATTTCAATTTCCTAGTTTTAAAAACTATAGGATAAACAAAATAGTGTTGACTTGCTATTTTCTTTTAGACAAGTTAGAGTAATTACATTCTAACTATGTTTGTTTATAGAATATAAATAAAGGACTACACTTATAATAGTAAAACATCATTGAAAGGGGTAATCTAATCCTCCCTTGAAGTATTTCACATAGAACTTGGAGATAGAAAGTAATTTCTTAAACTTTTAAAATTATTTTTATGTAGGGTATAACTAAAGCACAAGAAATTATGAGATTTTCTCTAACACATACAATGATAACAATACATCAAGAAATTTACAATTTATAACAATTGTAATTGAAAGTTTAATTAAAGCTAGGCACATATACTAGGGAAGTAGGTGAGAAGACATGGTTTAGAAGGTTACTAAAGTAGAGTTTTAAAGTTTAAGAAAGAACTTAATAGAACATGAATGATACTTTAGACCAATCTTTGCACAACAATGTGTAGTTGGAAATACAAGTACGTGCAACCTTTCTTCTCTCGTATAAGAGTTTGATTTATAAACTAATGTCTGATTGTTGAAAAAGGCAGTTTAAGAGTCCAGAAAGATAATCTATCTATTATGAAAAACACCTAATTATAGGAACCCTAGAGCAAGGGTCATTGTGTAAATAATTTTAACGAGCATAATGTCATTATTGAAAAGAAGATCTCATAGAAAGCAAAATTTTTATAAACAAGAAAACCAAGTAATAGTTCAACAACATAGAGTATGTAATGTTTAATAAAGAATTCAATTAAACACAAATAGAACCATACTCCAATTGCTTTACGATAGATATGAAATTATAGGCATGTGCATGTGAAACATATCTTTTCTTTTATAAAAAACGTTAGATCATAAATTCTTATGAGCAGAAGTAGAAGTGTTCTTAAACATTTCATTTTGAAAATTTTAAGCAAATAGTTGAAAACTACATGATGAATTAATTGGTTTCCATTTTGGTGGTAAACTGAACATGCATAGAACCCATGCTTCCATAGTTTTGTTTTACCATCTTTATGGAGTTTGATGACTTTAGTAATGTCAACGTTACCTCTTTCAGGGTCAAGCTGTAAACAAACATTTTTAAATTACTAGCATTTTATCTTATGCTAGTGGAGTATCTTTCTTGATCTGGAAATTTTTCTGGAACAAACTTCTTACTTATTAGAACCTATAAAAGAACCATCATTCCACTGCGTTAGCTGTAATCTAAGTAAGCCCTGATCACATCTAAGATTCTTTCCCACTTGACAAAAGAAGACAATAACACACTTAGCATCAGTTTAAGATGCAGTTTTCTTTTCTCACTTTTTGAAAAACACAAACTGCTATGTTTAACATTACTAAAATAGTACCTTAAGATAAGCTAATACGTTATACAGAACCAAAGAAAAGGAATGCTCTTTGTTATTTTTAACTGTTTAAATATCCACTAACACTTAATGGTTCATTGGCCATGAAATCTTCACATTTTATGTTACATGAAAAATTTTAAATTTTTACGAATTTTTGGGTTATTACATGTAGTATCAGAGCACAAGGTTCAAACACTAGGCCTAAATGTGGCTCAACTTGGATAAATAGAATAGTGAATTTAAACATGTATACTAATTTTACCTTTCTTTTAAATGATACTTCCAGAGAATTTTTCTGAGTTAATTGCAGGTATGGAAATGTTGGAGGAATATGCGGATGAGGTATGGAATATGTTGGAGGAATGTTGAACGAAATAATTTTCAAAGAGAACCTATACAAGAATAAATACCTAATAATTCTTTTAAACTACTACAAACAGTTAAGGAACTAAGAACGGAGATGGAAATGGTCAAAAAAGAAAATGAGAGAATTCTTAGAGCTTAGGAGGAGCTAAATCGAATTTTGATGGAAAGATTTCAGAATGAGGAAAAAGATAAATGAACAAAGTCTGAAGATATGCCTTACCAACATAAAGATAAAAAGACTAAATAGTTTAAAATAGAAAGTAGCTCATCTTCTTAGGTTTATGGTGATTCAAATAAAAAGAATGATCAATGTACTAGTGATAGTAGTGAAGATAATCATCATACCAGAAAGAGAAATTTCAAACCTTACGAAGAAATATCTGGAGAATTCAAGAAAATCAAGACACCAACCTTTAATGGTGAAACTGAGAAGGGAGAAGAGGAAAAATCATGGCTGTCCAGGATGAAGAAATGCTTTCAAATTTATAACTACTCTAATTAACAGAAATCCATGATGGTTATTTATAATCTCACGGGAAAAGCAGATATTTGGTGGTAGGACCTAAAAGAGTAAAAGGAATTAGGGAGAAAAACATTAATTGGAGTACATTTAAGAAATATTTCAAGAAGAGATTTTTGTCTGAATGGTACTAAGAGGAGAGGGCTAAAGAATTTTATGAACTAAAACTGGGAACAATAAATATGAAAGAATTAAATAGTAAATTTCTAAGTCTTCTCAAGTATGTGTTGTATATTATGGACAAGAAGCCTAAGGTACAACGGTTTCTCAGTTGTTTACCCTATCATATAAAAGACAGAATTGAGTATGAAAATCCAAAAACTTTAGAAGAATCAATGAGAAAGGTGAATTTCTATTATGAACAGAATCGTAAAAATGAAAGTATGACCAACTGGAAGCCCAAAAGAAATAATAATTTTGAACAAAAGAAGAAAGCTTTTGTACCTAACCGAAATTTTAAGAATAATAACACACAAAATTTTATTAGTAAAAATTTCCAAGGGAACAAAAGTAATTCACAGACCAATCCAAATAGTCAAAGAAATAAAGAATATGTTAATAACCACAGTAACTATACCAAGAATTTTGAACGAAAGGAACCAATAAAATTTTGGGAATGTAATGGTCCTCATTATGCATCCATTTGACCCAATAGGAAGAATACTATTAGCAACATACACACGATACAAGAGGAGATGACTGTTGGTGATCCAGTGAGGACAATGCCCAGGATCAATGCAGCATTGGAGAACAGGCAAGTGGATTATCAAACTTCCATGGTGGAAGTGGAAGGTAAGCTAAATCAAATACATATATCTATTTTAATCAATCCAAGAGCTAGTTTAAGCTATATTTCTCTTGATTTAGTAGAAAAGTGTAATCTATCAGTTGAAAAGTTTGCAAAGTCTTGGTTAGTCCAGCTAGCTACTGGTGAGAAGAGAAAGGTAATTAGCTTTGTTAAGAGTTGTACTGTAACAATGGATCAGTTTGAAACCTCTATTAAGATTAATGTTTTACCTTTGGGTTCTTATGATATGTTAATTGGTATGGATTGGCTAGAATAGCATAGGGTAGTCCTAAACTGTTTTGATAAAACCTTTACTTGCGTAAATAACGATGGAGAGACAATCAATGTCAAAGGAATCCCTAGGAAAACAGCCATAAGACATATTTCTCCATTGCAGCTTAAGAGAGTTGTACGGAAGGACTGTAAATCCTTTGTTGTAACAGTAATAAATGAAGAAAATACTAATAACAAAGATAAATTAAAACTGGAAGACATTCTTATCCTAAGGGAATATTCAGACGTATTTTCGGAAGAAATTCCAGAACTGCCTCCAAAATGGGAGTTAGAATTTACTATTGAGTTGGTACCTGGTACAGTGCCCAGCTCAAAAGCCCCTTACCGGATGAATATATTGGAATTAAATGAACTAAAGTCACAATTAAAAGAACTTATCGATAAGAATTATATTAGACCCAGTGTGTCTCCCTCGGGAGCACCTATTATTTTTGTTAAGAAGAAGGATGGAACTCTACAACTGTGTATAGATTACCATCAACTAAATAAAATGACTATCAAAAACAGATATCCATTACCCTGCATAGATGATTTGTTTGATCAGCTACATGGATCAATGGTATTTTCAAATATTGATTTACGATCTGGTTACCACTAGGTCCGAATCAAAGATGGAGATATCTTTAAAAAAACTTTTAGGACCCGGTATGGTCATTATGAATTTGTCATAATGCCATTTGGGATTACTAATGTCCTAGCTATTTTTATGTGTCTAATGAATAATGTAATGCATAAATATCTTGATAAGTTTGTGGTCGTATTCATCAACGACATCTTCATTTTCCCAAAGTCTGAAGAAGAACATAAAGAACATTTAAAAATTGTCTTACAAGAGATATAAGAACATCAACTCTACACAAAATTTAGTAAATGTGACTTCTTTAAGGATAAAATTTAGTATATGGGTCATGTGGTGACTAAAGAAGGAATTTTTGTCGACCCCGAAAAGATAAAGGCAATCGAGGAATGGCCAGTCCCAAAATACGTAACTGACGTCCAATAATTCATGGGTATTACTGGCTATTACTGAAGATTTATCGAAGAGTTTTCAAGAATTGCAAATCCTATAACTTCTTTACAGAAGAAAGGGAATAAATTCGAATGGAGTCAGAAGTGTGAAGACAACTTTAAAAAGTTAAAAACATTATTAACCACTGCACCAATATTAAGAATTGTTGACCCTAATAAATATTTTATAGTATGTACTGACGCATGCAATGACGATTTAGGTGGATTTTTAACTCAGGAAGGAAAAGTCATTTCTTATGAGCCTAGGAAGCTGAAGATTCATGAGAAAAATTATGCGACCTATGACTTAGAGTTAGTTGTTGTCATAAATGCCTTAAAAATGTGGCATCATCATTTAATCGGAAGGAAGTTTATATTAATGACAGATAATAAAGGGTTAAAATATTTGTTGGATCAACCTAACTTAAATGCTAGGCAAGCTAAATGGATAACTTTTCTTAGTGAATACAATTTTGAAATTCAACATATTAAAGGAAAAGAAAATAAGGTTGCTGATGCATTAAGCATAAATCCAAAGCTGAATTTTATAGAAGCAATCAGCACCTATAAAATAGATTTAGAAGAACAGTTAGAAGATGGAATAGAACAAGATGAAAATTATCAAAAATTACAAGCAAAGGTAAGAGAAATATTAATAGAAAGTCTAAGTACAGGGTATAGCTTGAATGAAAATGGATTATTATTGTATAAAGATAGACTATATGTACCTAATGTACCCAAGATTAAGTTGTTGATTTTAAACAAAATTCATAAAACTCCTTATTCAAGAGATCCAGGTTATCAGAAAACTATAACCATGCTAAGAAATGATTATTTTTGGCCAAACATGAAAAATGAATTCGCAGAATACATTGCTAAGTGCTTTGAATGTCAGCAAGTAAAGACTAAACATTAGGATCCAGCTAGGCTATTCAACCATTTCCTATTCCTAGCTGGAAGTTGGAGATAATTAACCTTCATTTTATCACGGGACTACCTAGAAATCAAAATTTAAATGACTCAATAATGGTAGTTGCTGATAAATTAAGTAAAGAAACTCATTTTATACCTGTAAAAACTACTTATAAAGCCACAAATATTGTTGATATTTTCTTGAAACAAATTTTTCGGTTACATGGAATACCGAAGGTGATAATTTCAAATAGAGACCCTAAGTTTACGGGCAACTTTTGGAAGTCTTTGTTTAAAGGAATAAATACTACATTAAACTTCAGTACCTCTTTCCATCATCAAATAGATGAACATACTGAAAGAGTAAATCAGGTATTGGAGGATCTGCTCAGAATGTATGTAAAGGAGAAGCCAGGTAAATGGGAAGATTACTTACACTTTATAGAATTTGCTTACAATAATCATTATCAAGCCTCAGCTAGATATAGTCCTTTTGAAAATTTTTATGGCAGGAAATGCAATACCCCCATCTCTTGGAGTAATCCAATTGAAAAGCTAGTATTAGGACTTGAATTATTAAAAGAGATGGAGTTAATTGTAAAATGGGTACAACGTAACTTGAAAGTTGTGGAAGATCGACAAAAAATTCAAGCAGATCTTAAACAAACTCCAAAGGAGTTCCAGGTAGGTGAACATGTTTTTATTAAGGTGAGACCTAAAAAGAGTTCTCTGAGATTAGGTAGTTGTGCTAAGTTAGCACCCCGATATTGCGGTCCTTTTGAAATAATGTCCAAGATAGGACAAGTAGCATATCATTTAGCTTTACCACCAAACTTAAGAGTTCACAATGTTTTTCATATTTTTGTATTAAAAAAATATGTACATGATGTTACTCATGTTATTAACTGGAATGATGCGTAGGTGGAACCCGAAGGATATTTTCTAGTGGAACCGGATTATATCCTTGAAAGGAAGTAGATATTGCTTCGAAATTGCACCATTGGTTAGGTGAAAATGCAATGGAAGCACCTTAGTCTAGAAGAAGCCACCTCGGAATTGGAAAGTCATATGCGGGATATATATCTAATTCTATTTTAGGAAAATTCTGAGGACAAGGAATAAATAACATCGAGGACAATGTTATAAATTAAGGGGGTGTGTATGTCACATGCCCCAATTTGCAAAACAATTTTATGTTATTGAGGAACATTATGTTATATTTTATGTTAAAGTTTCTAATTAATGACCAAGTGGGATGAAGGATAATTTAATGTATTACACAATATTTTATTAATAAATAAATAAAGGATGAGACAACAGCTTAGGGAAGCTATTAAATGAGTGTTTACCGGTCACTTGGTGGAGGAGACTGGGTTGAGAGTATATTGACAAGTGGCAGCATCCTCAAACTATTTCTAGTTGTTGCAGGTGGAAACTTCCCTATATTTGTGGTCATGATTCCCCAAGAAAGTGGAACAAGAGCAGGTGGCCCATTAAGTAAAAATTGACCCAGAAGACCTAGGCATTCATATAAAACTTTCGATTGAAGACAGCTGAGGCTGCTCATTCTGGATTAGCAATCATTTTGAGTGAATGAAGTACACATGAGAAATTCGATGGAGGGGACTAACTGAAGTGAGTTTGAGGGGATAAGTGTTGAAGATTGAACTTGTACAACTATTCTAAGTTGAAGTTCTTACTATTGTAAGTAGGAATGAGTTACTGCTGAATACTGAGTAGAGTTGCAGATGATCTCAAGACTACATATCTCACCTAGTACTCTACCAGGAGGACCAGGAGACAGGCTCGGGGGTCATGAGAAATTGCAAACTAGCTTTTCTCTAGGAGTTGGTTGGGAGGAATAGCCTCCTTAAGCTGTTGTCACCTCATCTATTTGAAAGGTTCCACTTGTTTAGGCTCAGTTATATTTACCGTTTCAGAAAAGTTTAAGAGTTTATCAAGATTAGTGTATCATTATTTTATCGTTGCTAATGATAAATAAAGAACGTTTGTTTATACTATAAAAGTTAGTAATTACTTAGATTATGATAAAACAGTAGACATAGTGCTAAGTTAATTGATAGATAGGAAAATTACCAAACTGTATTTTTCCATGCCTTTTACAAGGCAGTACTCTAGTACAACAGGTATGCTTAATTTAGATAAGTAGATTTCAATAACTTGAATGCAGATGTAAATAAATTACTTCTACAGGTTTTTATGTAATCTAATTACAGGAGTTTACCTGTACTTGCACTGTCTACTGAAAGTATCTAAAATATATAACTACGTGTATAGAATAAATTTAAATAATAAGCACCAATATGTATAATATTTACAAAATAAAAATTAGTAAAACACATAATATAAATTCAATAAGTAAATTTAATTAAATAGTATAAGAACAATAAATATTTACTTAGGGTTTAACCTAGTACATAATGTTTCAGGTTATTTAATTACCTAGTCAGTCATACATTTAAACTATGTTTACTGTAAACAAAAGGTATTAACATTGCAAACCTCTAGAAATATCTAGGGTTTACAAGAGATGGGTATTATCACAGTAGTGTAAAATTTCACATTTTATTGTATAATATGAAAACCTAGAAGAACTTTTCCAGAATTTACTACAGTAATAATTAATTTTTACTGCTAGTAAAATAATTAAAGAACTATAGATTATTCAAATATAATCTTTTAACAATAAATAGAATATATTATTAATCTAGTAACTCTATACATCAAAGAAGTAAATAATAATAAATATTTACCATAAACCATTTATACCTAAATTTAAACCCAATTGAAATAATGTTGAAAACAACACTAAGCTGAAACGAAACTGAACAAGTATAGTATGGCATGTGGCCTTTTATATTATCTTTCTAGGATTTAAAGCCTGACAAAAAATGACTTCTTCAAGTCTAAATAGAAGTCACAAAACCAAAATTTTACAACTATATATTACAACAGTGAGAAACCCTTCAACTGTTTCGAGAAATGTTAAAATTGCGGCCATTCTTTTCTCTGGAAAAACCAAAATGAATCTTCAAGAAACCACCCAGTGGTTGGATAGTACAGTGATGGCTTAGAGATGAATATTAAAAATTATCATCATCTATATCAGTTCAAGCCGTGAAGGCTCAAACAAAACCATGAAGTCACGGCTGCAATAGCCATAACCTTTCTTTACAATAGCCTCTAGGGATTTTATAAAATTATCTGAAAATAAAAGAACAATAGCATAATCAATAACCATGGCTGAGCCATCAACCATCACACGCGGCGATACTTATTTTCTTTCCACCATACTTATGTGCAGGAAAAACCCTCAGATTTTACTGAGGCTTACCAGGAGAACGCTTTTGCTGAAGACTGAGGGTAGTTTTTCTTCTAGCTTCAAGTCCAAGTCTAGAGAAGACTACACATAGAACACAGTAGTGATGTTAGTCATTTTCTTAAAGTAATAATGAAAACCATGTTAATTAATAAACTAAAAGGAAATTAGGCATTTTTACCTTGTAAGCTGCGCATTGGTGAAGTCATGGAAGCCACCCAAGCCTAGCTCAATGGTACATCGAAAAAGGTAAATCCCTAGGAATTTGATTGCACGAAATGAAGCAAAACCCCAAGCCACAAACTAGAAGGGATAAAACCACGAGGAGGAAGCAAACAAGTAAAAGGTAGATGCAACTATTCACTTTAGAAATTCTTGTCCACTTTGCACAGTAAGAAAACCTCCATAGTCACTCAAGACAGTAGTGAAACCAGTTCCAACGCTCAAATACCTCTTTGGCAGTCAACATGCCTCTAAACAACAATATTTTATCAACCCTACACAAGCTCATGGGGGTATGAAGGACTGGTGCTTATCTTTGTGGAGGTTTAAACAAAAACCCTAGCGGCCACGAGCTCCCAGCTCGGTCGCTCCTCAACCAAAAGAACCCTTTACAACACTAAGATAGGGTTTGGACAACTATTATAAAGTCAACAAACCTAATTGATTAATCACCTACCACGTGTCCCCAATTATTATCACAATCGTGGGTTTAAAACTATAGTCGATTATATTGATTTCCAATCTGCAAAAAAAATCGTTGTGAAGCAAAGTCAAAACCATATCATAGGTATGCTTTTTATAGATAATGTTGTTTTTCCTTGTTATTTCGATTTCCTAGTTTTAAAAACTATAGGATAAAAAAAATAGTTTTGACTTTTTATTTTCTTTTAGACAAGTTAGAGTAATCACATTCTAACTATGTTTGTTTCTAGAATTTAAATAAAGGACTACACTTATAATAGTAAAACATCATTGAAAGGGGTAATCTAATCCTCCCTTGAAGTATTTCACATAGAACTTGGAGATAGAAAGTAATTTCTTAACCTTTTGAAATTATTTTTAAGTAGGGTATAACTAAAGCACAAGCAGTTACAAGATTTTCTCTAACACATATGATGATAACAATACATTAAGAGATTTACTATTTATAACAATTGTAATTGAAAGTTTAATTAAAGCTAGGCGGATATACTAGGGAACTAGGTAATAATACATGGTTTAGAAGGTTACTAAAGTAGACTTTGAAAGTTTAAGAAAGAAATTAATCAAACATGAATGATACCTTAGACCAATCTCTCCACAACAATGTGTGGTTGGAAATACAAGTATGTGCAACCTTTTTTCTCTCTTATAAGAGTTTCATTTATAAACTAATGTCTGATTGTTGAAAAAGGCAGTTTAAGAGTCCAGAAAGATAATCTATCTATTATGAAAAACACCTAATTATAGGAACCCTGGAGAAAGGGTCATTGTGTAAATACTTTTAACAAGCATAATGTCGTTATTGAAGAGAAGAGCTCATAGAAAGGAAAAATTTTATAAACAAGAAAACCAAGTAATAGTTCAACAACATCGAGTATGTAATGTTTACAAAAGAATTCAATTAAACATGAATATTACCATACTCCAATATATTTACGATAGATATGTAATTATAGGCATGTGCATCCGAAAAATATCTTTTCTTTTATAAAAATGTTAGATCATAAATTCTTATGAGCAAAAGTAGAAGTGTTCTTAAACATTTCATTTTGAAAAATTTAAGCAAATTGTTGAAAACTACATGATGAATTAATTGGTTTCCATTTTGGTGGTAAACTGAACATCCATATAACCCATCCTTCCACAGTTTTGTTTCACCATCTTTATGCAGTTTGATGACTTTAGAAATTCCAACGTTACCTCTTTCAGTGTCAAGCTGCAAACAAACATTTTTAAATTATTAGCATTTTATCTTATTCTAGTGGAGTATCTTTCTTGATCTGGAAATTTTACTGGAAAAAACTGCTTACCTATTAGAACCTCTAAAAGAACCATCATTCCACTGCATTAGTTTTAAGCTAAGTAAGCCCCAATCCTATCTAAGATTCTTTCCTGCTTGACAAAAGAAGACAATAACACACTTAACATCAATTTAAGATGCAGTTTTCTTTTCTCACTTTCTGAAAAACACAAACTACTATGTTTAACATTACTAACATAGTACCTTAAGATAAGCTGATAAGTTATATAGAACAAAAGAAAAGGAATGCTATTTGTTATTTTTAACTGTTTAAATATCCGCTAACAATTAATGGTTCATTGTCCATGACATCTCGACATTTTATGTTACATGAAAAATTTTAAATTTTTACGAATTTTTGGGTTATTACAGAGTTGGATTTGGGGTTACATGTAATAACATATTTCTCTTTATCTCCTAGTCATAGTGACATTGTATATGTTTTACAAAATTTACAAGCACATCCAGGATTGAGTAAAACCAGAGCCAGGTCTGTGAAATTGAAATCATCTAAATTGTGTATTTTAAACCAATATTTATATTGGAAGGAACCACGGGGAATCTTGTTAAATTTCTTATTGGAGAATGAACCCCAACAGATTATGAAGGAATTTCACGAGGGAGTATGTGTAGGACATCATTCTTGGAAAGTGACTACTAATAAAATATTGAGAGTTGGTTTTTTTTGGCCCACAATGATTTCTTATGTCTATAAAGATGTCACAACCTGTGATGGGTTCCAATTTTTTTTATGGGAAGAGGAATTTAATGCCTTTTCCACTCAGTCCTATTTCAGTATCGGCACCATTCTAGAAATGGGGTTTGTATTATTTTATGTTCAACAAAAATGGATCCTGACTGCAATTGATTACTTTACCAAATGGATTGAAGCAATACCAACTAGAAGAGCAAAAAATGTTTTCATCATTGATTTTCTGGAGAATAATATCCTGTCAATATTTAGATGTCCTAGGAGACTTGTAACTGACAATGCACAATCTTTTAAGTCAAAGAAAATGATAAATTTATTTCATAAGTATCACATCAACTTGAATCATTAAACTTCATATTATCCTCAAGGAAATGGGCTTGTTGAACCCTCAATTAAGAATCTGGTGAGGATAATAAAGAAAATTCTAGAGGAGAACAAAAGAACATGGAATCTTTATTTGAGATATGCCTTATGGGAAGACAAGATAAGTACCAAAAGAGTTATTGGTATGTCATATTTTCATCTGATATATGGTGTAGAAGTGATTTTTCTAGTGTCTTTGGGTTTACCAGTGATGAAATTGTTATAAGATCAAGGTGAAGAACCCAATCATATGCAAAGGAGAATAAACCAGGTCATTGAGTTAAATGAATTGAGAGACAAAGCTTATCATAAGGTGTGGGTGCGTCAAGAAAAGATGAAAAATACTTTTGATAGGAGGGTAAAAGAGGAACAATTCCATGTTGATGATTTGGTACTGAAATGGGATGCAAGAAGATATAATAAGCATGGAAAATTTGATCATTTATGGGAGGGTCCATATATTATTGTTGCATACAAGGGAGATAATTGTTTTATTTGACAACATCAAAATGGGGTTCAACTTAAAGGAGGCCATGTTAATGGAATATTTCTAAAACATTATTTGTCTTAAGGATAGAGGTACTTTGTATATTAGTTCTATATATTTGTTTTTATTTAAATATGAGTACATATGGAAGGTTAAAGGGTTTGAATCCTGAAGAGAAGGACATAAGATATTTAGGTTTTTCATTTTCCTTAGTTAAAAAAAATCATAGAATAGTATTGGCACTGGTCTACAAGTTCTTTGCTACCTTATAGGGAGGATAACATCCCCTGTTGGAGCCAGTTGTTAGAACTATTTTAGTTTACAGGTAAAAAGAAGGAATTAAGACCCAATAAGGAGCATAATATTTTGTAAAAACTTGCTAATATGACCATGGGTGTTTGGATGAGGTAAAAAAAAATTATTGGTTTCCTTTTTCCCATGAAACCATGGGGTAAAATACAAATGGATGGTTAAAGCAATGGAAAAGGTGCTTATGATAAAGGATGATAAATTTGGTGACCTGGATCTTTATGGCAAAAGGATCAAAGGTAAGTAAAAGATCCATTGATGAAAGCTACAAGGAAAAAGATAGAATGGGCGATCGATGAAAAGGTTAACAGGTGGATTATATCTACGAATGAGAAAAAGGATAAACAAGGCTGATGGTGGATATGGAGTCTACTGGGACAAGTTGCAAGGTCGAACATGTAATGAATATTAACGGGAATATTAAAGGGTGGCTTTCATCAACGTTCAACATAAAGGGTGAATAAGATTTGTGGTCCATATATGATCTATCGGGGGAAGTTGCGCACTAAAATGAAGGAATGAAAAATAGCATAAAGTGAAGGAAAGTGTTAAAGGACAGATCAAATCAATGATTTGCAATGGAGATGCAATAAAATCAACGAAAGATAGACCGTCCATTGAAGGAAGATGCATGACATAAGATCAAGTTATTGTGCACCGGAATATAAAGATAAAATTAAATATATCTAATACCAAGGGTCCAAGGTAAGAGATGAATTAGATATATGGATAATATGATCTCTGCTCCTATAACATGCACAAAGATAAATAACATTGACCCTAGTGGAATTTACACTGCCTTCTACATTGCGGGCAGAGGATTGTTCCACTAGGAGAAAAACGGTAAGTGAAAACCACTTTTCCTAATGCTAAAACTACTATTCCAGGAATATTATAAAGGAGCGAGGGCACGTGTTTAGAGGTTATTTTTCTTTTTTTGCATTGTAAGAAGAAACCATCTCTGCGTGGATGAAGCCAAGTCGGACAACTACCTTTCCAGCTGTCAATCATCCAGGTAAGCCACATTTTCACCTACATATTATTATTTGAAAATGGATAGCAAAGGTGAAATAGAGGCACTAGAGGAGGTGTTTGAAGACAGGGATGGTGACATTTTTTATACCATTCTTTCCTTTGGTCCAATTCCCTGGCTAGAAACCAAGTTGCAAGGCTTCAAAGACCAAGGTACTGACTTGCACGGCATTTATCAAGTCCCATTTCCATCATTTCTTCCTGGACCAAACCTTGAATTTACCTAACTTCATCGACTGGTGTGTGTCAAATTACTCTTCCTCTAAGAGAATAATATTGGATGTTGCTAAGACCAAAATACTTTGTCCTGTAAACGCCCTTATTTTCCAATATTTCCTTGCAGTCTCTCCGTCATTCACCTTTAGCAGAGAAGGGGTTGTGGAAGAAGACCTAATTCATCAATTTAGACATGCTTCAATTGAAAAAAAAAACCTTTTTTCTCTAAATGATTTATAAATGATGTGTCCCTTACAAATCAACCCTTTCACTTGGATATCAACTTCTTCAATGATGAATCTCAATTAGTCATTTCAATGTTGAGTCAGTTTTTAGATCTTGATGCAAACATGTTTGTTCCATAGTTATTAATGAGTCTTCTATTCAAAATGAGTAAGAGTTAGTCAAAGTCACAGTCCCATAAGCTTCCTTGCCTTAAATATGATGAATTCTTAGTTGAGAACATCCATTATCATCTAGTGAATTTCCACACTAATAGACATTTCATATTTCAGTCATACATGGTCAGGATGTTTCTATTTTTTAATGAGGAAAATATGATACTGCCAAAAAATGATACTTATTGCAGAGATCAATAATGATTTTCTCAAATGTATGAACATTCTGATGGCAAATATCTATAGGGTAATATTTCAAAATAGATTTCCTAGAGTATTTCTCGAGATGCGGGAGGATTTGTAATTTTCTCCTGATAGAAGAGTGGGGGACTGGTTTTTATTAGAAGAACATACTATAATAGGGTTTTATGGTTTTACACATGAACGATATATATTACCAGCATTTCTAACCCCTAGAGTTTTTATTTAGAGTTCATATGACATAGGTTAATTGTTGAGAATGAGTATTTTATAAGTTTTAAGAAATCTTCTGAGATTAAATTCCATGGAAAGTTGGGCCATTTATTATCAAAATTAGAGTTGCACTCCCTATAATTGAAGGTCTTTTACAAAACATGAATTTTAATAAATCTACTCCAGTCAACTATGACCCACATACTATAATCTCACAAAGAAGGAAGCTAAATAAGAACAAGGCATTTGAACACAAGGTGGAGGAAGGATTAACTGAAAAATATAATTGTTTGGATTTACGGGAAAATCCATCACTCATAATCAAATCAACAATAATAATTCCAAGTATAAGCGAATTGGAAATAATTGGTAAAAGAACTCATTCAGAGGCTATGGAGACTGAAGAAGAAGATTTTGAAGCACCAAAAAGACAAAGGATTGAATCAGAAGGAGAAATAGTAGAGGTAGTTGAGGCTAAAAGAAAAGGAAGGAAAGAAAATCCCAACGGCCCGATTTTTGAAATACAAGACTATAAATTCTCAGAAGTACAAGAAACATCTAATGACAAATTCAAATCCAAAACTGAATTATATGATAAATATAAGAAAGACAAGGATATATCATGAAAGGATTCATTGAAATTATACTTAGAATTCAGGAACATTTCAAATAAAGATGTTTCATTGGTTACTGTTAAAGACCATGCTAGAAATACTTTAAATTTAGCAGTAGCCACCAGAAATAAAATTTCCTAGATCATATTGAATTTGGAGGACAATCCAGTGCCTGATATGATTCATTTGCATAAACATATTGGAGGAGTCATTTGTAGTGATCTAATGAATCCACTCTGAAGGTATCCAAGTTGCAATCCATATTGTCTAAAATAGAAAATTAACTGATACAAGAGAAGGTGGAGAACAAATTGCACTAGGAAAAAATTAAAAATATTTAGGGTGATTTCCTAACCATGGATAGTGAAGTTGATAAAGGGAAAGTAACAAAAAATATTTTGGCAGTCCTCTGAATTAACTGAGTTGGAAAAAGAAAATAAACTACTATCTCAAGAATTGAATGACAAAAAAGTAAGATTGTTGAACCTGGTTGAAGAACATAAACAATGGGAAAAGGAAAGAGGTTTCCTTATTGTAAAAATCGATGTGTTAAATGAGAATCAATTAATGTTGGAAATGGAAAGGGGAGAAAAAAATAAAATAGAAGTAATACGAGCATTACAACAAAGAACTAAAACAAACAATTAAGAAATTGTGCAGGCTATGTCACAAGTTAGCCTAAGGGATAAAGAAATAATTGGTTTAAAGAATCAGAATCAGAATTTGACTGATGCATTTAAGAACAAAGAAGAAGAAAGAAAATTACTCGAGAATAAAAATAAAGAATTGCTGGACAAAAATAAGAAATTAATGAAACAACTAACATGTTAGTTACCAGTGCAAGGAGCTAAACATCACCTTCGATATTTGTTGATTTTAGAAACCACCAAGATCAGACCCTACTTAAATTTTATTCGGGATAAAGAGATGGTAATAAATGTTTCTAATAAGAGTTGTACAACTATAAAAGAAGCTTTGAAAACAAAACTAGTTGACACAACTAAAAATATAATAATTTTCCTTAATAATTTATTTGAAGAAAAATTAAGGACGATGGGAATCAAAGATCAGATTGCAGTCATTACTTGGTATAGAAAGGTGGTAGGAAGCATCAACACATTGAAACTATGCAAGCAATAATTGATATAATGCTACATAAATTTTAAACTTTCAAAGCTTCAATTGTACCATTGTTTCAAAAAGGACTTTATTTTGGGAAGAAGATGGAAGAATTTTTTCCCAACCTGACTATCAAGCATTGCTAGTCAAATATAGATTGGATCATAGAAAATTTAAAGACATGATTCAATCTTTGTCTAGAAAATTCATAATTGATAAGGTAGCAATGGACTTTGATTTGTTGAATATGTTAAAAACAATTGGTGGTCAGTTTCCACCTATATCCTATGTGGACCATATAGAATTAAGATTACTATCAAGGGAAATGGACATTCTGGAGTTTCGTTCTAGATACCAATGGAAGACAATAGAGAAATTTGGAAAGATGAAATATAAGTTACATGAATGAAGAAATTCATCTCAAGTCCCTAGTTATTTTGAAGACAAGAAAGTTTTGAGTAAGTAAATAAATTTTCAAGTACTTAAGGAAAAACGTTTGTTTGAAGAAAATTGACAAATGTAATAAGGCAATTTCAAATGCATATTTTTAGCATGTAGGTAGTTAGCAGCTCGAGGAGAAATTTTGATGTATTTATGCACTATTTTTAAATGTAATGGGGGTTGGAACCCGTGAGCAAGAAGTGACTTTTGTAAGAGAGATTCAAGATTAATAAAAAGATCACAAATCCAAGCAGGTTTTCTACCAGAGATTCTTGTGTTATTTATTTTATATTATGTACTTTATTTCCTTTATGTGAATGTGTTTCCAGCTTATCTTTCCATTCTATTATATTTTCATGCTTGGATAAGTGTATATTGAATCAAAATTCATATGTTTATGCTCTGGTTTTTTTATTTCAAGCATCCACAAACTTTTTCCACTAAAGTTAATATTGGATTGATCCCTAGATGGCCATATTAATGGGTTGTTTCTTTTTATTCCTTATCACCAGACAACTAGCATTTTGACTATAAAAGAGTGACTTTCCTGCCTCTATCGTGAATTCCATTGAAAAGCATTATTGTTAATTATTTTTCATATTTGACTCCATGCCCAATGATCACTAGTTTCAGCCAATATTACCATTAAAACTTGTTTCTTTTTAAATATATTTGAACTTTGTGTTTATCTATTGAGAGATCCCTCTCTGGTAGGACATAAGCCATCTTTCCTTCTAAATATTGGTTTTGTGGTTACCTTGGGATTGTTCTCTCACAACCAAGGGTAAAGTCTAAGTGCTAACAAGGAGAAATAGGAGTTTCATACTCCTCATGTGGCACCATAAAAAATAATCCTTTCACCCATACTTCATTAGGATGAATAGTGCAAAATATGGAAGTCTAGGATGTAGGAGAAAGAACCAACACACCCAAATGATTAGAAAGTGCAAAATGTTCATCATGTGAAGGATCTATATGGGTAGGAACATGCACCTTCCTAAAAAGTGCAAAACTTTCCTCATAGATTGGTTCAAAGGTGGTGGAATCATGCACTTCTTCAAGAAGTGTGTAACCATTTTCAAGAGGCAACTCAAGTTCCTCTTCCACCACAACAAGTGATTGGCTCTAATCAAGCTCATCTTAAAACATGTCAAGAACCTGCAATTTTCCATGTTTCTCATGATCCATCATGTCATGAAAATCTTCCAAGTAATCTACCCTATGACAATATGAAACATATGAGGAAGAACAAGTATCTTTCAACCTCTCAAGAAGTTGCTCATTTTGATTTTTGAGCTTATGAATATCCTCATTATTATTCAATTATGCTTCATGTAACCATTCATTAACCTCAACCAATTGGTTTCTATCAAAAATCAAAGACATGAAATTACCTTTGATGTTGCACATTTCTCTTTGAATCTTCTCTATGTATTCAAGGAAGGAGGGCTCCCCCAATGAAGAAACTTTCAAACAAGAATTTGACACCAATGTTTAAGTGGCGTGGAGTATGCTAAGAGCCTCATAATTATTCCTTTCACTCATATTCAAAGACCCTTGAATGAAGGATGGTTCATGAGAGTGAACCTCCTCTTTGATTTGATAAATTTCTTAACACTCAAGTGGTGATGGGAAAGTTGATCTTGGTTCTTGATTATCTTCCTCAAGGTATTCATATTCATTCTTGTGAGAACTTTGTCTTGCAACAACATTTTCAAATCTTATTCCTATGTAACCAACATAGAGTTGTGAGCACCCATCAGTAGTTGCTCCTTCACAGTTCAAGGATCCATCAGTAGATGCTCTTTGATTTGCAAAACCCCGATCAGTAAGCATTGTGTGATTTTCTTCACCTCCCTCTTTATGTTATTCTCTATAATCACCTTAAGGTAATTAATGCCCCAGTTCATGATTATATGTTTCTTCCTTTAATGGTATATCTAGGATATTTTCACAAGTAGGCTGATTTTTTCTCCTTTCATCCTCCTCCAAACTAGTGGATTGTTGATTGTCCCTTAATCAGTTCACATTTTCATTCTTGTTCCTAAATCCATACACCCAATCATTAAAGTATTCAAAAATAATGGCCTTGTGTGTCTCTCCATGATGGGAACTACTACTACCTCCTACTTCTAGCTTACCCCTAAGTTGCCTAAACATCAATTCAAACCCTTGCATAAGATGCTTGGTCATGTCATCAAAATATGTATTAATTAGTTTCTTCAATTCATACCTATCATCCATAAAGTGTATTCATAGTTTTCCCTTAATCAACACAAATCAGAATGGACTACTTCACCTTCTTTTCTTCCACTAACAATGTCTTCAGTTTCAGTCTCTAATGGAAGGAGACAATCATCAGGAAAAATAAACAGATAAATTCAATAGGTGCCAATACCATGCTTTGATTCCACTATATTGTACCTTTCTGGGAATTTTAGGAACACTATCCAATGTATTTGAAAGAGGCTTCAAAACTTTGACATTGACCATAATCTTTCTCAAGACCCGCTTTGACAATGGATTTCAACTCCATGGATATGAGAAAAATGAGGAAGATCAAGGGAGGTGGTATTAGGTTATGATAGGATTGAAAAACTGATATATGTGGCTTCTTAATATGAAGTGGCTTAGGAATTTTCACAAACAGTTCACATACATCATCCTTCAATACTTGGTCTAATTTTGAAACTAGGAAAAAGTAGGAAACTAGTCTTTGTTGGTTTGGTTCCCAACACCACTAAAACTTTTCAAATTTATTGTGGAGGGATACTATGGGATTTGAAACATCCTAACATACCTCATACACTCAATGGACGAATCAGAACACTCATTTGACATGTTATTCAAGTTTGCACAATTTTGTCCAATTTCGAGCTTTGCTTCTCATGACTCTAGGGGCTTCCAACTGGGTATCGAATTTAAAAATAAAGTATATGATGAGTCTTATAACATTAAAATATGAACCATAATCACTTTGTATCTAACTTTAGGATTCTGCAAATTGATTTGGGGCTAAGAATAAAAGGGGAAATTTTACTAGGAAAATGAGGTCAAAACCCCACAAGGGTGAAGCCCAAATTGGATTCCAAAATTGAGTATTATTATTGAGACAAAACCTGTCGATAAGGGTCCACTCTCTATATATTCCCAAACCAACATGATCTCCCTGAGCACCAGCCCAGTTAGGTTTTACCCCGTCCGGCAATAGCTGCAGAGTAGATGAAGTCTCACCTGAGATGTTCGAGGGAGAATTGTCGGAACCAAGTTTCCATAGTATGACAGAGGATCGTGCATCTACTTATTGAATCAGTACAACATTATTAAACATATCTAATCATTCAAATTATGCATTAAGAGAATCATGTCATCATTCACTAGATCAAATCAACATATTTAGAGTGCAACAGATACATCGAAGCATAGACAAATTTCATAGTATATCATCATTCATCGCAGAGAAGCATCACATACATCGCATTCCCATTTAGATCATAGAAAACATGAAAACATAAAGGTATAAAAATGCACAATGGTTCTGCTTAATATATGTCATGCCATATTAACTTTCCGAGCAAAACATAGATTCTCCAAAACAATTCTTCAGTTCTCATACACAGATCAAAGGATTTCAGTTCATACCCAGACCATAACATAAACTAAATGAACTTTGAATCCTAAGAAGAAGACTTAACACTTGCAATTCTAAATCTATTTATAGGCTTGTGCCTTTACATTCGTGGTCCACTTAACCAACTTCCTAACTACTTCTTAACAAAATCTACAAAATAATGACCACAATCCACATAATGTGGTCCAAATCTACAAAATATGACCAAAATACATAAAATATAGCCAATCTTCCTTGCGCATCATTTTCCACCTTACGTGACATCTTTGACCTTGCATAGCATCTGCAATGTTGCACATCTAACTTACCCAAAAACTTCCTGCCAACAAGCCCCCAACACAATATTGTGGATCACCCTCGAGCCACGTTAGCTAGAAATAGTGTATCCGTTGATATTCACCTTGAATTCCTCATATTGTTGGGTTATTTCCTTGAAATTGTCTTTGATTTTCTCAATATACTCTCGGATTTCTATCACTTCATGATCTAATGGGTTCTCAGCGACCTTTGTTGTTACATCATTTTTTCCTTCCTGAACTGCTTGCATTACAGAAAATTCCTTCATCGATAGTTGCGCATCGACATCTTGAAATGTATCTAAATGTGTTGTGCGCCTATGGTGATGATCCCTAGCCTTTGCAACCCACTGTTGTAAGTCCTTTAGCTCCATTGACTTTGTGACTTGTACAACTAGGGGCATCGCCTTAAGCGATGCCTTCAATGTTATCAATTTCCCCTCAACCTCTTGCAACTGCATGGTTAGTCACTCCAATTGCGCATCCTAGACCGTGCTTCCCCAAAACCAGGTAGTATCATCTATAACTCTCTTCTCTTCCTGCTCCATTTCCTCCATCTATGTTGCGAAGTCCTAAATGGCACTTTTCCTCTCTGCAACTTTCTCCAGTGGTGTGTCTGTATGTACCAGGTCCTGTAAGTCCACATTTTTGTGTTGTAAATGTGCAATGATGGCCTGAATTGTTGACACAAAACCTGTCGATGGGGTTCCACTCTTTGTCAACGCCTAAACCACTGCAATCTCCCTTAGCACCGGCCCAAACAGGTTTTACACTATCTGAAAACACCTACAAAGAAGATGAAGTCTCACCCAAGATGTTCTAGGGAGAATTGTTGAAACCAAGTTTCCGTTGTATGAAGGAGGTGCATCTACTTATCAACTCACTACAACATTATTTAACAAATCTAATCATTCATATTATGCATTAACAGAATCATGTCATCATTCACTAGATCAAATCAACATATTTAGAGCACAGCAATTATATCAAAGCATAAACATATTTCATGGTTCATCATCATTCATCGCATATAAACATCACATACATCGCATTCCAATTTAAATTGCAGAAAACAAGAAAACAGAAAGATAGAAAAAGACACAATGGTTTTGCTCAATCTCCGTCATGTTATATTAACTTCCGCATCAAAAAATAGATTCTCCAAAATAGTTCTTCAGTTCTCATACACAGATCAAAGGATCTTAGTTCATACGCAGATCATAACATAAACTAAAGGAAATTCAAATCCTAATATAACAACACTGAACACTTGCAATTCTAAATCTATTTATAGGCTTACGCCTTTACAATGGTGGTCCACTTAACCAACTTCCTAACTACTTAATAGAATCTACAAAATAATGACCACATCCACATAATGCGGTCAAAATCTACAAAATATAACAAAAATACATAAAATATAGTCAATCCTCCTTGCACATTTTTTTCCACCTTGCGCGGCATCTTCGACCTTCCGTAACATCCACGATGTTGTGCAGCTAACTTACCCCAAAACTGCCTACCAACAATGACCCTCCCAAATTTCAAAATAGAGTATGGGAATGAATACAAGGAATCATGGGTTGTCATTAATCATGGTTATTATCTCTGCAAATTGGCTATAAAACAAAACATTCATATAACAACTTTCAATGAAATTGATTAAGGGGGAATGGTATTAATAACTCAATTTTGACACATGAAAATTAGATTGAGTGGTTTAGATAATGACATGAAATATAGATACCATAAGCAACACACAAATGTATGCCCCAATAGAATTAAAAATAAGAGAAAATCTCTCACACAAAGTTAGTATAAACTATTTCAAGCTTGAATCCAATTACATTAAATCTAGTGACTCAAAATCATGGAAATGTAAGCCTTTCACACTAGATTTTCTTCGGTTTTGAGATAAATAGAATATGGTCATGAATGTAAAGAGTTATAAATAATTTATGGTTTCCCCATAATCATAAAACTCAGATAAAATTCCTCATAAAATCCGTTATACAACTCTTTCAAAATGGAAGACAAATACATGAAAACTAGTCATTCAATAGCATGGGAATGCAATCCTTTCACACATGGATTTCTGATATTTCGACTTACATAGAATATGGACATAAAATTACAGATCCATACATCATATTCTTAATATTGGGTATCACATATAGTCATCAAAGTGAAATCACCACTCCAACAAGTGCACCATCAACATGAGAGTGTGGGGCGGTTGAGAAGAAGGAATGAGAGAATATGGAGATAGATGATAATTTGAACTATATGGGCCTTCAACATGAAACTAAAACACTTCATTCAGTTCCATATGAGAGGTGTGAATGGCCTCTCCATCAACCAACTTGGAAATGAATTTAACTCCCTCAAAATTATTTCACAAGCATGGAGAGTGAAAACTCACCATGCAATGGACAAGCAAAAGCTCTTCAAAATGCCAAAGGGAAATTAAAAAATGATAAAAATACATTCTCGTTCCTCATGAAATCCTTTTATTAAATTCTGTTGATGTAATTGTAACTTTGGAATGTATTCACTTGTATATCTTATGTATTGTACCCCGATGTTTATTCCAGGAAGTGTTTGTAATGTAATTGAGTCATGTCATGCCCCGATGTTCCAATCGAGAGTTTCTATAATGTGAACAAGTCATGTCAAGTCATTTTGCGTAACCCTCCTATTGATCAAGGGTTAAAGTCCTCGTAGTTGTGGGGCCCTAGGGTTATTAGACTCTCCTAGTGAAGTCTGCCATACTGAGTTATTGTCAAGTCGGGAATTAGTATAAATAGAGAGTGAGACTCTCTATTTAACACACACTCACTCACACTCAGTTGTAGCACATAGATGAGGGAGAAGAAGTTGTCGGGGCTAGAAAGAAAGAGACTACTGCTGTCGGGAGATCATCTTACTTTCTGGGGGTTTTACTTTTGGTGTTGATTCTATCTCTGAGGAAGTTGCAGGGTTTTCTCCATTTATGGTTTCCCCGAGGAAAAACATTGTGTTCATTGTCTCTTGTGTTTGATTGGTGTGATTTTTATTCTCTCAGTTAAAGATCCTAATATAATGCTAACTTGAATGATAAAAATCTAACAAATTCATGAGGCCTTCTAAGGTATAATTTCCCTCCATGAGCTTCCTCCAAATCATCTTAGTGGTTTAGTAAGTCATATGACACTTGTCTTCCTCTTCATTCTCCAATTCTTTCCCCAATTCGAATGGCTGCCTATAACTCCCAAATGTGCCATGTTGGTGGATATTTTTATCCATGTCATGTCATATTTTTCATAAGTCCACAATCAGGTCTGAGTTTTTCATACTTGTCATAGAATATTTCGTCATTTGTTGTCATAGAGTGCATGGAATCTTCCAAGTGGCACACACTTTATTCTAGTCTCTTCTTCTTCCATGGGAGTTACTCTCCTTTACTAATTCAAATTTCTTGGCTCATGATATTATATTTGACACCACATCATCCTCCATTAAACTTACATTACCCATGGATTCGAATTTGGATGAACATCATGGCAAGTGTTTGGGGAATCTAGTTATCCAAAGGCTTCCAAGTGTATCCACGAACCAATTCCACCTTATTTTATTAGAATTTACTATTTATGTGATCCATTTAAATGTAAATATGGTAAACTAAAGTCCTTTTGGGTCCCATAGCCCCTTTATTACAAAATTTATGTCTCCATGTCAACCTAGGGAACTAGTAGGTTTGTGAAACATTATTTGCAGATAATCTTATTTGAATGGGGACATGGCAGAAAGGATCGCTCGTGTTGTCTATGATCCTGTAATTTAGAAAGGAAGGATCATGTTGGTTGTTGATACACCTACCTCATTGTGTTTCCATAAATGATGTCTCTCCATCCTTGAGTTGATGATGATGATGTTGTTATACCTATAACATGTTGTTGTTGATGTTATTCCATCTTTATGTTGATGAGTTGGCCTCGTGCTATCATTGTTGTTGATGATACTTCAGCTCTATACTGAATATATTGATGTTCATACTTCAGCTATGTACTGAAGATGATGATTATGATGATGATGTTCCACTAGTTCTATGTTGATGCAGATGATGATGATTTTCCAACAGTTATGTGTTGCATATAATTATGCTCCAACTCCATGTTTCAGATGATGATGTTCCAGTTCCATGCTGCAGATGATGATTCTCTAGCTCCATGATGTAGATGATGATGGTTCAGCTCCATCTTGGAGATGATAATATTCCAGTTCCATGTTACAGATGATGATGCTCCATATCCATGTTGTAGATGATGATGCTCCAACTTCGTGTTGTAGATGATGATGTTGTTCAAAACTTTCAATGATCTATATATGTACCATACAATGTTCCAAAATATCTTGTTCATGATGCATCCTCCTCCCTTCTTCTGATGATGTTTTCTAGAGTCACACCAAAAGGTAAGTTAAGTGATTAGTATAAATAGGGAGGCACCCTCCCTCATTTATATACACTCACTCACTCATGTATTGTGCAAGAGAGAAAGAGGAAAGACAAAGAAGGAGGAGGAAAAGTGTCTTTGGTGTTTTGGCTCTTATGATAGGGTTTGGTATCTCTCTCTCTTATGAGACCTTGTTCTTTGAGCATTGAATTCTGGTAATCTATATTGAGAAAGTTTTGTTGGTTTTTTTCCTTTTGGGTTTCCCAGGATAAATTGTTGTATACCTTGTGATTGCATTTCTTTCAGATATCCTCTTTATTCTTTTATTGTGAAAATTTATTAAATTCTTATGAAGTTAGGAAGGATTAAGCTATAGCAACGTGTAAAACTTAACACTCTACAGGAAAGAGATGGATCTAGTATCCACCCATTGTCATGCCCCTAGTCTCTTTGAGCCTTTCAATCTCTCTCAATGTATTTTCATTGGGATCCATACTATACACTATAATCATAAATACAAAAAAAAACATTGGAAACATATATATAGTATCATGACATCTCTTAGAAATGAAAAATGTACAACTAGTGTAACAAATATTGACATGGGTATTTATAATTTAAATTTTAAAATTGAAGAATAACATTAGAGAATCAAAATAAAACTTGCCATGTTAAATTTATGTTAAATTGATCATGAGTTGATGCCTACACATGAATATGCTCCTCGATTATGAAGCATTGTTATTACTATTTCAAACTAAACCTTGTGACTCTAACCTAGAAGGTATTTATATGCTTGTAGTTTTGTGGAAAAGGGTTTTGAGTTAATCACATTGATAGTGGTGAAGATGGTAAGCCAAAAGATTATAAAATGCATGTGTTTTACAATTCAGTTACATTATAAAATGCATGATCAAGATTATTATTGTCTCATTGAAAGTGGTGCCAACCCACCTTGGCTACCCATTTTTCTTTGAGTGTGTTATGTTGGCTGACTTACCACCACTTTATGTAAGGGATTATTGATTACCAAGTACACTTTTTTAGTTAGTGTGTCTTCTATGTGGTCCCTCTTCATTACATGTTGGTGTTAACACAATGTAAATTATTGATTATCCAATTAATGCCAAAAAATACTTGACCCAGCCATAGGATTTCTATCACCAAGAAACTTTGGCACAATACTAAAAATGGAAGTTGGTGTGACTATAACATTAGATATCTTAGTGTGGAGAAAACTTGGGTTAATGAGAATTTTTCATGTCCTAGCACAACAAGTTTTGATAAGTTTCTAGCATGACAAACACTAATAAGTTTCAAGTACATATTGTAAAATCTACATGTAGTTCAATTTGCATAAAAAAAGACCTTGATATGGGAAAAAGCTCCCCTAATACCCCACCTCTTTATGTGGGAAATTGCATATTATTACAATAAAACAAGTTTGAATCTTTATGAACTATGTAGAGTCTTCCAATAAAGGAATCATATATGTGCATGATAGTCAGAAAGATGATCCCTAAGGTTCCTATGTTTCTAAGCCTTTAAAAAAATCCTCCCTCGTGTTTGAGTATAATTCCTTCAAAAGTTAATGAATAAAAATATAAAATATAAATATTAATGCATAACCTCCTCAATGGTGTCTAAAAGTGTAAGAATGTGATCACGTCTATTTAATTGTCCAAAAATGTTTCTATAAGTTAAAATTGCATTTGTGTTTTTCCTTGGTAAGTGATGAACATGGAGTGAGGAATGACGCTCATGGGAATGACACTCATGGGCCAATTTGGGTGAATATATCATGCCTTAAGAAACATATGCATGCTTTTTTTATAAAAAATGCATACACATTTTTGTGAACAAAAATGTGCATGCATTTTGTTCTCCTACCCTTCGTGGCATCCAAGTTTTTTGCCTCAAGTGTGTCCATTCCTAAAGTTAAGAAACACACATATGTTTTTATTTTCTACCATGGATGCATGTTTTGAAAAACATTAATGGCATTTAAAATATACCTCAACTTGATGCAAATGCCCTGCTCATAACACAAATTCAAAAAAAAGTTCAGGAAAATAATATTTCCTTTGTTTGAAAAATTCTCATTAAATAATTGCTTTGAAAATTTCTCATTAAGTAACACTTAAAATGTTGCATATACCACTATAATAACAAAATGATGTAAAATTATATAATAATTTATAAAAAAAAAATATGAAAATAAGCATAAATTTGGTAATTAAAAACAAAAAATAAGGATGGGATGATAATCCTTAAATCTCGCTCAGAATTCACATTTCTTGTCATATAATATATAATAATATTGAAACTACTATATCCATTAAAAAGAAAATCATGTTTATAGTCTTTTTTTTTCAAATGAAAAAATGGCAACTTTATATAATGTAAAGTTGTGTCTGAAGTAACAACATGACTAATACATATGTACTTTAAACATCAAAATCAAAGGGTCATAACCTCATACATGATAGGTGGAGCAGTTCAAATAAGTCCTTCTAGGAGCCCAAAAAACAATCCAGTGTCTAGCCTTCAAAGCACTACATACAAAAGTCTATATGTAAGATATCACAACATAAAATGAAGCTTATGTTACTGAAAGAAAGATGCTAAAGCCAAGAAAGACAGAAAATTGTGTCAATACAAGTTCAAACTACTAGAAGAAGTATGATCATCATCAATAAACTCCTCCCAAAGGATTTGTCCTTCCCCCATTCCTATTTCCTGCTTAGAGAGGATGTCTTCCAGGTAATTAAATTCCCTATCTATGTGATGAAGAGTAAGGTTCCTAAAATGTCCCATAAGTCATTTAACATGCTTAATCCATTGGAAAAGATGAATAGAGTGAATAGGATGGATCTCACGTGCCTAGTCCACAATCACCTTTGAGTCCCCAAAGATGAATAACTTAGAGATCAGTTTACTTTTAGCAAAAAATAAAAGGACCCACAGCGCCAAGAGTTCTGCTTTGGTATTAGTAACCTTCCCAACGTCCATCTGAATCTAAAAAGAATGATTCAATCCATTCTTTAGGACCATTCCATCCCCACAAAGGCCCTCCTTCTTGGCCTCTTCAAAAAAGAAAAACCTTATATCATTCACTAAAGGAGGATGGTGAACAATCATGGACTTCTACTGGACCCCAAAAATATCAGAAACCACAAAGAAAGTGCTGACCTCCTACAGAATACGCCTAGTGTCCACATGGATATGTTGAAAAATGTAAGCATTTCTAGCACACCATACCTCCCACATGAGGACCAATGGAATCTCAAGATGAGTTCTAGGATTTTTTTAGAATTGTTTCAAAAAATCACTAATGAAACCAACATTCCAATTCCAGTAGCAATTTAAAATACTGCAGAAAAACAACCACAAATTCTAAAAGAACCCACAATCAACAAATAGGTGTTCAATCGTTTCCAATGCGTTGCGACAAAAAATACATCTACTCGACCCAGAAAAACCACACAATTGTAGAGAGTCCCAATTTAGTATTTTATGATTGAGGGCAAGCCAAATGAAGCATTTGATCTTACTTGGGATTTTGACCTTCCAAAGAATAGAGTGCCACCAAATAGATAGAGACTCTGAATATCGTTGTATCAATAAAATGTAGGAAATCTTTGCTGTGACAGATCCCAAGTGTTTATTAGCAATCCAGGCCAACTTTTCATGATTTTCATTGAGCACAATGCCCACATTGTGAAGGCTAATCATATAATCATCCCATTCCTTGGCCAAGACACCTCTAAGACACAACACAACAGATGATAACCATCGCAGTTCAAGATGCAACCTAGCAACATAAACCTACTTCAAAGCAATCAAATTCCTGGAGTGAAGCTGAGCTTTAAGAGCCTTAGAAACTGTGAACCTTTTGATGCCGAAAATTGGATCCATTCCAACGCAAATGTTGTTACCTCTCCCAACTTTCCAGCATAGATCATGTAGTATAGTTGGGAGAGTCGACATCAAACTCCTCTAAATAATCGAAGAATAAGAGACCTTGAAGTTTTCTTCTAGAATCCACGAAACCAATGCCAGTCATTTCATATACTTTGAATTGAGGATCGTTCCCCAAAGACCAGAGGTCGTAAGACCTCTCCGGAGACTCTTGGCACACAAGGATTGATTAAAAAGGCTGAGATGCTTTAGCCCCCAACCACCCCATGATTTAGGCTTGTAAAGAGCCTCCCAACCCGCCAAATGAAATTTTGAAGTATCATGAGTGCCCGCCCACAAGACCCTAAAAATCAAATGGTAAATAGAAAACAACACACCATTAGGTATTGAGATAAGAGAGAACTGGAAAATTGGGATAGAATGGAGAACTGAAAGCATAAGAGTGATTATGCCTCCAACAGAAATCCATTGAATTGTCCATCAGCTCATGCATATTTGAAATTTTGTTAAAATCCACGCCCATTCCTCCAATAAATAGTTATTGGGTTTAAGAAAAAAACCAGATAATTTAACCTAGCATCCAGCGGACACATTTTGTAGGGGAATAGCGAGAGGATCTCCTCAAAAAAATCATGAATAGTACCAAAATGACTAAGGCAATACTTATGAAGACTGGTGGTCATACCCAAAGCACCGCAGAAAAGAGAAACCAAGTACCTTATATGAGAGCACTCCGAAAAATCCCCCTCACCAAAGATTAGGACCTCGTCCACAAATAAGATATGAGTCAAATAGATAGAACTCGAAACCTTTAACTCCTTAATAAAGTTTGAATCCTTCTCCTGAAGCAGGAGTTTGTTAAGAACCTCAATAAGCAAGAGTAAAAGATATGGCAAAAGAGGGAATCCCTTTCGGATTCCATGGGAGCCGTGAAAGAAGGACGTAAGTGATCCATTGATAAGGACAACAAAGCTAGCAGTCGACACACAAGACATAATCCACTGGATAGTATCAACATGCAATCCCACCTATAAGAGACTCAATCTAAGGAAGGACCAATCCACCTTGTCATACTCTTTGTCCAAATCCAATTTTAGAATACAGGCATATAACTTCTTACACTTAACTGAATGCAAGACTTCTTGCACAATTCTAACAACATCTAAAATTTGTCGATTTGGAAGAAACCCAAACTGTTGAGCCAAAATCATGGGGAGTTCACTCAGTGAACTTGTTACATAGAACGTTTGTTCATAGGATTTTAAAGCCTATATCCCTAATTTCACTAAATATTGGAAAATACTTCCTAAATTTGTATTGTTGAAACCCCATCATAATATACCTTTCCAAATAAGAAAACCCCTAATTTCACCAAATATTGTAGGTATCCATTTTATCAACCCATTTTTAACACCCCCTTTATATCATATTGTAAATTTGTAACAACAAGAGCCCTAACACATCTTAGTATAAGCAAATAAGACGATAAATTAAATATAGTATAGTTCTAGTAATGATCCCAGCAAGATTGCAAGGGCATCTGATTCATTTGCAGTGTTGGATAGTGGAAGAACCAACGAAATAGTAATTGGGAAGGAAATCACGTAAAAGGAAACCCAGTCAAGTGATCAATGTAACAATGAATGTAAAATATTGATAGTCCAATAGTCCAATAACACTCCTATATATATTTAACATTGGTTATCCAAGAGGTTATTGATTTTTCTTGAGTCTAGAAGTATTCTATTTTGGAATATTTGTAATTTTATTCAATTGGGAAGAGGTTTCTGTATGAAACTAAGACAAAAATCCTCAATTTTTTTATGTATATGATCCAATGATATAATCAAATTCTTTGCTATTTTTTAAGATGGATTTATGGAGTTAGATTTCAATTGGAATTAATATTTCAATTAATAATATTATAATATAATTAACTTAATGATATGAATATTTTCATTGAAAAACTATTTAACAAAAAAAGCATAAGCATAATGATAATATTATAGAAAAATTATTTGAAATTAAATATTGTAGTATAAAATGTTTTCATATACAACAATTATATATATATATATATATATATATATATCCCAGTGGGCTAGCTCAAGTGGTTGAGTGCTATAAGTTGTGAGTAGAAGATATTAGGGTCAAATCCCCGAGTGGTTAACATTGTTATATAAGGGTCTCACTTGATGTTCTCGTTGGGTTAGCTCCATAATCAGAGTGAAAAGGGTCAGGCCCATTTGGGTGGCCCCCTCTGTGATTTCTTCCTATGGACATAGCAGCCCCGTTGGGGGGTTTGTGAACCACATTTGAAATATATATATATATAATTTAAAAGCTATATAATAAAGTTAATAAAAAAATGATCAACATAATTATAAAAATATTATTTTAAATTAAATATATTAATATGCAACAATTTTATGTGAGGCTAAAATATCATTTTTCTTGTAGTGCAGGGACGTGTTTGTATTCAACCATGGAGGCATTAAACATGTCTCTGTGGGAGGCCTACAAATATATGAAGAAGAATATATATATATATATATATATATATATATATATATCCAACGATTTGAATGTTATTCATGGGCTCACCCAAATAAAATAACCCCCAATATTTATATCACTATGTCAAAACTAAAAAAACCCCTTGACCCCTTAATATGATGTAATATATTTTTTAGGCTTTTAAGAGTATTCAAGCCCCCAATATGAATGGATGTGATATAATATTTCCTTTCTAGTGAACCCGTCGTGGCCTAAATAACCCTTACAAGAACAGGTTTCAGACATTTGTCAATAATCTTTGTGGTAATTTTATATAAGAAATTAGATAACCCAATCGGCCTATAATCAGCAAAGGAATCAGGCCTATCAATCTTCGGAATCGGAGTAATAAAGGTAGTATTCAAGTTATCGTGAATAATGCCCGATCTTCTGGAGTCTTCAATAGCATGTACCAGATTCATGCCCAACATATCAAAAAAATGAAGGTAGAACTCCAATGTCCATCCATCAGGCCACGAGCTCTTATCTTTGGCAAAAAACATCAATGTCTACTCAACCACCACCAACGAGATAGGACCACCAATAGTTGCACCCTCATCACCATTAAAGAAAGATGGAAATAATTTAATAACCTTCAGCTGATTACAGATACTAGTACACTGAAGATTTTTATATAATGACGAATAATACCTAACATGCCCGGCCTTGATAGAACGTTGTTCGCAAACCAAATTATCCCCCTCATCCTTTCCCTCCCAAATTGAGTTTGAGAGCCTTCTCTAATTCGTAAAGTTGTGAAAGAATCTAGTATTGTCATCCCTCGCCTTCAGCCAAATAGCCCAGCTCTTCTGTCGAAGGGTCTCCTCCTTGTGAGAAAGAATCCTCTATTTTTGCAGGAAGAGCACCTTAAGCACAGAAGAATGTTCAACACTGAAATAACCAATGCCCAAATCTTCCTAAGAAGACCGAATAACAGCTTCAATATCACATAAAGATTAATGAGCTCTGTTTTTAGTCGCACGCTCCCAATATATAAAATTAGGGCGAAGCTCATTCAGTTTGTATATCAGAGACTGCATAGGGACAAGATGCAGAGGAGTTGCATCAGAAAGGAGACCCCACAACCAAGGCATTAAAATCATCCTCAATCAACCAGGTTGGATTATATTTGAAGGGAATATTCCCACCACCTCGATCAAATCCAACTACAAAATGATAGCTTTGTGATCCGAGAAGCCAGTAGAATAATTTCAAGACCGATACCTACCCATCCTTTCACAAAGTGAAGCAGTCACAAAGAAACGGTCCAACCGTTTAGCAATGCCACCATTGCCACTTCTACCAAATTAGACCAAGTGGGAAATAAGACCACCGAAGAAATATCCAACATCCAAGCATCCTCAAATAGGGTGGAAAAATAATTTGACAAAGGGTCAAGAGATCGGCTTGCCCCCCAGACTTCATCCGGAGAACATGTAAAAGTTAAATCCCCCCGCAAGAATAAGATTGGTTAATGAGAGAAGGCCTGAGGATATAACACGGTCCCAAAAACTTCTCATGTTAGAATAAGGCCCATAGATATTTAGTAAGTGAACAGGAGTATCAAGACCCTTCAAATTTCTGATAAGAAGGATACCTGCACAGGTTTCAAAATCCTTGAGGTCAGCCAACAGAGGGTTCCAAGCCAAAAGAGTGCCTCTTGAGTGACCAGAAGAATCAATTTAGCACTAACCAACCAACCCGAGCGAAGGTGCAAAAAGAAATCACATGCGACAACCCCCAACGACATAATTTCCTATAAAAATACCACAACCAGATAAACAGAATCGGGCAGATGTTTTAAAGTGGCACATTTTGGGCCCCCGCCAAGCCCACGAATATTGAAGGAGACACAGTTCATCGGGTAACCAAGGAAGGGGTTGCTAAGTCTCTAAGATCCTGGGAAGAGGTGGAAGATGAAATAACAAAACCAGAATTCAACCCTCGAACTGACAAGGGAACAACCTTCGGGTTGACAAAGGCATGTTCCCGAATGGAATCCTTTACACTTTTGATAATACATTTCGATGAATTTTTTGGCTCCCAAATGGAAACATTCGCATCCTTGAGAGGAGAAATCAGGAGGATATTAGCACACATCAATTCATCCACTTCATAAATTGGTAAAGGGTTAACAAGTGTCGAGGGAGGCTCCATCAGAGAGTCCCGATCAAGTGACAAGGTATCAGAAGCCCCACCGAGAGACGAGGGGTGAGAACCCATCTAAGGCGGATCACCCACATTCAATGAGGGGGAAATCGAAATGCCAAGATTATGAGGAGAGGTTGGACGTAGGGGGGGAATCCTCAGAGCAAAATAAGGGCGCAAAGGAAACACCCGCTAGAAGAGGTGATGGGTCCACCACCGAGGTGTCACAAGGCTTAGAAACAAAATCCTCCCCCAAAATGGGGGAAGAAACCCTAGGAGACACCCCCCCCCAAAGGAGACAACAAATCAGAAGACCCAACCTCATCAGGAAGATATAAAGAACTCAGGATGTCAACAACAGAGACAACTTTTAAAAGTAGGGGAATTGATAGAGCAGACTTACCCACGAAAGCAAGCGTAGAGTCCTTATCAAGTGGAATTGGGGAAGGGATGTCTTTGTCTAGATGTACCAGAAAATTTCCATTCACCAAAACATCCACCAATGGAGAAGCCATAGGAGTCTGTTTCAAAGGACAAAATGCCTTAGAATGCCCCGTCAATTTGCAGAAGAAGCATCTAAAAGCAATCTTCCAATAGTCCAACCTCTGGATAAAGGAACCACCATCCCAAATCACCTCTAAATCAATCGAAAGACCCTCAGATAGGTCCAAGTCCACAAGCATATGTAGAGAGAACCGTTCAAACCCCAAAAGTTTATCATCTTCAGTCAAAATGAGCTTTCCAATTGAATTAGCAGTACCCATAAAGCCCTGCAAGTTCCAACATTGTATAGGGAAGTCTAGGAGGATGACCCAAAGGTTCCTGCGAACCAAACATTCCAAGCGAGGATCAAAACCAGCGTGCCACCTGCTGAGTACAAGAGAACCATCACCAAGAACCCAATACCGATCCTCAATGATAAGTCGGTCTTCCTCGTACCAGAATTGAAACAACACCCAACCATTGGCCAAATTTAGAACCTTCAAGACAAATTTAAGAAGAGGTTTCCAATGTTCTCACACCCAGGGCGTGATAGCCGAACGAAATAGCTTAATGTACTCGAAGCGACCAACAAGCACTCGCAAAGATAGAATCGATGCCATATCCACCGTCACATCCCTCCCAAGCACAGAGATAGGATGCCCACCTTTAAACTTCTCAAATGAGAGTTTCAGCGGCCGCAATCAATCAGTTGAAATGGAGGGTTTAGGCGAAGAGACAGGGCCCCCACTAAAACCCTAGATGGTCACGTACATGCTGACACAAGAGAACCCCCAATACATGCATTGTCAGGAGGTTTTGCCCCTACAGCGTCGAGAAAACCGGCGGCAAAAGAGGAAAACAACTTAGAGAAATGTACCCTCTCTCGAGGGCCAGTGCGGACACCCAGGGACAAAAAAACAGGGATAGTCACCATGGGAGGTACAACACCGGCAGAAAAATAAAACAACTTTCAGGATCACCCACAACAGAAAAATCCCAAAACTCCATAAAGTCCAGAGCTAAAAACCTAAGACACCAGAGAAACCCAGAGGCGAGACAGCAGAGATAGCAGTAAGAATAAACCAATCCCAATGAACCCTAGCCACCCAAGAAAAACAAACAAAGAAGCACAAAAAGATAATAAATTCCCATTTTTTAATAGTTAGTACTAGGTCGGTCGAAACAACAGATTGAACTACAGTAAAAACAGACAAGAATGGCTTAAAAAACGAAAGACTCACCGAAAAACAGGTAAGTAACAGCATGTTAAAGACCAGGTCTCAGACAACCTCAGAAAAAACCCTACAAACCCGCAGACAAGGAGGGAACCCGTCCCAGAAAAATGTAGTAGCCGCCACGAGAATCCCGACCCTCAAAAACAAGATAAAAGCAATGGTACCACGGAAGAGTCAACCAGGCCCGTGTGGATATCGCATGTGGAAAAAAATGAAGCGCCATCCACCCAGAGTTGGAATTTGATGGGCATTTGCCCGTCTTTAGGCATTTTCCCCATCAAATAAGGGAAGAAAATTTGAGAGAATGTTTTGTTAGACAGGTAAAGTTTTTAATAAAACTTTATTTTGACGTTCAATTATTTTTCCAAAATGTTATTATGTTAGAGGAAGGCTCGGATTACCTATGGCTAAGGGACAGAAGGCTGAGTCTAAGCTGAATCTGGCTAGGACAGGCCAGGTGGAGGTTGATAGTTAATGTGCTATTAGTTAGCTTAATAAATATTAGGTATATCATTGAATGTAAGTAAATGTTGCAAAATAATGACCAGAGCTCTAGCAATAGCTCCTGATGTAAACCCTAGAGAAAATAGCTCAAGATTTGAACCAGGGATAGAGCACTTCATTCTCTGATTCCCATCGAAGCTAACGAAAGGCTGTGACAGCATCATCTTAAGCCACAGGACCAGTTCTCGACCGCGAGGCAAGGCAATAATCGTTGCAAGACAGAGGCTTTCATGGTTATGTAGCAGCTTCAGTGCTGGAAAAGAATGATGTTGGGCCTTAAAGTACAAACCCTCCACCATGGAAGAAGAGAACGAATGGAAGTCTTTGGACGAAATTAGTGTCTTGTTGGGTAGGAACTAGGAAGATTCAAGCTATCAAATTTCAACCATGTGGGTGGAGATTGGACGACCAGCATGGGTTAGTGGTTATATGAAATTTTATAGGAAAAGTGGGATTAGAGTGCAGTGAGAGTTTACTACAATTATCCCAAGTTTTATTTTCATCCCAAATCTCAACACTAAAATGTTCTTACTGACAGGTATATATTTAGGAAAAACGTTATTACTGACGAGTACAAATTTAGGGAAAATGTTTACTGAAGGGGGATGTTACACTAAAATGTTCTTACTCACAGGTATATATTTAGGAAAAACGTTATTACTGACAAGTACAAATTTAGGGAAAACGTTCACTGAAAGGGGATGTTAAAGCTTAAAAAATAAAAAAAAATAGTATGACAGGTAAGATTCAGGGGAAATTCCAACACTGCATCCACCCACAGTCGGTGCCGCCATCGTTAACCAAGACTAGGCTTTCCCCGCAGCCAGTTAAAATTAATAGAGGGACATATAAGTGATCGCAAATACATATGAACCCCCAAGTCCAAATAGTCTTTCGCCATATAATACCCATTTTATCTGAAAAGTACAATGACCATTAAGTTTTTTTAATTACCATTTTAAGAAAAGTTTTAAACCTCTTATAATAGGGATCGATTTTGATCACTGCGACTAATCTCTAGCTTCCGTTAACTTTCATTTTAAACCTCCAATAACTCTGGCTATGAACGTTGAGGGAAAATGGGAATGGGGCATGCGTTATTGAACGCCCCGTTTGAGGGTTTTGAGGAGCATGAGTGACCTCGAAACAGGCTCCATCTTCGAAAGTCATGGCCAAGTACGTCGCCTGTAACATCACGGTGACGTAACGACGCGGGTAGTCCTTCCGTTTATCTTCGCGGAAATTCCAAAACCAGTTCGCCGACACCTCTACCCGGTTATGGCAAGAGCTACTTCTTTAATGTGGTCTGCTTGGATAATAGGAGAGCCTGCCTTTCCTTTGTCCTTCCAGCGTCCCATATGGATGCCATTGACTGACTGAGAAAATGAATGGTTCGAGGGGTATGATTCATGACTCATGAGTAACGTCGAAAAGGGCGCCATCTTGTCCTTCTAGGTTCGCAGATGAACGCGGCTGCCGCTGGACTCCATACTCCTTCCGGTTTTCTTACCACAATCTTCCTGGAAATTTCAAGTACCCGTTTTCCTTTGCTATTTAAACACCAATGCAGGTCACTGAGCGAACACAGAAAACAGCATTGAAGACCACGTAGGCTAATTAGTAATTTTAATAAGGAGATCGGGTTGGATAATAGCAGAGGCGGCTATTCTAAATCAGCTATCAAAATGAAGGTATATAACACTTTACTTCTGTTGTCTTAATGATTTGAAGCTTTTGTATAACTTCACTAACCGTTATCTTGATACGCAGAGAATCGTGTTGAAATCGGCTCTGGAAGACGAAAGAAGCAAGATAAAGGCCATGAAGGCTATTGCAGAAGCCGGAGGTATCAATCTTTATTACTATTATTGCATTAAAAATATGCACCCAGAACATTTTCTTACCTTTTTTCTAAATTTTTGTTTATTAATGCTGTAACTGCCATTTCTCAGTGGATTCTATTACAGTGGACATGAAGGAGGGAAAGATAACAGTTGTGGGAAAAGCAGATCCTGTGTGTGTCGCAATGAAAGTGAGGAAATTGGGATACGGAGCAGAGTTACTTAGCGTGGCTTCTGCCAACGCCAAGGAAGAGAAATCAGGATAATGTCTGTAATATGTAATCATAATCATTCTAATTAAATCTTTCCCAAAATAACAGACGGACCTCTCACTCAGTTTATTAGTTGGAAATTACAGTCCAATTTTGTGTACATATGGATGCGCAGCGCGCTACCTGTCATTTCATGGGCTTCTGTTGTACATACTTAAAGATTAAATTTTAGGTAGGTGATCCTTTTAAAAATGCTATTTCTATTATGGATATTAGAAATCAGCTTTTTCGTTGTTAATATTCTAATGAGAACTGCCAATTTTTATTGGTTATTATTGTGCATCCTTGAACCAGGCCATATTTGGCACCTGTTGAATGGTCAGAGATGCACGAACCTGTTAAATGGTCAGACATGAGCTCTTCACTGCCAGGAGTTCAAACTCGTAAATCGAAAATTTCTAAGATATTGTAATTACAATTATTTTTAATTTCACATGAGTTAAAATATTCTAAAATTTGAAGAATGGTTACATTTTTAAATTGGTCATCATTTTCTGTCTCTTACTCCGAGTCATTCAATTTGTTATATTTGTATTTTAGGTTCACGTTTTCATTACCAAAGGTTAATGGATGAAAATATCTTATTCCTTTTAAATTCGATGCTCTTGGTTTGTGGTTTGCAAGGACGAGACACTGTATTCTCTTAGTCTTCTATCTCCGGGTACATTCCTCTAGGGTTGATTCCAGCGTGGACTGATTTTTTTAATGTCTTGTGGCCCACATCTTATTGAACTCGTTGACCTATAAGGTTATTCTGGCATTCTGGTTCAGATAGAAGCTTCAACCTAGCCTATCACTTCACTCTGTAATGGGTTTCTGTTAATTAATTAATGATGTTTTATAACTGTTTGTGCATGAGGACACATAATTATAATTATCATTATCATTAATAAGTCTCGAACACATGGCTATGTTTAATGGCCATAAGAATCATGTAACTTCATTCTCTAATGGTTTCAAGTAGTGTATATTTGTTCGGACATCTTGGACATATTTCTTCCTGGTAACGTTTAATAGTTATGAAAAAAGATTCCAGTTATGCCAATCATACTTGTGTTAAAAATTTTATCACAATTGAAACGGTGATTATACTGATTCCTTGTCTTGATTGAATTTGCACGTTACGTTGGGAAATTGTGTTCCTCTTGTGAGTTCATATTTCTACGCATTTATATATATGCTTGGATTGTGGGTACATTTAGGAATGTGAAAATCCGGTCGTTGGCACTTTATAGTTCTTTTGATATTTCATATTATTTGGGATGTTTGTAAGCAAATATAGTAGTGTGGTTGTTTACTTAGATGCATGATAAAACATAATGAATAGAATTCATGCAAATTCAGGATATTGTGTTTTTGGAAAAAATGTGTTTCTCATTTCGTATTGATGTTGATTTTAAATAGAAAACTTATGTCATGATCTCTAGACTTAGGAGGAGGAAAATGTGTAGTCGATATTAAAATTATGTAGTGACTTGAATATAGTGATTGCAGTCTAACTTCTCATATCCTCATTTCACATACTAAATTGTTGAATATATCTCACCTCATCATTTTGTGAATTTATTTCACAAATTTGTACTTCAACCTTTGGAAATATTGGGTGAGAGATATTCAACCAAAGAAGATTATAAAAATGATGTAGGAAAAATCCAGTCAATTTGGTAAACTTTATATTTTCTCCTTGATTTCTCTTAGTTCAGATGTTTTATTATTATCGAATTTGTCATAAATTTCTGAGGAACTTGTTTTTTAAATTTATTGGAGATTGTCATGGATGGATTTTTACTTTTAATTATTTGTATCTAGGAGCTTTTGCGTAATTATATAGCCTTTATGTGTGTCAAAATGTCAATCCAGTTCTATAGTGCAATGTGAGGCAGCTTATATGGACTTCTGAGAAGTAATTTCTGCAACATTAATTTTTTTTTCACATTTGAAGTTTTCTCAAAGCATTGGAATGAGGGATGTTGTGTTCTAAATCTTCCTAATGTGCAAATTTCATAATGGCCTATTAGAGAATCTTCCCAAGGATACACAGTTTTTGTGGTTTGGTGCAAAGAATCAATTTTCTCTATTGCAATGCCTTTGGTAGGCTCTTTTCATAATCCATCAAAGAATGTCCTTGAATTTGAAGGGAACTATGTATTAATTTTTAAACAACAACAAACTCATGGACATAACCCCAAAGGAAAGATAAAATTCATGGGATGGTGTCTTCCCTTGCTACATTTCATCCTTCATCTCTCCTTCATCTAATTGTTTGTTTCATTTTAGTTCATAGAAACTTTAGATGATCCTATGCTCAAATAAATTGTAAATATATATGGAATGGAAATGCCATCATTGGTTCAACACTAGAAATATGTTTTGGTGATAGTTGAATACTATGATTGAACTCCCTTGACAATTTTCTTTTGACATCCTCCTGAAATATAATTCAAATAGTTCGTAGAATCTACATCCCAAAAGCACATCTTGCATATAGGTTGTGGGCTTCAATTTTGGCATGCAAGGTTATCAATAATTCACATACTTGTTAAATTGTATATACAAACATTTATTTCCAAAGGTTGGCAAGGAAAGCTGTTGATTCCTCCTACAATGGACTAGAGAAGAAAAAAACACAATTATGAGCTGAATAAGTTGGTCATTCTAAAGTCACATAAATTAGGGATAGCGATATGTTATTCAACTGCTAATGCCAACATTAAATTATTAATATGTTAGTCTTAACTGTTTGGTGTCTGTAAACTATTTCGAAGTTTCTTGCCATAATTATAAGTAGTATAAAATGTCTTCATATTTATTACAAAAATTGCTTCTCTATTGATTTCTTAAACATTAGGTAGGATTATGATCTTTGGAACAATGGTTTGTGCTACAAAGAAAACTTTGAGGTCATTATCATGTGAATAGTTATCATTAGATAGACCTTGCTTATGGTTTTTATATTATCTTTTAAAGTTATAAAGTCTCCTTCAACCTCTTTTAAAAAATCTATTTGCTTTTGGGCGCCCGCAAGAACCTGCTGCCCAAATATAATACAATGGGAGCATGCGAGAGGACCTAATCGACAACGCGATGCACCTCCTAGATGTGTGCACGCGCTCCCGCTTTGGCAAGGGAGAACCTCCATGCCGGATTACCAGCGTGGGCAATAGGAGCGCACACGCACATGTGGACGAGCGCGCGTGTTGGGAAGGATCACAAACAGGGATGTTATACCAAAATCCTATCACCATCATGTGATAAGACATTTGACATACCTACTTGCCCTGAATCCCAGCTTCTGGAGTGGAAACTAAATGGTTTTTCA
>LPNX010156566.1:252122-267065 GCA_001517045.1 Pseudotsuga menziesii
CTTGGTCCAAGATCATTTGGAGAGAGCATAGAGAGCTAGAGTCAGAGCTTTTCGGGATGAAGAGCTGGTTTCATGGAGATGCATGTCAACACTAAGGCTTGGTTGTAAACTTCTTCATATTTCTAATGCAAGTTGATTTCTGTCCCACATATGATGTTGTTGTTGTGATTTCGCATATATATGTTGCTAGATTCCTTAGTCACTAGCATAGATTAGTAGATCATATTCTGGTTGCTTTCATTCGTTTCGTGTTGAGATTTTTTGCAGGTACACATGTGAACTGTCAAATCCTTGTATTCCAGATATCTACAGTGTCTAGGGAGAGTCTTAAACCTGTGTCCTCTATTTGTTCTGGATCTGAACCATTCTGACCGGTGGAACACCTTGCTATCTGCAGGAGGTGAAATATTCCAGCTAACAAGGGACGTGTGCACATCCCCATGTTTTAAAAAAACAAAGCAGTGGGAATCATGCTACATGCACATGTTGAACATACTACTCTGTTTTCTTGTAGAACTCCATTAAAAAATCACATACCCATACCGGTTTCCATGAAAGCAAGGGTCGTATTAGAATGTGACCTTTAAAGAATGTATATGTAGAAACTGAACATGTAAGAGGAAAAACATGCAATAATCATTTGCACCTATGACTTCACCAATGTAATAGTTTTACTTTCCTTCGCACTATCTGATTAATAGGTTACATACTTGAAGCTTTGCATCTCCACACTCATATTGCCAAATTGATGCTCATCACTTACATGAATGCAACGGTTCAAAAGAGAAAACCCACTATGCCTGTAACAATTCCCATATAGACATGATTTTCCATAGTATTTTTTTCCTTCATGCCTTGGAAACATGATGCTAACGATAAAATATATTGATGCATTCGGTGGTATTACAGATTCATTGCATCCCTGCTCAAGGTTAGTATGCAAATCACAAAATATATGTTTATACCTGTCATAAAAATATTCATATTCTATATGGTATCTACAATAGCATGTGTTTCGATCAATGCATATACGAACGTACCATGTTTTACATTTCTGAAAGGACCTTTGGCCCAAGTTCAATTATGTGTGCTCATTCATGAATCTCTCATAGTGTTTAGTCCGTGTTGTGTCAAGGAAGTGTTTAACATGGGGTTCACATTCAGTAGAACCTTTTCTCATCTTTAACACATCTCTTTGATTAGATGAAGGTCTGGTAATCATTCCAGAACATTTTTACTAATTCCTTAACATCATCAATTAGCTTAATATCTCGACAAGGCAACCTGCCGACAAAATCCCAACAATCTTTTCCACCTGGATTTTGTAGATTTTCTCTTATAACACAGTACTTCTGAACAATTTTTCTATTTAATTTAAGTATCTAAGAAGTGTGTAAAAGGAGGTGATGTTGTCGTGTGGACTTTCTTACAACTAATTCTGATAACACACGACAAGCCACACAAATATCTTTAGTATGAGATGTCTTCCCAATTGCATTAAAAGAAGATTGGAGATTTCTAATAATATGATTGTTAGCCTCTGAACTTCTAACCATCTTTATGCCCAGAATTCTCCTAACAACTAAAAAAATTGACTTTAACAAACATAATAATAATTGACATTTACCTGCATTGCCTTTGGATTCAAAATATTCCTCCATTAATTTGTTACATTGCCAATCGGTAGTGTGTTTGGGAAACTTACCTTCAAGTACTGACAGACAACTTTCATCCACATGGATACATCTAGGAGTCCTTTTTCTTGCAGTAGACAGCCGAGGTATGGAAGGTGGACATGATCTATGCATACCAGGGCTTCTTTGTTGTGGTGCTTTATTCACATGTCAGTCCATATTGGGAGTGTGCTCGACATGTTTGTGGTATTCTTGGAGAGATTGCAAACTAATCATTGCTCCTAGGTCCAACGCTTCATACTCAATGTCTCTCACTACACCTATGCCTTCAAGAGCTTCAACATGGCTCGTTGATGGATTTTTGGTTGGAGACTCATCCTCATCATCATCATCACCATCATTGTTCATCATCATTGTCATTGTCATCATCATCATCATCCTCATAATCATCATAGTCGTCATCTTCATCATCATCATTGTCATCACCCTCATCATCATTATCACCAACATTTTTCATCATCAACATCATCATCATCATCATCATCCTCATTCTCATCATCATCCTCATCATCATCCTCATCACCATCATTGTTCATCATCATCAACATCATCATTATCATCATCAACATCATCATTATCATCATTATCATCATCCTAGTCATCATCATCATCATAGTCATCTTCCTCGTCATCATCATTGTCATCCTCCTCCTCCTCCTCATCATCATACCATTGCAAATGCTTGAAAATAAAATCAAAGCAAAGTTTCAACTAAACCTATCATCATCGTCATCATTGTTCCTCATCGTCGTCGTCATCATCATCATCCTCATCCTCATCATCATCATCATCATCACCATCATTGTTCATCATCATTGTCATCGTCATCATCATCTTCATCATCATCCTCATCCTCATCATCATCATAGTCATCATACTCATCATCATCATTGTCATCATCCTTGTCATCATCATCATCACCAACATTGTTCGTCATTGTCATCGTCATCGTCATCAACATCCTCATCATCATCATCATCCCCATCCTCATCATCATCACCGCCATTGTTCATCATCATCATCATCATCCTCATCATCATCATCATAGTCATCATCCTCATCATCATCATAGTCATCATCCTCCTCCTCCTCACCATCATTCCATTGCAAATGCTTGAAAATAAAATTAAAGCAAATTTTCAACTAAACCTATCTTCATCATCATCATCATCATCATCATCATCATCATCATTATTCCTCATCATCGTCATCGTCATCTTCATCCTCATACTCGTCATCATCATCGTCATCGCCATCATCATCATCATCACCATCATTGTTCATCATCATTGTCACTGTCATCGTCATCATCATCATCGTCATCATCATCATCATCCTCATCCTCATCCTCTTCATCATCATAGTCATCATCCTCATCATCATCATTGTCATCATACTCATCATCATCATCATCATCACCAACATTGTTCATCATCATCATCATCATCATCATCATCATAATCATCATCCTCAACATCCTCATCCTCATCCTCATCATCATCATCAGCATAATCGTCGTCGTCATCATCATCATCATCATCATCTTCCTCATCATCATCATCATAGTCATCATCCTCATCATCATCATTGTCATCATCCTCATCATCCTCATCATCATTGTTCATCATCATCATTCCGTTGCAAATGCTTGAAAATAAAATCAAAGCAAATTTTCAATTAAACCTATCATCATCATCATCATTGTTCCTCATCGTTGTTGCCATCATCATCATCCTCCTCCTCGTCATCATCATCATCATCATCCTCATCCTCCTCCTCATCATCATAGTAATCATTCTCATCATCGTCATTGAAATCATCCTTATCATCATCATCACAATCATAATCATCATCATCATCATCATCATCATCATTGTTCCTCGTCATCGTCAGCATCGTCATCATCCTCGTCATCATCGCCATCATTGTTCATAATCGTAGTCATCATCATCCTCATCATCATCATCATCTTCGTCATCAACATCATCATCCTTATCATCGCAATCATCATCACCATCATCATCATAATCACCATCATCATAGTAATAGTCATCGTGATCATCATCCTCATCATCATAGTCATTATCATCCTCCTCCTCCTCATCATCATTGTTGCCATCAACATCATCATCCTCATCATCGTAATTATCATCATCATCATCATAATCATCGTCATCATACTCATAGTCATCGTGATCCTCATCCTCCTCCTCATCATCATCACCATCATTGTTCACCACCATCATCATCAGCATCATTGTTCATCATCATCATCGTCGTCATCATCATCATCATCATAGTCATCATCATTGTCATCCTCCTCCTCCTCATCATCATAGTCATCATCATCATCATCATCATAGTCATCATCCTCATTTGATCATCATTGTCATCATCCTCCTCCTCCTCATCATCATTGTTCATCATCATCATTCCATAGAAAATGCTTGAAAATAAAATCAAAACTAAGTGTTTACTTAACAAATGTGCGCACGCGTCATTAACGCGTGCACACAAAGTAATGTGATCACGCTTTTAGTGTGTGCGCACAAAGTAGCGCGATCGTGCTTTTAGTGCATGCTCACAAAGTAGCGTGATCGTGCTTTAGTGCGTGCGTACAAAGTAGCGCAATTGTGCTTCTAGTGCATGCGCGTTGTGTTTTAAACTATGCACACGCGTGATTTAAATTTAGAATTTTGGCAGCACCTTTTTTCCAACCAACGTGGTGGATGACTTGGTTGCTTTGGTTTTAGGTTCGGGTTTCTCAACCAAGTGGTTTGGACTATCTTATGACATAAAAGCTTGTTTTGTACCACTTCTCCTATTTCGTGCATGATTTTCCATATGCCACGCTTGTCCATTGTTAATGAAAATTCACACACTTGTGTAACTCTATCTATAGATTCTGAATATGTAATTTTTATTTAAATTTATTATATTTTCTATCTTTTATTTAATTTTAAATGGACTAACGTCAATCTAACACAAAAGGTAGGCTATTTGCTTCAGCTATAACTTTTCATTGGCTCACCTATTTTGAAAACGGAAAAGAATCTGCACAAGAAGACACAAAGACCCTACATCCTAAAAAAAATACTGGTCATTGACTATGTTAAGACCAAGATGTGGTGGACCAACACTCGACCTTATCATTTTAGGGCGTCACTGACTTCCTTATCTACAACTCTATATAATTTTTTCACAAAATTCCACCATTTGCATACCAAACGAGTGGGCCAACGCAAACATATTCATTATTTTTTGGGAAAAATATAACATACCAACCTTAGAAGAACCTCGTTTTTAGGGATTTATGCTTAGTTTCCATAAATAAAAGTTATATATTCTAGAAGTTAATCCGATTGTCCATGTTTCATATTCTTACACCATATTCCATAAAGTTGTGTAGGTACCTCTAATATTGCTTTTTGATGTTTAGATTTCTATTTTTCCAGAAGTCCATTGCAACAAATGCGTAATAAGTGACCAGCATTAGCTTGCACCAACCCTCTTTCTTAAATCATCATAGCATGTTCTTTATGGTTAGCTTTTGATTCTCTTCATATTTAAAACACACACATTTTTTTTTCAACTTTTTTGGAGAATAATTATTTAGATTATAGAATCTCTTTTCTTTTCTACTAAAAAAACAATAAATTCGTGGATCAATTAGTATGTAAATAAATATGCTAGGATATCATAGTGATTTCCCTTTTTTCCATGCCCTTAATGCAATGGATAATAAATATCCTTTTGACACTGTATAGATTATGACTAAGTTTTATGGATAAAATCAATTGCTTTTGTTTTTCCTATAGATTTTCTTCTAAAGAAATAGAGTGATGATCCAACATCCATAGGCATGTGACATGAATATAGGGTAAGCCTGGGACTCCTAAAAAACAATGTTCCATTGCTTTGGGAAGAAATATAATAAAATTGAATATAAGCCAAAGAGCAATGGTCCTTCGAGAAACTGCTTCGATTTCCTTTTCTGCACATCTTTTTGCAATCTTCCCCATATTGTGAAATTCCTATGTAGTTTATTTTCACAATAAATATATCAACTGTGATATTTATATTCTTCTTCGATAATGAATGTTATCCATGCAGCACTGTTATTAAAATCTGCCATAAGAATAGAGTGTACTTAGTTTTATAGGAAACAAACAAAAATATAAGGATAGATATCCATGGCCCGTGTAGTAGCCTTGGCTCTTAATTTGTCGGCATATGAATGATGTTAGTAAGGGTGTCAATAATAAACTAGCAGCTTGATAATCATAGGATAATATGGCGACGATTCCATTTCATTGGGATGTGTTGATATACTTGCTAAATAAGTAAACTTGAATAAATCATGTTGATTAGAAGACATATCCTCATCATAATATATCCATCGACGATATATTCAAGTAAACATAGGTTTCTATGTAGTCAAGTAACAAATAAAACTTGCACCAATTCATATTGTCACTCGTGTTTGAACTTCTACAAATTAAGGTACTTTATGTTATCTATCTAGTGTAGAAGTCTCTCATACATTGTTCATCCAATGCCTCTACCTTCACTTGAGATAAATTTCAATGTTGGAATGAGTGGAATCATGTTGCATCTTTGCTAAATGAAAACTGCAACGACAGTGAAGAGGATTCACACAAGAACAATAATGTCTTTAAAAACATAACCATAATATTGCCATTATTGATTGTTGTTATCCTGTTATCCAATAACATCTTGTCGTGCACAAGTTCCATTGTGTTGATTCAATTGTAAAGAATTGTTTGTTATATCAATATCCATATGTAGATGCATTTTTTACTTACCCATGCACATGGGAGTTATTGCGCCGAGAAGCGCTCTACAGCCCAGTATGGAGGAGATCTTGTAACGTTACGTAACGTTATTTTTATTAATAAAAAATAAATTTTCTAATTATAGGCCAAAATAAATATCGGCGACAAAAACAATCTAATATGGGGGAGATGTTGTAATCTTCCTACCTAACAAAACAATAAAAAAGTAAAAATTTAATTATCCGTAAAAAAAATATGTGGGTCAGGAAAAAAACACAATATGGGGAAGATGTTGTAATGTTTCTACCTAACAAAATAATAAAAAATAACAAATTGAATTATCCACAAAAAAATGTTGCCCTTGCACATGGTTTCAAAACCATTTGCAAGGCCTTCCAAACAACCCATGGTTTTATTGTACATGGTTTAGGAAACCATGTGCAAGGCCTCCTAAATAACCCATGGTTTTATTGTACATGGTTTAGGAGGACCTTGCAAATGGTTTTGAGGCCATGTGCAAGGCCTTCTAAACAATCCATGGTTGTAGGAGGGCCTTGCATATGGTTTTAAAACCATGTATGGGGAAATGTTGTAATGGTTGTTCCGAACAAAATAAAAAATAATAAAAAATATTATATGTTAGCCATAAATAATATTAAATATTAATAATAAAAAAATTATATGTGAACCTTAAATAAAAATATTTGTTTTTGGTTTGAATCAAATCAATGGATACCTAAGAAGAGGTCTGCACCTCGAGAGATTTGATCCATCTCGACGCTTGATAGAGTCTAGGATTTGAATCTATGCTAGTGTATAAGGCAATTGAGTAGTGTACTTATCTAATATATATTTCATAATCATGACCACTTCGTTCACATTATTTAATATATGTAATTTCCACATATGCAATTTTTCCATGGGCTTCTTGACTTTGTCCTATTGCAAAATATTGAAAGAAAAAAATGTCCATGTGATTTCGCAACACATGTACTATTTCTTTTAGATCCACGTGTTGTTGATCATGTCATAACGGATGCTTAGTCTTTCTCTTCTTGGAGGTTCATTAACTGGAGGTCACAGATTGCAAATTGTTAATCATTTCTTATATAATTTTTGTTGGACCAAGTTATATGATGGCCCAAACTACACAATTGCACAAATTGTTATTTGAATTAATGAAGAAAGATTTGGACCAGTTGATTATGCACTTTCAGCCCCGTGCTTGTTTAGATTACAGGATTTCCAATATCGCATATGTGATTTCTTATTTGATGTACTGGCTACGTTGATTCATTTCTGGTACACTTCGCTTGAAATAAGACGGAATAATTAACTATTTTCAGTGTTTCTTAGGATAAGGAGATCCCAACGCTATTATGTCAATGAGAAGAGAATTGAGTATTGAATTTTTTTATGAGCTACACGATGTAAATGATGCTAAAACATATTTGAAGAGAATGTGAATTTATGAATGTACCACAAATGCATCCAGAGAAATAGGGCTATGTGGTGACATCTTTTGTATCAATTGGTTCTCAAACTAGTTATCTATTCCAATTTCAATTTGGTCATACTCAACTAGAAAACAATACCTCCATTTTAATCCTAGAAAAGGAGAATATCAATACCAGTTACTTTTTCACGATATAAATCCAAGATCTGGACACTTTGAGCCAATATTGGCATATCGCTCAAGACGTGTTATGGAAGATCTAAATAGGGCCAATTGGTTCATGCATATGTTCAAATAGCATATCCCAAATTGAGCAGGAAATGCTATCACTTCAACATGCCCTTTCATAGCAAGAGCTGCAACTATCTAGTTGCGTTGTTGGTAATTTCCATGATTCGTTGTTTGATTGCATTTACAATTGTGCACAATTATTTGATGTGACTTCCTTGAGAAAAAAATTGGCACCAAATTCTTACAACTTCTATATTGCAAATGACATAAAAGAATTGAAAGCTCTAAATAGATACCCGCCAATTAGTGTTGCTTAAAATGGGTGTTATATTACAAATTAGCAAGGTTGTATTATCAAATGTTGAATGCTTTATGATGGAGGAAATGTAGAAGGAGGTGATTTTGTGATCCAATGGTTTTGTGAAATGTTTCATGTTAGCATATACATTTGGACTTATGGAACATATTCCATCTATCAAGCACCTGTATAAATGTCATCTATATGTTGCATGGTTTTATTAATTCTGGACATAGTCATTGTTGGCGATTGGTTGGTTCTTCAAGAGAAAATAAATTATATATCTCGTAGCCACCTTTGGCAACTTGAACCTTTTCTGCTTTGCAACAAACAAATCCCTATGAATCCAGTTTGCAATGGGCCATTTTCTAGTGTCAATAAAACAACTAATACAATTCGGAATACAATTAAATCAAGCCTACTTATAAATGTAAAAAAAAATCCCTTTTGCAATAAACAATTCAAGTAAACTCATAAACCCATGCATATAAGCTCTATTTTTCCATAAGTCATTTGATTCAATTTATCAATTTTCCTATGTAAACAACCAATAATAATTTAGCAACTAAAATAATCCATGAGAAAAGAGGGATCGGTCATATATCAACCACAACCCAAAAACATGCAAAAGCAATGGATGCAACTGAAAAATATTTAGAACTAATTCAAGGCACACCTAATCATGCTTGTGCAGTTTTCCAACGTCTATATTTCCAAAAGGATATGCATGCTATTCACAAAGCTATATTATTAATCCTTGGATTCCCAATATATCATACACATCCTACAAAAAGCACAATTGTTACCAAATCTATAAATATTGCAACAATCACTACAAAAAATTTGACTTTTAGGGGCGGTTGTCTTATGCCTCCAAAAGTCACTTTTGGGGGCAGTTTTGGATTTGGATGTGGTCTTTACAAAACCCCCCATAAATAGCATCGATGCTAAAAGTTTTGACTTTTAGGGGCGGTTTTTGAAGAGATTAAAACAACCCCTAAAAGTGACTTTTGGGGGAAGTTATATCCTCCTCCCCTGCAAAAAAAAAGTGACTTTTGAGGGAGGTTCTAAACCCCTCTCATACGCACCTATGGGTGCGGTTCCAAAACCCGCACAAAATTCCTTATTACAAACCTTTGGGGGTCATTACAAGCCCACCTCTAGGTACCTACGGGGGCGGTTTCAAACCCTCCTCCTAGGTACCTATGGAGGAGGTTTTAAATCCCCCCTAAAACTCTTTACAAACCTTTGGGGTTGTTATGAACCCCCCTCGTAGTGACATATGAATTCAGTTTAGAACACCCCTTGTAGCAACATACAAAAACGATTTAACCCCCCCTATAGCCATAATAAATCATAATAAAATATATTTTATTAAAAATATCAATATTGAAATATCATTAGGGCACAAGGGAGTCAAACCTTCAACCTCCTGCTTGTAAAGAAGGAGCTCTTCCATTGATATAGAACCCTTTAAGAATTGGGAAAAGGGGTAATATTAACACCAAGATTGCATCATTTGTAGGTCTAATAAAAGACTAAGAATCCCAACATTGTTTCTTAGTCAAGAGACCTAAGGAAGTAGTCTGAATGAAGGAGCATAGACCCAAATAGGGATGCCTCTTGTAACTTGTATCTATGTCAACAAAGGATAGACCCTTAGTTTAAAGGATGCAATTTGTATCCAACCTGACCCACCAATAGTTAGTGAAAAATGTGTCCAAGCAAGCAAAGTCTCCATTAACTAAGTATTACTCAACACTTTACAGAGATAAAAGAGAATCATCAACAAAATTATTATTAACCATTTCAAAACCATTTTAGAGTTGAATGCCTCAAATCTACAAAACAAGTAGGAAAAATCAAATATAGATAAATATTTTTCGACCTAATAGATTGATTGATGCAAAAGAAACTATGGGGAATAAAGTAGAATATATTACCTATATCCATGTGGGATTGGAATCTTCAAGTTATTTAGATCAAGTTGCACATGTGGAATTATAATGATCTCCTTTTTTCTAAGCAAATGACTATTGTTGACACATTCTTCATGCTTCCCATGTCTATTATGCTCCTTGTTGGTTCCCCATTAAGACCCAATTTCAACAGTTACAGTAAATTTTGCAATTATAGTTGTGGTATAAGTATGGTTAAAGGGGTCTTCCATTGGTTCCATGCGATGCTTTCATTATTCCCAAGGATGAAGGGATCCTTGGAAATTTGATTGATTTCATCAATTAGGGAAATATTCTTGCAGCTAAGTGGGTGATGCAATGCTTGGAGGGTTATGCTCCTTGGCATAATTTTTTTCAACATCAGGTGATGTCTACCTAGTGTTTTGGTTAGGTTACTGTTGTTTCTTACTGCTTCATAATGTAGATGGAAGCTAGGAAAAGTTGTAGAATTGGTGTTTAAGGCTATTGTCATGCCAAAAATTTGAAAATGATGTGGTTTCATTGTTGATTTAACCCATAAGACCACTCATATTTGAATGAGATCTTGTTCTATTGTTATATGATGGTTAAACAAGGATGAAACATGCCTAGGTTGACCAAGTGCTAAGAAATGCTTCTCTTGTTACCCAGGTTTGGAACAAAGCCCCTTACTGTTGATTTATGGCTAGTTTAATCATTTACTTTCCTGTTATGGTGCCCATATCTATAGATGAAGTGGTTGTTTCTTGTTATGATCTCAAGAACTTTCCAGACTTAGAGGATAGGCCCTCTTACTATCGGTTTCACCCATATTATTTCCCAAAACTACAAAGATAGAGACAATATGGTTTTATTGCCACTTTTACCCATTTGTCCATCCAAGGGTGCCTAGAATGTGGAGAAATTTCCTTTCTTATCCATAGATCGACCCACAATTTCAAAATATCCTCTATTACTGCTGAATATGTTTTGTTTTGTCGCCCTAGTGAAACAAAATATAGATCAACACGTATAACCCTTGTACTTTCAACTTTCTGGTCCATGGAAAGTTTAAAGAACCCTTCAAATTATGTCACCATATAGTAAAATGAAATCCCATCCAAACATGTGATAAGAATCCATGTTTTCCAGCCTCCATCTTGTGCTAGAGTGAGAGCAAGCCCATAAAAATGTCCTTTTCAATATGGGTATATAGATGGTATGGTTTCCCTGATTATGCAGTGGGGTTTGCATTTATAGTTTTAACATAATCTTGAAATGTCTAACCTATGATGACATAATATGTGGTTCTGAGAGTTGCTAATCAAATACCGTTGTACCCATTTCCCTAGTCAAATACTATTTTGCCCACTTCCTTCAATGAACTTGACAAGTCATACAACTAAGGTGGTATTGTTCCTTCTAATTTATTGTGTGATAGAGTAAACTTATCTACCTTGGGAAGATTCCATGGCCATTAAGGTATTTATCTAATGAGGGTGTTGTTTGATAGATTTAGTGTCGTCATAGAAATTTGAGTTTTCAAAAGAATAGGAAATGCCCATTAGTATTTGTCAATGAGATAGTGTTAATTTATAAATCAAATGGAAAATGCCAATTGGAGGTGATTTTGAAGGTTAATTTTATATTGGATAGTTCAGGATATTTCAGATTGCTCAAATTGAATAAATGTGATTGTAAGATTGCTTTTCTCAGTGCATTTTGAGTAGGATCGATATTGGTCATTCTAAACAACAATCCTAATGATAAAGGGATAGGTCCTGGGTGAGTGCACAAAGTTGAGGGACCTTTTAGATGCAATGGTAGAATGAAGTCAATCACTCTTGATCCATAAAATAGAAATCATCCCAAGCAATCCCGGCCCTGCCAAGCCTAGTCCCAAGGCTGCCAACATGCATGCCGATTAGGATAGTACACAAAAATGATCTCCTGTTTTACCTTGTAAAAACACACTCCCGATTTGATTCAATAAAACGCACTCTTGTTTTGCTTCAATAAAACATTCTCCCATTTTTCTTCAATAAAACGCACTCCCATTTTGCTTCAATAAAACGCGCTCCTGTTTTTCTTCCATAAAACACGCTCCCATTTTGCTTCAATAAAACGTGCAAAATGGGGGGAGGGTCCTTAGTGGTAAGGGGAGACATAGGTATGTGTGACAGAGAGAGAGAGAGAGAGAGAGAGACAAAGATAGAGTGGAGGAGGGGGGGGTCATTAGTGGGATAGGGTGACCTATGGATGTGTGTGTGTGTGAGAGAGAGTAAAAGGTGTGTTAGGATTTTAGGAGTGGGGGGAATTAGATTAATGTGGGGCTGTCTAGGTGTTGCAGAGGGGATGTAGTAGGGGGTTGGGGGTTATAGGTAGTTGGATTGGTTAGGGAGTGATATAAGGGAGTGGGGAATTAGTCGTAAGGGGAAACCTATGGATGTGTGTGGGGGTGTCTAGGCCCTTGTACGTTATAGGTTAGGGGGTGTTAGTGGTAAGGGGATACATAGGGATGTGTGTGTGTGAGTGAGAGAGAGAAAGAGATGAAGATAAATTGGAGCAAGGATCCTTAATGGTATGGGGTGACATGTGGATGTGTGTGTATGTGTGTATGAGAGAGAGAGAGAGAGGAAGGGGTGTGTTAGGAGTTTAGGAGTAGGGGGGTTAGATTAATGTGAGGGCTATCTAGGTGATGTAGAAGGGATGTAATAGGGGGGTGGGGGTTAGAGGTAGCTAGATTGGTTGGGGAGTGATATAAGGTGTTGATGTATATGTAACTTCAGAATGTATTTCACTTGTATTTCTTATATATTGTAACCCGATGTTTATTCTGGGATGTACTTGAGTCATGTCATGCCCCGATGTTCCTATTGGGAAGATCTATAATGTAAACAAGTCATGTCAAGTCATTGTGGGTAACCCTCCTATTGGTTAAGGGTTAAAGTCCCTGCAGTTCCAGGGCACTAGGGTTATTAGACTCTCCTAGTGAGGTCGGCCCTAGTAGGGTTTAGTCAAGTCGGGAATTAGTATAAATAGAGAGTTGGACTCTCTATTTATCACACATATCATACACCCTCAAGTGTATCACATAGTTGAGGAAGGAGAAGACACGGGGGCTAGATAGAAAGAAGGTTACTGCTGTCAGGAGATCACTTACTGTTTTGGGTTCTATTTTTGGTGTTGATTCTATCTCTAAGGAAGTTGTTGAGTTTTCACCATTTATGGTTTCCCCAAGTATAAACACTATGTTCATTGTCTCTTGTGTTTGATTGTTGTTCTTGTTATTCTCTCAGTTAAAGATCCTAATGTATTGCTAGCTTAATGATAAAAATCCAACATGGTATCAAAGCTAACCTGAGAAGAAGACACTGTGCAGCTGCGGGAACTAGGGCTTCCCACTTAGTGGATCTTCCTCCACAGATTTTCAGCAAAAGAAAGTTGGATTAACTCTCGTCCTTAGGGCACATCTTTCTTTCGAAGCAGAATCCAATTGTAAGGTTTTTCAGTTTTGGACCCAACACTGCTGCCGAAAATTAGGGCTTCTCACAGAAGAGAAATTTTTTAGTGAGCCCAATCCTGGATTGATCTTCTCCCCAAAATCGAAGTTAGGGATCAAATTCAAAGCATTTGGTTGGACAGAACTCCAGAAAATAAAAACCCTAATTTGCTATTGAACCAGCACTGCAGGATTTCAGCTCCAAATCTAGATCCGACATCTTGACCTGGTAAGATCTAAATATTTTGTATTTCCATTTGAGTTTCTCAGTTAAGATGTCTCATCATACCAAGCTTGATGAAAAGATTGAGGGAGCTGATAACTTCCGAGCCTGGAAGTATAGGATCTCCCTAGCCCTAGAAGAAAATGATTTGGACTCCTATATCTATGAGGAGATTCTACTTCTAGAGGGAGATGAGGCTAAGGCCTTACATAAGAAGAAGTTGGTTATGGAAAAGAGAATCATTTTTGATTCTATCAAGGATCACCTCATACCACAAGTGTCCTCCCTCAAGACACCTAAAGCTATGTTTGATGCCCTAACCAAATTGTTTGAAGGGAAGAGCATAAACAGGAAGATGACTCTGAGAAACCAATTGAAGAATGTAAAGATCCAGAATGATGAGACTATTCAGTCTTACTTTACAAGGGTATCTCAAATCAAGGAAAAACTGGAAGCAGTAGATGAAGAAGTGGAAAATGTAGATATTGTGATGACCACCTTGAATGGTCTCCCTAGATCATGGTACTTTTTCATTCAAGGGATCTATGCCAAAAAGAATTTAGTCAAGTTCAGTAGACTATGGGAAGAATTCTCTCAAGAAGAAGCTCAGATAGCAGCTCGACAAGAGAATATGGGAAGTGAAGATCAAGCTCTCACAGTTTACTCCAAGAAAACCAGGAGGAACCATCATCACTCCAAAGGTAAGATCTCACACCCTATAAAAGATATGTCTACCATTAGATGTTACACATGTGATGAGAAAGGTCACATATCCAGATTCTGCCCTAATAAAGGGAACTTAAAGAAGAAGAAGGAAAACAAGAGAA
>LPNX010156566.1:267106-281930 GCA_001517045.1 Pseudotsuga menziesii
TTCCTCAAAGAGAGTCAGAAAAGAAAGTGATTCTTCAGGTGATGAAGAATATGTGCTGATCTCCGCTCTTATAGGAACTATTTCACATGGAAGCAGTGTTTGGCTCATAGACAATGGTGCTTCCAAGCACATGATGGGATTAAAAGAATCATTTGTGAAGCTATTTGAACATGAGTCACCTCATAAGGTGAAACTTGGGGATGACTACCAGTATCCAATAAAAGGTAGTGGTGAATCCTCCTATATACTAGACTCTGGAAAGTCTATGAAGATGAAGAATGTATTATTTGTTCTAGGACTAAAGAAGAACCTCCTCTCCATATCTGCATTGGATGCAAAAGGAATGAGGGTTTCTTTTGTAGATGGCCAAGTTCTTATGTGGCCAAAGGGAAATACTTTTGACGATGCAATAGTGATTGGGGAACAAGAAGGAGGTCTATACAAGCTGAAGGGCCAACCAGAACCAACTTTGGTTCATGAATCAGTAGAACCAAATGAAATTCAGTATAGAAGGCTTGCACATGTGCATTATAGAGCACTACCACTTGCAAGCAAATCTATTGAAGGTCTTCCAAAAATTCAAGAAAAACATGATGGAGTCTGCAAAGGATGTGTGAAAAGAAAGAATACAAAGAAGACATTTCCAAGTAGCAAGAGAAAGGAAAAAGGAATCTTGGAAATCAGCCACTCCAATGTATGCGGACCAATGTCATCAAGTTCTCTAAGCGGGTATGCATACTATGTTTCTTTTATTGATGACTTTTCTAGGAAGACATGGATTTACTTCATGAAGAACAAATATGAAGTATTCAACAAGTTCAAGGAATTCAAAGCCTTGATCGAGAACCACACTGAAAAGAAGATCAAGAATTTTTTATCATATAATGGCAGAGAATTCACTTCGAATGAGTTCAAAGAATGATGTAAAGACTTAGGTATTAAGAGGGAGTTGTACACCCCTTATAATCCACAACAGAATGGGATTGCAGAAAGCAAGAATAGAACTATCATGGAAGCTGCAAGAGCTATGCTTCATGATCAAGATATTCCTATGCATATTTGGGAAGAAGCATCCAAAACAGTGGTGTATGTATAGAACCGTCATCCACATAGAGTACTCGAGAACAAGACTCCTGAAGAAGTCTTCTCCGACAAGAAACTAGAAGTAAGCCATCTCAGAATGTTCAGTTGTCCAATGTACATACACATTCCAAAAGAGAAGAGGACAAAATTAGATCCTTCAAGAAAGAAGGGTATATTTGTGGGATACTCTGAAAGCTCGAAGGCTTACAGAATATTCTTCCCAGGGTTCAAGAAGATTGACATCAGCAGGGATGTAACATTTGACAAAGATTCAGACTACATCAAATCTAGAAAGAAACCTGCTGAAGAACCTGAAGAAGCAGAAGCTCCCAGAATTCATGATACAATCATGAACGAAGAAAATCAAGAAGAAGATCGAGAATTTGAAGAACCACAAAGACCTGTAGATCCACCACAGGAAAAGAATCCTTACAAGAGGAAACCTACTTGGGTACAAGAGATTATCCAAGGTGCAGAGAGATATGGGGTTCTAGAAGAGAATCTCAGAGAAAGAAAGAGGACCAGATCTTGTTCCAGTTATGTAACATTACTATGTGACTTCATTGATAAATAACCTTCCAATTATGAAGAAGCAGCAGAATGGAAATAATGGAAGGATGCTATTATCGAAGAGTATCAATCGATCATGAAGAATGATGTTTGGGATATTGTCCCAAGACCAAAAGGGAATTCAAATGTAACTTCCAAGTGGATCTACAAGATTAAGCATGCTGCAGATGGCAACATAGAGAAATATAAAGCAAGATTTGTTGCTCGTGGTTTCTCCCAGAAAGAAGGAATAGACTATGAAGAAACCTTTGCACCTGTAGCCAGATACACTTCCATAAGATCAGTACTTCCTCTGGCTGCAGTGATGAAACGAAAGATACACCAAATGGATGTCAAGACTTGTTTCTTGAATGGTGTAGTGGAAGAGGAAGTGTATGTGGAGCATCCACTCGGTTTTGAGACACATGACAGGAAGTCTCATGTGTGTAGATTGAAGAAAGCCCTATACGGTTTGAAACAGGCACCCAGGACATGGTACGGCAGAATTGACAACTTTCTATCCAGTTTGGGATTTACCAAGAGTAAAGCAGATTCCAACCTTTACTACAAGGTTGAAGATGGAAACCCAGTGATACTTCTACTATATGTAGACGATCTATTTGTGACAAGTATGGATGGGTTGATTGCTGATATGGAGAGAAAGCTTGCTGCCGAGTTTGAAATGAAGGACTTGGGTATGATACATTATTTTCTAGGTATGGAGGTGTGGCAAAATACAGATGGGATCTTCCTTGGACAAGCGAAGTATGTAGTAGAGATCCTCAAGAGATTTGGGATGATGGACTAGAAGGCATTAACCACACCAATGGCATCGAATTTGAAGCTATTGAGTGATGCTTCATCAGAGTCGATTGATGCCATGATGTATCGTCAAATGATTGGGTCCTTGATGTACCTGATGAACACAAGACCAGATATTTGCTTTGCTGTGAACACCTTGAACCAATATTTGATAGATCTAAGACATATTCACTTCACTGCTACAAAGCACATTCTGAGGTACCTAAAGGGTACGGTTGATTATGGGCTCAAGTATAAGACTGATCAAAGGATTAACCTGGAGGGTTATGTTAATTCATATTGGGCAGGCAGTGCCATCGATAGGAAGAGCAATTATGGGTGTTGCTTTAGTATGGAATCAAGAGTGATCTCTTGGTTTAGCAGGAAGCAATCCTATGTGGCACTGAGTATAGCTGAAGTAGAATATGTTGCAGCCTGTTTAGCTAGTTATGAGGTAGTATGGCTGAGGAAGCTACTGTCTGATTTATTTGATCTCCAGTTACATGTTACTTGTATATACTGTGACAACCAGAGTTGTGTAAAGTTGTCAGAGAATACAGTATTCCATGACAAGTTGAAGCATATCGAGATCAAGTATCACTATATCAGGGATATGGTGCAGAGAGGAGCAGTGAAGCTCCAGTATGTTGCGACGAATGAACAGATAGCTGATGTGTTGATGAAGCCATTGGATAGGGTGAATTTTGAGTACTTCAAGGAGAAGCTTGGTGTTCTCCATATCGAGATTCCTCCCAATAGGAAGTGATTTGTCTATGTTGTGCCCTTCCAACATAGTGAGAGGATTGGTTCTTTCCATGGTCAAATGTAAATGCCATGCCCTTCTGACATGGTGAGAGGATTGGTTCCTTCCATGGTAAAATGTAAGTGATGTGCCCTTCCGACATGGTGAGAGGATTGGTTCCTTCCATTGTCAAGTGTATGTGGATGCCACATCCAGCATGAAAAAGGGATGGCTTTATGAATAAAAATCTAGGATGAAAAAGGACTATCTCTGTGTAGCTGCCACATCCAGTATGAAAAAAACTAGCTCTGTGAAGACACATATAGTATGAAAAAGGACTAGCTCTGTGTAGCTTCCACATCTAGTATGACAAAGGACTGGCTCTGTGAAGACACATCTAGTATGAAAAAGGACTATCTCTGTGTAGCTGCCACTTCTAGTATGAAAAAGGACTAGCTCTATGAAGACTCATCTAGTATGAAAAAGGACTGGCTCTGTGTAGCTGCCACATCTAGTATGAAAAAGGACTGGCTCTATGTAGCTGCCACATCTAGTATGAAAAAGGACTAGCTCCGTGAAGACTCATCCAGTATGAAAAAGGACTGGCTCTATGTAGCTGCCACATCTAGTATGAAAAATGACTAGCTCTATGAAGACTCATCCAGTATGAAAAAGGACTGGCTCTATGTACATGATACATTCAGTATGAAAAAGGACTGGCTCTGTAGATGTACATCCAGCATGAAAAAGGGTTGGCTCTATAGAGATTCCTATGACAATAAGAATCAAGATATAGCACCTATGATGATGACTCAATGATGATCCAGATCAAGTGATGATGATCCAAGTCCAGTGATGATGATCCAGCAATGATCATCCAAATCCAGTGATGATGTCCAGTGATGATCCAGATCGAGTAATGATCCAGATCCAGTGATGATCTAGATCCAGTGATGATCCAGATCCAATGATGAAGATGACTTGAAGATGACAAGGACTCGATGATGATCCAGAAGATACAGAGACGAAGACTTGTGCTAAAAATTGTGTTGAAAGAATACTTTCCTAGTTAAGAGGGAGTGTTGATGTATATGTAACTTCAAAATGTATTTCACTTGTATTTCCTATATATTGTAACCCGATGTTTATTCCGGGATGTACTTGAGTCATGTCATGCCCCGATGTTCCTATCAGGAAGATCTATAATGTAAACATTTCATGTCAATTCATTGTGGGTAACCCTCCTATTGGTTAAGGGTTAAATTTTGTGCAGTTCCGGGGCACTAGGGTTATTAGAATCTCCTAGTGAGGTCAGCCCTAGTAGGGTTTAGTCAAGTCAAGAATTAGTATAAATAGAGAGCTAGCCTCTCTATTTATCACACATCTCATACACACTCAAGTGTAGTGCATATTTGAGGAAGGAGAAGACACTGGGGCTAGATAGAAAGAAGGTTACTACTGTCGGGAGGCCACTTACTATTTTGGGTTGTACTTTTGGTGTTGATTCTATCTCCGAGGAAGTTGTGGGGTTTTCACCATTTATGGTTTCCGTGAGGATAAACACTATCTTCATTTTCTCTTGTGTTTGATTGTTTTGCTTGTTATTATCTTAGTTAAAGATCCTAATGTATTGCTAGCTTAATGATAAAAATTGAACATAAGGGAGGGGGGTGTTAGTGGTAAGGGGAGACTCATGGATGTGACCTATGGATGTGTCTAGGTGTTGTAGGTTATAGGTTAGGGGGTTTTAGTGGTAAGTGGAGACATAGGGATGTGTGTGTGTGTGTGTGTGTGTGTGTGTGTGAGAGAGAGAGAGAGAGAGAGAGAGAGAGAGAGAAAGATAGAGTGGAGGGGTGCGGTCCTTAGTGGGATGGGGTTACCTGTGTATGTGAGAGAGAGAGCGAGAGAGTAAAAGGTGTGTTATGAGTTTAGGAGTGGGGGGGGGTTAGATTAATGTGGGGGTGTCTACGTGTTATATAGGGGATGTAGTAGGAGGTAGGGGTTAGAGTTAGTTCGATTGGTTGGGGAGTGACATAAGAGAGGGGGGTGTTAGTAGTAAGGGGAGTCGTGTGGATGCAACCTGTGGATGTGTGTGGGGGTGTCTAGGTGTTGTAGGTTATAGGTTAGGGGGTAAGAGTGGTAAGGAGAGACATAGGGATGTGTGTGTGTCTGAGACAAATATAGAGTGGAGGGGGGTTCCTTGGTGGTATGGGGTGATGTCACATGCCCCAATTTTGCCAAATAATATTATCTTATTTTGATTTTATTCCAAAACATTATGTTAAATTTTATGTTAAAGTTGTAACTGATGACTCAGCAGAGTCAAGGATGTGGAATGTAATTCTGAATATTTTAATTTTTAATAAATAAAAGTGGAGACAACAGCTTGGGAGAGCTGTTAAAAAGAGTGTTACTGGTCAAGTTGGTGGAGGAAACTAGGTGGAGAGAAAATAGACAAGTGGCAGCATCCTCAAACACTTCCTATGTTGCAGGTGGAAACCTCCCTACATTTGGGGTCATGATCCCCCAATAAATTGGGATCAAAGCAGGTGGCTCAATTAATGACAATTAACCCAAAAAGACCTAGGCAATCTTAATAAAAAAGCCCATTAAAGAGAGCTGAGGCTGCTCATTCCAGGAGAAGAATCATTCAGGTCAATGTACTTCAAGGAATTCATTAGGAAGGGAATTTTTGAGGAAGGTGTTTGAGGGGTAAACTGGAGGAAAGTGATCTAGTACAGCTTTCCATGCTGAAAGATCTTGCTGTAGAGTACAGAGTTGGTATTGAGTCATTGGACTAGTACTTTGTTGTTTGCTCCACCTAGTTCCAACCAAGGAGACCAGAACATGCTCGGGGGTCCTGAGAAGTCGTTGTTTGAGCGCTCTACAAGAGTTGGTAGGGAGGAACAGCCTCCCAACACTGTTGCCATCCAGCTTTAAAAATAGGTTTCACTATCTTTTAATTTATGTGTTAAAGTTTATATCTGTGTGTGAACAAATAATGAATGATTATATGTTATGTTGTAAACTGTTAAGTTTGAAATCTATTAGTTGTTTTAATGTTGAATCTATTCTTAGATGAAAAATAAATCCTACCTATCTTTTTCCCCATCTAGAGTAATCCAGATCATACTCTAGCACAGGTAGTGTGTTTAAATGAATGAAGTATGATAGGAATATGAAATGAATAGAGTACTTATGTTTTTCAGAGTATTGAACTGTTTTCATTCAATGGATAGTTGTTTTTCCCATAAATAATATTGATCTTTTTCATAGACCTGTTGTCAGATCTAGACTGTGTATTTAGAATATCAGAAAAGAAATAGAATCATATTATTTACTAACAGTAGTATGTTCAAGTATGTAATTCATTCTTTTACACGGTACCTACTTATGTAAACTATACATCTATACTGAAATAGAAGAAATAGAATTGTTAGTTGAATGCTTATTATTTATGTTAAGTAAAGATGTAAATATAATTCTGTCAGTTTATTTCTTTCCAATAGTATTAACTAATTTATCTGCAACTATCTGAACTCTAAATAAGAATTGGATAACTCTTACAGAATTCTTTTCTTAGTATTAATAACTAAAGACAGTAGTAACCTATGCATAAAGTATTATTAATAAAGAACTATCCTTACACACTTACAAACAAATTAGATGTAAGGAGTATTCACAAGATGAAAGTTCTCATTTCTTTCACCAAGTATACAAAATAATCTTACCAAACAAATTAAACTATTATAGACCGTTCTCAGTCTTATTTAATAATATGAATATGTCAAAAAATGCTCAAGAGAATAGAGTATTTACAAACAATATTATTATTAATACAAATAAAAATTATTATTAACCATAAACAGTATTGTTTATGAATTAGTAATTCTTTTAAACAAATTGAAGAAATCTTATGACAGTAATCGAATTTAACAAAAGAGAAATACAGAAATCATCATTATAAAAGTTAAATAGGATAAACCCTAGTTCATATTTCTGAACATATTCTTTTGGTATTCTTATATACACTAGTAACCTAGAATAACCATAAGAATAGTTCTTCTTAATCATTAAAAGAACTGACTAAAATTATACACAGAAATGGAATACATTACTGATCAACATATATAAAATGTAATTAATAAGAAACTGTTTCTTTTATACAAACAGAGTGTACCTTTGAAGGCGAAGTATAGGGTTAAAAACCCTTATAATTATTACAATTACAATTTACCAAATCATTGAAGTAGTAAATCAAATTTATTAAATTATGTAACCATTAAATAACCAGGCTAATATAATTTACTCACAATTCTTTAAGGACAAACAAAAAGACTGTGTAATTATTATAATTAGAATAATTTATATCAAACGAGGGTTTTTACAGGTTAAACCCTAATTTATAACTCCAAATAAAAACAAGTAAGAATTAAGTTATAGCCGTAAGTATCAGTCTTAAAACTTTAATGATAAACCCTTACAGAGTATTCAAACAGAGTATAAAAATTCATTTAAAGTCAAGAATGGTAAAACCCTGAAATTACACAGAGTATTATCTTCTTATTCTACCGCTTCAAGTTGTTGTTTGATTTGAGAGACCCTTGTAAAGTATGACTGTATGGTCTATGCATTCTGGATCTTCACATTCTTCAACTATTTTCTCAAAGTCATCTTCTGATTTATGTTCTTTCCTTCAATTAGATTAATTAAGGAATCAAACATCTCTTCCAGTTTCTTTAGGGAAGACACTTGTGGTATAAGGTGATTCGTGATTGAATAAGCAATGATCTTCTTGGCCTTGACCAAGTTCTTCTTGTGTAAGGATTTTAGCCTCATCTCCCTCTAGAACTAGAACCTCTCCACTTATGTAGGTGTCCACTTCATTTTCTTCAAGAACCAATGAGATCCAATACTTCCATGCTTGGAATTTGTCAGTTTCACCAAATTTGTCATCAAGTTGGTGTGACTAGTCATTTAGAAATGAGAACCTCAAATGTAAATAGCAAAAGATTAGATCTTACTGATTTGAGGTGTCTGTCCTGGTTCCAGAGCTGGCTGATCTAGGGTTTGTCAAAGAAACCCTAATTTTCAAAATTTGGAACTTTTCAGATCTGATTGGATAGAAAGATAGACTTCTTCAAGGCAATTTGTCCAATGTACTCCTTTTCTGAAAATAGTGGAGGGAAGCTCCCGAAACATGAAGCCCTAGTTTACAAATTTCTTCTACATAAATGCATGATACTGTTTCTATGGTATCTCCAAACTTACTGCTCCTCTGTGTTTGAAATTTTGTACTAAGGTACCCTCATCTATCCTTGCTCGAAAACCATAGTTTTAATCATAATTGATTTCACCAATTGGGACTTATGATTGTTTTCCCAAGGTGGGTTGTTTCAGGATTGTTCATCATAGTGACGTTGTACGAAATTCCACGTGTCAAAGTTTCATCTTCAAGGTCTGAAACTTTTACCACAAAAATTCCATGCCCTTTATGGAAAATCTTGATAAATTTCATTTGGACCTTCGTAGCTTGAGATATAGCAATTCTCCCCAGGTGTCCTATTTAGGGAGGAATCCTGAGAGAGGATGGAACACTAACTTGGAGGAATTATATATCCTAGAATATAGCGAATCTAAGTGTGAAACTCAAACATAGTATACATCAGGAAGTTATCTTCGACCTTTTCAGCACATGAGCCTTCTCCAATCTCGAGATATAGCAAATCTACCAAAACTATTTGTTTTAGTATTTTAGGGATTTTAAAGCCCGAGGTCAAACTAGGGTTTGATTTTTCAAGAGTTTCACCCAACCAAAAATCTTGACCCAGGTCTCTAAACATCGGTTTTGATGAGGAGATCAATCCTATGTCGGGCTCACTCAAAAAATCCTCTTTTGTAAAAATCCCTAATTTCCCGCACCAAAAACTGAAAATGCCTGAAATCAAATTCTACTTCGACAGAAAGATGTGCCCTTCAATGGAGAGTTATCCTAGCCTTCTTTTGCTAATGGATTGTGGAGAGAGACCCAAAAATTAAGAAGCCCTAGCTTCCGCAGCTGCACAGTGTCTTCTTCTTAGGTTAGCTCTGATACCATGTTATATTTGTATCATTTAAGGAATATGATCTTAGGATCTTATCTGAGAGAACAACATGCACAACAATAATCACAAGAGACATGAGACACAAATATTTTCCTCGGGGAAAGCATAAAGGAGACAACCCCGCAATTTCCTTAGAGATAGAATGAGCACCAATGGCAGTAGTAAAACCTAAAGATAGAAACTATGATCTCCAACAGTTGTTCTCTCTCTCTCACTTGAGAGAGCTTCTCCTCTCTCATTCATACACCCTAGTGAGTGAGTGTGTGTGATAAATAGAGAGGCTCACTCTCTATTTATATTATTTTGTTCACTTAATTTCCACTCCAACATGTTAGCCTCACTTAACAATTACTTACTAGGTCTGACATCTCTAGGAGAGTCTAATAACCCTAGTGCTCCACAACTGTGGGGACTTTTCCCTTCGATCAACAAGGAGACCTTGACTCAATTGTGCAAACTATTACCCTAACTTACAATAGAGGGTTAACCTCAATGAATTTACATGACTTGTTTGCATTATTGAATCTCTTGATCAAAACATTGGGGCATGACATGACTCAATTACATTACAGATACTTCTCGAAATAAACATCGAGGTCCATTACATAAGATATACAAGTGAATACATTCTGAAGTTACAAATACATGAACATGAACATGCCCAATATCTGCATAACATAAAAGGTGACTTAGACTCGAATAAGATACATATGTATTAAACACTTATGAACAAAAATTCATAAAAATTTTAAAATTTGAAAAACAAAAACTCACTCGTCTTTCCCTATGCTTCCCCTGGAGGGAAAACTAGCTGAGGATCTCCACTAAAATCTTATCCAGCATAAGGGAATTTCTCTAAAGTAGGAACCTAGCATCTCCACCATGCATAGAATTAGTCGTCATATCCACCCTCGATATCAACACCACCCTCGCAAAGGAATACATCCCCCCACCGTGTGATCCTAGGCTCATGTGGAGGTGAAGGTGGAAGTGTCACGACAGGGCTCAGAAAGGGCACTCTCGAAGAATAAGAAGGCTACCAAGATGAAAGCATATCCAAAGTTCTTCTTATTCCCCAACTTGTAGTCTGATAGTTTTTTATTCATAATAATGACCAGCCTCGAGCACGAGTCAAATACTACACCTTGCATACATTCCACCACTATACACATATGGTTCTTCATGGCCAAATGTAGGGTGGATGAACCTGCCACTCGAACAACTGTTCTCACAATCACTTAGAGTGGAAAGCTTGTGATTTGGGCAATTGAATCTGAGTCCCATACTTCTGTGTACATGGAAAAAAATATGTTATCACATAATCTTGCATGCTAAGGGGATCTCCCCCATGGTTGGTAAAATTTCAATAACCCACACCTTTGGAGGGAATTTAACATCATTGGATCCACCATTGCTACCCTATCCATGTATTTGTGTTCCCTTTCCCTCCATTCTAGAAATAGTATGCCTGCAAAATGAAGTTTTTTTCCATTAGATACATTAAAACACGTAATTCGTAGGAATCACAAATGTCTAGTGGTGACAATGTGTGTCACTCATGGGTTTCCCGTTGCGTACCCATGGTTACACTATGAACTCACGAGTTTGTAAGGGGCTACCCATGAGTCCAATGTGGTTCTCTTAAAACTTGCCAAAAAAACTCAAAATGGCATAGAAATAAAAAATTGAAAGCATGAAATGAAAGATGACGGAGAGGTGAGTTACCTGCAATTTGCAGTTTAGAAATCTGTCCATCAGTTTGAGCACACGATTCATTTGAATATCAAAGGTAAAACTTGCACTATATGTGGTAAAAAACAAATGAAATGTTTTTTTAACCAATTTTCACTATTTATAATAAAAAATTCAAAAGTTTTACCTACTTTTATATATTTTTGGTCAAATCCTTTTATCTGGACTAATGTTTATTGTTTTTTAGATAGCTTTCCAAGTTATGGATGAATTTAGAGCATATTTCCTCAGCATATAGGATAGGATTTGGTCCCCTTTTTCATCTTGCATTTATACTTTAATATCCCCTTACGAATCTTGGGATCTCCCTTTTTTTCATGGACTGCAATCTACAACCGCTTTTTACCCTTCAAACATCGTTGTTCTTCCGTGGTTATATCCTACCTCACATGGTTTACCCTAGCTAGAACACTTCTTGCCGATTTTGGTACCCATACCGCAAATTTATAGGTTACGAGAGCCTTCGTAGTTGTTTTTCACACAAATTGTACCCCATTTTGTATCTTTTGCTAAAATACCATTGGTTATAAGGCTCCCACCATATGGAGTTATCTTCAAGCCTTGGTCTAACTCCTTAAACATGACTAGATAGTCGAGCTACTTGTTCTTTCATACTCGTAAAAAGAAATGAATTATCATCCATAACGATATAAGCATAACCATCTTTCGGACCCTATGGATTACTTATGAAAAATAAATACTCTAGTTCACTATGACTGGAAGAATATCTGCAGGTATAGATTTATCTCTTTTCTGAGATTAGAGGAATAAACTTACAGAAAAGGAACCCGTTTGAGCTTACTTTTCTCTTTTTCGTGCTCTGGATTAAAACATGAAAAATATTTAGAGCGCTCATTATGTGATAGCCATGCTCTTTAAATCTCAGTACAAATCATCGAGTTTATTGTTGTTTTTCCAATTCTTGTAAATGAATGGAACATTCCGAGTGATATTTCCTTCCTTCACACTCGTTAAACTAAGACTACATGCTTGTTTTTGAAGGATAGCCGATTTGCTGATAATTTACCCCTTTTTTCAGACCTTGTTGACTAAGTACGAAAAGGTATACCTTAGTTCTTCAGAAGCTAAGAGAGTTCTCCTTTGGTTTGTTTTATACTTTTTCAAACTTAGGAGACTAAATTTACAAAAAAACAGCTCCCTAGAGTCTTCTTTGGAGTTTTCAGACTCTCAAAACTATGAAAACATAGGGGAGCATATACTAATTCAGCCTCATAAAATCCATGGATCAGCATCATATCAAGCACTATTCTCTCTTTTCTTCAATCTTGCTAAAAAATTAACAAAGACTCGATTTGACTTTCTTGGACTCGTTAAAACTTAACAAGAAAGGAAGGAAGGAAATACACTCTTTTAACTATAAGTTATTGGCAGCAAGTCATCCTTAAATAAAATACTTGCTTGAGTCTCCCGACAATCATCTCTCAGTATTCACTTCCTAGTTCAACTAACACTTTGAGTCACTACTCTTCCACTTATCTTAATACACTTGGAATCTATCAATGCCTCCTACATAAAAAGTAAGTTTAGTTGTTCCATTGAAATTTTAAGTTGTCTTGGGTCATCTTTGTATCGTGCTCATTATTCAAGGATTGGTACCCTTTGTCTCTTCATCCTAATCTTTATCACTTTCATCTCTGAGATTATCCTATGTACATCTTCCCTTATCCAATTTACCAGTTACTCATGGGACCTGTTGAAGGATTCATTGCCTTCCTCTTTGCAAAATGGCTTCCGATCAGTACATCATGCATAATAATACCTAGAGTTTCAAAGTTATTACCTTAGGATCCACTGCTTATATTTGGTGGACTCCTCTACATCAATTGTCAGTACAAATATTTAACTAATATTCCAATGGAATCCTTCCATGTTCAAATTCAACTCGTGTATTCACATGGTAGGATCCATACTGGTTTCTAAGGATTTGGACAAAGATCTTTTGTTACACCTTATATAACCTAAGTTGTGCAAGATTATGCCATGCCTCATGACACTATGCTTGCTATTGAAGATCTATCATTGTACTCATGTGGCTTTTAAGATCTATCATTGTACTCATGTGGCCTTATTTCCCGTACTATATGATGTAAATGTATCTTGTAAATGAGCTAGAGTTCCACATTATTGAACATGGCATCCTCAGTGATGATTTTGTAAATGACCTCGGTTTTTATGTTTTAGGAACTTCTCTATGACCTTGATTCCTAGTCCTTCAAATTAAAAGATTGTAATGTATTTTTACCATCGTTACCCTCTGACCTCACACATTAGGGCACATCTATTATACCATGAAATGTCACTTCTTGGTCCGATTAACAATCCCAGCATGTCATTACACAAAAGGACGCTATGGATTGAAGTGACCATAACCTTATAGATGGATGAGATCCTTGATACATTGTTACTCCTTCCGCATTACAACCTTTTATAGATGAGCTTGCCTTACACTTGTGGATCCTCTTATAGAAACTCGCATGTCACTCGCAGGTAAGCCCATATGCAACCCACATGTTATCTCTGAGGTTGTAATCATGACTTCCCTTCATGAAAGTCATGATTCAATCGCAAGTTTCCTCACATGAACCCACGAGTTTCACTAAGATAAGTTTAAAAATAAAAAACATGATCAAGTAGGGGTAGTTGGGCTCGGTTTGGTAACTTCCCCAACTTCCCCAACCATCCTAGGCCTTGAATCCTCTCCTCACTAGAAACTATAAAGAGAGGGGAGGGGTAGAGGATGGAAGAAACAAGTTTGAAAGCAAGGTTATGCTGGAGGAATCTATTAGAGAGAGCAGAAAGGAGGACTCAGGTCTTGGTGTGCAGAGGAGCTTGTCTCAGACATGGGCTTTGTAATGTTTCCTGAACTTCATCAATAAAGAGTGTTTTGCTTCAATCATTGTCTTGATTTATGCTTTTATTGTTATGAGTTATTATTTATGTTGTTATCTTATTAGATGCAATCATTGATATGCATAACTCTTTTATATAACAAATAGAAGATACTTTGAAGAAGGTAACCCTTTGTTGTAGGTGTTGAATATCATAGGGCTAAGAGGAACATTTAAGGAGGATATTTAAAGCTTGGATCATCAATATGGAATAAGGTGCATGTTCCATTACCTCTTATTCTATTATATATGTTTCTAAACCCTACATGTCTGAAAGTCATATTCACAGTATGTTGGTGACCCTATTACCCAAAGTCATAAGGCAGATTTCCCTCACAATAGGAAATACTATCAAAATTCAAATGCCCATACCAAACATTCCATAACCTTATTGGATAATTTTCTGAATCAAATGCAATTGAAAACTATTACTTCTGAGGAATGACTTTCCCTTTCATCCTGAAAATCTTTCCATCTACATAACATGTCATAATAGTTTTGTAATTATGTTTTACTAAGTTGATTTTAATCAACCCATCTTCCATCACAATCTGATGACCTACTTGGCATGTCATCACTAAGGATAGTAAGCTCTTTGTAGATGCTTGTATGTACCAAAAATTTGATATCATATTTTTTCCAATTTTGGGAAGAAATATTTTCACACAACCTTTCCCTTAAGGTGTATGTGATGTATCATCAACTAACAATACTTAATTGAGCTTACATTCACGGGTGAGTGCACAAAGATGAGGGTCTCTTTTGGCGCATTAGATGCACTAGAAAACTGAAAAAACAGACATCCATCAACTTGCATGGATATTTTGAGACACTTACACAATGAATCTTGCGATGAGTAAAACACAAGAAATGTAGGAAATTGA
>LPNX010156567.1:0-24343 GCA_001517045.1 Pseudotsuga menziesii
AAGGCTTTGGTTGAAAACCAGTGTGGAAGAAAACTCAAAGCACTCAGATCTGACAACGGTGGTGAGTATGTCAAGAATGATTTTATTAACTATTGTGCATATGTAGGTATTCAGATGCATCATTCTATCCCCTACACACCACAGCAAAATGGTGTTGCAGAGAGGAAGAACAGATCACTGAAGGAGATGGAAACATGCATGATGGAGGCCAAAACTTTGCCACCAAAGTACTGGGCTGAAGCTATCAACTGTGCAGCCTATATTCAGAATAGGGTGCCTCACAAATAGTTGGATGGCATGACTCCTTTCGAAGCATGGAGTGGGCATAAGCCAGATGTGACCCATTTCAGGATCTTTGGCTCAAAGGCATGGGCTAGAATCCCGACAGAGAAGAGGAAGGCTTTGCAGCCCCAAAGCCAAGAGTGTCTTTTTGTGGGATACTTTGAAGATTCAAAAGGGTACAAGTTGATAAACTTGAGCACAAACAAATCCTTCATTGAAATGTGTGTTCAGTTTGAAGAAGAACCCCTTGCAGAAGTGGAGATTGGTGAAGCCTCTTCACCACCTGAACCTCAAGAAGTAAGTAAAAATTTTGTTGAACATGCTGATTCTGATTTATATGATGGATATGAGTATATTGCAGACCAAAACAGCCCCACAAGGCCTAAATGGGCACCCAAGAAACTACATGCAGCAGGACAGTTAGCTGGTGATCCCAATGACCCAAGGAGGACTAGATCTCAATTTGAGAGTGGTCTGTGCATGAAGGATCCTGAGTTTGCTGAAAAATGCTATTTGATGGTGGAGTATTATCCTCAAACATATTAAGAAGCATCAGGAGATCCTAGATGGCAAGCTTCCATGAATGAGGAGTTCAACTCGCTACAGAAGAGCAACACATGGGAGCTAGTGGATCTTCCTCCAGGGAGAAAACTAGTACAGTGTAAGTGGGTCTATAAGACCAAATTTGCTGCTGATGGTTCACCATTGAAGTACAAGGCTATATTGGTAGCTAAAGCCTACTCACAGGTTCATGGCATTGATTACAATGAGACTTTTTCCCCAGTGGCAAAGATGGATTCAATCAGGCTAGCTCTAGCCATTGCAGCATCAAGGCAATGGGAGGTACATCATATGGATGTAAAATGTGCCTTTCTAAATGGTGATCTCACTGAGGAGATATATATGCAGCAGTCCCAAGGTTTTTCTACTGACCATTCTCTTGTGTGCAGGTTGAGAAAGTCATTGTATGGGCTAAAGCAAGCCCCCAGGGCTTGGTATGCCAAGATAGATAGCTTCTTGCTATCTCTGAATTTTGTTCGGTGCAAATCTGATTGGAATGTCTATCTGAAGGTAATAAATGGTTCATTAATGATCATTGTGTTATATGTTGATGACCTCCTCATTACAGGAAGCTCACAGGCTGAGATTGCTTCCCTAAAAGGAGCTATGAACCAAGCCTTCTCCATGACAGATTTGGGGCTCTTAAGTCAATTTCTGGGGCTTGAGATTGCTCAAACCAAAGCTGGAATCAAGGTGCACCAGTCCAAATATGCCTTGGATTTTCTGATCAAATTCAGAATGCAAGATTGCAAAGCAAGAAAAACTCCTTTCCTTTCAGGAGTAAAGCTGGAGGAAGATGATTCTCCACCGATGGTAAACAACACTTTGTATAGACAGTTGATTGGATGTTTATTGTATTTGACACATACTCTTCCTGATATTTGTTATGCAGTCAGTGTTGCTTCTAGATTCATGGATCAGCCCCATGAGATCCATTGGAAAGCAGCAAAGAGGATCCTTAGCTTTGTTCAAGGAACAAGGACACATGGGATTTTATATAAGGCCAATTATGACCTTGAGTTAATTGGTTTTACTGACAGTGATTGGGCAGGTGATAGCACTGACAGGAAGTCCACTTCAGGTTATGTGTTCATGCTTGCAGAAGGGCCAATCAGCTGGTCAAGCAAGAAACAGAGTGCCATTGCACTCTCATCTACAGAAGCTGAGTACAGAGGAGTTGTCAATGCAGCAACTCAGTGTTTATGGTTGCAGGGTTTACTTGGAGAATGTGGTTTCGAACCTAAGTACTCAACTACCATCTACTGTGATAACCAAAGTACCATTCGAATATGCAAGGATCCAGTTCAGAAGCAGAGAACCAGACACATTGAGATTCACATGCACTACATCAGAGAGCTTGTGCATGATGGCACCATTCACCTACTCTTCTGTTCATCTTCAGAACATGTAGCTGACATATTCACAAAATCATTTTGTGAGAACACCTTCAGCAATCTCAAATCACTGCTGGGGATTGTTGATCATGCTGTCAAAGCATGAGTGGAGACAATATTCTACAATTTTGTTTTACAGTCCATGTTTAAGGGAGGATTTTCCCAAGTTGGTTTTGCCTCTTTCCTTGGTTGTATGGACATTGCAGTATGTAAAGGGTGACTAAGCCTTGTTGCTAGGACCTATATTTTTTATTTATTACTCATAAATTCAGGCTTAAGGGGGGGTGTTAGAATAATCAACCCATAGTATTTACCCTCTTAGACATTATTTCATTTATTTTGTCTTATTTGCCTAGTCCATGAGTCCCACCATGTGCAAGTTGCTAATTGCCTATCCATAGAGGTCAAACTTGCCATTATTGACTCATGGAGCGCTTGGGAAAGCCTTAGGAATCAAATCTGCTTTATTCCTGGCCTCCTAGGTGCCCTTCTGCTTTTTCTGCTTTATTGCCTTCTTTTTCAATGTTTCAAGGCACATAGGAAAGCAAGACTAGGTGAGGTGAATCAGCTTTGTTGCCTCTTCCTCCTCCACTCTTTCCTCCATGCAAAAGCATGTATGAGCTGCCATTTGACCACTCTTTAGCTTGCCCATGCGCCCTTGCTAATTCGTGGGGTCCTTGATAGATTTGGGATCATCTTTTTACACCTATGGGGGATTTGCCTATTTTGGGTAAGCCTGCTTTATGCTAGATTTGGATGCTTCCTTATGCATTCGATTTGCTCATGTGTTCTATATATTCAGCAGCCTATGTTATTACAGGGTTGGCTATTGTACACTCAGTTAATATAATTTTGTGTTACAGCTCCATATTCAGTCTCCATTGTTGATAATTTTGCATGATCAATTGTTAATTGTTGTGGGTGAAATTAATCTACTGCAGGCATGAATTTCTACACATGTAACCATCTCTATGTTGGACTATGAAAAAATGGCATTTAATATAAGTTAAAACTTAATATATGTTATAGATTTTAGTTTAGCTATATATAAAACATGAAAAATATAAGATTTATGTGATAAACTTAAATGTAAGTAAAAAAATGACGTTAAAGTGGGAAATATATTCCTGACAAGTCCCTAGAAGAGGGACCCCTTTTAATCCAATATGGAAAACACAACCTCCAAAAGCTTTCGCTTCCAAGACAAGACTAGAAAGTTGGTTTAAATCCAGGGTGTAAGGCTTGACCTACTTGAATATCCACAAATAAAGCAACAAAGGTGGTCACCACCTCCACATGCAATGTAAATAATGCGTGATTCTTAATGAAGAACATACTTTAAAATATAAACTTTATAAACTTTGGCATTAACGCCAAACAATTCCATTTACGGATACAACTTCAAAACCATCGATACCAGTAGCAACCAAAAATATTAATATTCAGAATCCATCGTCATTGTTGTTCAAGGAAAACCCTTTGAAAACTCCATGACACCAAAAATTCCATGGAGATGGGAGAAGGCATTGCACATTTTGAATCTTCTCAACCAATGATGCTTTGTAGAAGACTCCATTACTTATTGCAGGATTTTGGAGATTTTCATCGAGGCGAGAGAATTGGAAAAAGGAAAACACGTCCATGGTCACATGATAAAAATTGGGTTCTAACCTGATGTTTGTTTGGCTGCTAAGCTTGTTAGTATGTATGCCAAGTTTGGTTGTATTGAGGATGCACATAAAATGTTTGACAAAATGCATGTGCACAATTCGGTTTCATGGACTTCTATGATAGAAGGATATGCACAACATTGCTATGGCGGAAAAGATTGGGTACTCTTTTGCTTGATGATGGAAGAGGGAAAAAGGATAAAATCAGTTTACCATTGTCAACATTCTATAGGCATGTGTGAGCTTGAAATAGGGGAAATAGGTGCATTCCTACTTCTTTAAAACTATATTTGAAATAATTTATCTATTTGTTGTGGGATTATTGCTATGTATGCAAAATGCGGAGATTTACAAAGTGCCCAACAGATGTTACATAATGCATGAACCAAATGTCGCTGTTAGGGAATGCAATGATATCCAATTATGTGAGGCATTGGTTTTCATAACTGGCACTTAATATATTTATACAAATGCAACCAATGATTTACAGAGTGCCCAACAGATGTTACAAAATGCATGAACCAAATTTCCCTATCAGGGAATGAAATGATACCCAGTTATGTGAAGCATAGGTTTGTGTAACTGGCGTTTAAAATCTTTAGACAAATGCAACCAATGGGATTGAAACCAAACCAAGCCACCTTTTTAGTGTTCTATATGCTTGCACTGGGATGACCTCATTGGCATATGGCAATCAAATCCATGCCCACATTTTGAGAAGAGGATTTGAATCTAAAATTGTTGTGGGAAATTACATTGTTGACAAGTATACTAAATGTGGGAATATGGAGTATGTACACCAGTTGTTTGATAAAATGTGTGAATGAGATATAGTTTCTTGGAGCAATATTACTGTAGACTATGGTAGGTTTGGGAGAGGTAGGGATGTGATAGAGGTATTTCAAAAAATGCAGCAGGTTGGTATGAAGCAAAATCATATTAATTTTGTTGGGGTTCTTGTTGCTTGCAGCCACGCAAGCCTAGTTGATTCCAAGCTTTCTGCATTCTGATTGAGTGCATATCAATGGGTAATCAATATCATTTGGCATGTCTTATTAGTTGTCATTATGTTCTACAACATAGTTAGTGATGATAACATATTTTGATGATTTCGAGAATCATAGTGCAAGTGAATTGATTTGCAATAAGTTGCAAATGCATCTCTATTCTATATTTTCAAAATACCTTGTTAATGGAATCGTAATTGACAAAAATTGATTTGGCTAGATACTAAGATTTTATTAAGCACATTAGATATCCATAAATGAATACAAACTACATATATTGACCAATTGGCAAACATGTTTCAACGATTTTCAAAAATATCAGTTGTACAAATAAATCGATTGACATTCTCTAAAAAGGCACTATCCATAATCTTGCAGATACAGAGGCCAAGACTATTTCTCTAGTGCATTTTATGAAAATTAGTTCTTTTATATAATTCTGATATCCTAGCACATTGGGTTAGCTCAATTGGTTTGGACTGACCAGTTTCAAGATAGAGTTCACTAAGAGATCATGGTTCAAATGACACTCATTAGTGTTGTCCTCTAATTAAATTTTAGAAATATATAATTCTGGATTACTGAGAAAATCAAATCAAGTTGGACCATATGTACTATAGCCCCCACTAACCAAAAAAATCAATAAAACATTACTGAGTTTGGCATGATTTCATACAATTTCTCAAGATAGTATGATTTCGTAACTAGAATTTTCCATGAACTTTATAACTCTTCCTAAACAATGAAGATAAATTTGTACTAATGGCATTTCCATCCCAACTAGAGAAAGTGAATGCCACTGTTAGAAACTTAGAAAGTACAGATGGACTTTATTCACTGAATGAAAGCACCAAAATAAGAAAAAACAGGAAATAAAACGATCAAATTTTTTTCCCAAGTGTCTCACAGATCTTAAACATTGCTTGACCAATGTTATTCAACGCTGTGATTAATTCTTGTTGTGCTTTAACCTTCTCCTCCTCAATATATATCATCCTTTGTACGCTCAGGATATGATCTTTCAAATACTTTTCATCTATCTCCATTCATTGTTCAAACATACTACAATACTTATCATGCTGTTTTAGATGCCCCCTGCTCAATCAGCTTAAGATTAGAAATGATTTTCTTATTGTTTTCAACCAAAGTTGATTTTATCCCTGATGTCATGGATCCTACTTTCCGCTTTTTCCCTATAAAATGGTTGTCTCTATCAATCAAAGCATCCCCTTGATTCTCGAGTGGTGTCTCAAGCTTCATATTCTTATGCAGTGGGGTATTTTCTGAAGTAGCATTATGTTCAAATGCTCCATAATTAGATGCCGATGTTCAAATGAGCATAGGGCACGCACATAGGGGTTTTTCACGAGAAAATAATTCGCTGGTTTTCCATTCTGCATCCCATCAATACCTTTTTTCCCTCAAGGGTTTAGCATTGCTGGAATTCAAGGTTATTGTTTTGATGAAAGGACTCATGGTGGTGGCACCATCCATGGAATGTTGGTTATATTTGCAGGCCCTCTTCGGACCATAATCAACTTGGGTGATTGGGGTTTTCAGAATTAGCACACCTACTCATCGATCCAATGGACTGGGGTTTTCTCAACTACACTTGCCTACTCCTAGATTCGATGGCTTGGGGTTTGTTCACCTATGCCTACCTGCTCGCAGATTTGATCGGGTGGGGTTTCCCCAATGGCTGCACATTATCAATGCAGGGTCTACAATTTTGGTGAATGATGTTGGTGGGGCATTTATCTAACCCTTCTCGCAGATTTGACAGGGTGGGGTTTCTCCAACGGCTGCACATTATCAATGCAGGGTCTAAGATTCTGGTGAATGATGTTGGTGGGGCGTTTAGCTAAGCTTGTTACTAGGTCCTTTCTATTTCCTCTTTTAAAAAATTTTGCAATTAGTTATCATTTTGTCCCTAAGTAAGTGAATACTTCGGTTTTCGGTAATGAAAAAATACAGTTCAAATTTGCTTCCAATTTTTTTGGGGTATATCTTTCCTACAAGCTTAAGGTTAATACAAACAATATCGATGAGATCTTGATTGCCTTAATATCACACAACGTGGGGTGTTAGTTTCATTTGTATATTTCATCCTGATTGCCTTAATATCACACAATGTGGGGTGTTAGTTTCATTCGATAATATACACGGTTCACAGATCTAGCCATAGCAGTAAAGAAATCGATCTATGGTTTGTTAGATAAAACACAACTATTGCCAGAGCCTCTATAAATTATGACTCTGCTATTCACTTTGTCTCTTTATTTTTACCCATGGCATTTCTTATAGTTTTACTCACCCAGTATCCCTTCCTTCTCAATAGTCAGTAACGCCCTTCCAAATCAAGATGGAAAACCCATTCGATAGCCATAGCCCAGCTTATATTATACTTTGAAAACCACATTTTAATATTGGACAGTATTAGATTTTGATGTATAGATATTAGTACCAGAACTTAATAAAGCTTACTTTTAGTTAAATCCAGAATTAAAATAAACTAAACTTAAATATTCCAGGGTACCCTTCCTCAATTACAATGGCTATATTCCATTCATAGAGAAGTGTTTCCACTCTATTAGTCATTATGTGAATGCTTTCATATCGGGATTTTGTATTAGGTTTTCATGTTACAGTCTCTTTGGTTTTTATCTTCCTGTATTTGTTTCAGGACTTTAAAATGTTAGGTTTTTTAAGGTTCAATCCACACGATGTTCTATAGATGTGGCTTAGACTCCATGTGAATTTTCTATCTCCATTTTTTAGTTGTTTTCAATACTTTCCTTGTAGAGCAAAAACATTGATGAAAACTATGGTTTTCTTATTATTTCATTCCTTTCCTCTCTTTTTTTGTTTCACATTCCAGTGAGTTTGTTTGTTGGACAAATTGTATTTAAGCCATTAAAATATTTTTGATGTGGTTTTACTTTGAGCTTTAAAAACCTTACATTCTTCTACTTATTTTGATTCTTTAGACCAACCATGAGTTTTTATATTCTATTTGTTTTTAATGATTTTCATGCTTTAAAACTGGCTTATTCTATTAAAACAACATATACACACATTAATTTGTACAAGCCATCATGTAGGAAACCATTAGGAGCGAGAAGGATGAGATATTGGAAGGACATAACCTTGACGAGGCACCCTTTAAATTTCAGCAATGCACCACGAAAGTGAGTTCATTGCAAATTCAACATTCAGTTTCTCCTAGTTATTTACACAAATTGAAAGAAAAACAATATACATGTATTATTCAGTGAGTATTTCAACATAGTATCATATCAAGTGTAACAATTTCCATTTCATCATAAGAGATCTTTTAAAATTACATGTTTCATGTGACAATCATTTCCCAATGTTCCATAAACTAATAAAGACTTTGACATCCATTGGTTTTCATCAATAGCTCTTGCGACCTATGCCCCTTCCACCCCAACTTAGTGCTCTTTTATATCTACGTTGTTGGATGACACCAAGAATTGGAAATACAACACTGTATGGGAATAAATCAGGTCAGATTCATGCCCAAATGTGCCTGGTAATTTCTATAACTCGTGTTTCCATGGGTAAAACTAGATAGATTGTTCCTACAAAATACTTGATTCCAATACTACCATAGGTTCTATAACCATTACGCTTCTGAGATTTCCAACTATGCTTCTGAGATTTCCAACTGGGTTATAACCCCTCTTGGTTGTTATTGTAAAATATTTTTGTTGAAGTAGTTGTGTTGAGCATGGTATAGGAGTTATACTGTTATCAACACAAGGCTCAAATGCCTACAAATCAGCCCATTGAAGTTGTTTTTTATTTGTTGAATAATTATTAGAATAGCTATGCCAAGAGATTCCTTGGAGGACAGAGAATAGCTATGCCAAGAGAATAGAATGTTGTCTACATAGATAAATTTTGCACCAAGTTATCCCACATGTGGCCTGCCATACAAGAAATTGAACTAGGCCATCACGCCTGATGAGACCCCATTACAATTGCTTCATATATTCCCTCTCTCTACTTAATCCCTTCCGCCCCCCCTAGTAAAAAATCAAGCCAGTGCATATTGAGATACAAATCCAGTGCTTCTGCTACGGTGGTTCCTCCACCAGCTTAAGCAGTTGAACCAGAGCTAGTCATTGAAGGCCCAACTTCCCTTCGCTTGGTTCTATATCTAGTGTCAGAGTCCATAGTTTCAAACGTGGTTGATCCATCATTTCAACAAGACCCCCTATAAGTTGAAGCTTTTTACCTTGAAACAGACCTTGAACCAATTGATCGAGCGGATGAACCAGCAACAAAGTCTACAATAAATGCAAAGGCAAGTAGAGCAGCAAAGACACAGGCAGGAGCAGATTCACTAGTAGTTCGAAACCAAGATCGAGAGCTGGTAGCCGGATAAGGGCAACTGGTTCTCAAACAGACTCTTCTGCTGATGGTTATGGGTATGGGCCCAAACGAAGGGATGATAGGACCGGGGCGTGTAGTTTCTTAGCACTAGACTCAGAACGAATGAATGACGAGTAAACTGCTGGATAATATGGCAATATAAAGGATGTTACAGGGATAGATGCTAGTTAAGCTGCCTCTATTACTTCAATTGACTATTTAAGAAAGGATAGGACCCACCTATCCACCTATAAAGCCTCCACTGACAGTGGTTCTTTAACAAGGTATACTCCAAATGGTCATTCTCTATCTCGATCTCCTATAGAGTATGGAACTGAAACTGCTTCAGCTGGTGGATCAATAACTATTAGCTCTAAAGTTTTAACATTTACTGCTTTAAGGCCATCAAATAGGGCATAGTAGGCATAGGTGCCATAGGTCTAGGCAGTAGTTTAACCATCAATGTTAGAGGAGTAAACAAAGGACTTCGGTCAATTTATAGGACTTGAAGCACGCATAAAAGGAGGATGAAAAGATGATAGAGGCTGCAAACGTATAAACGTGACCTGAACACCTAGAAGATGTAGATTACATAATGCAGATAAATTCTACCAAGGAGACGACCATGCCACAGCAATGGAAATAATCATGGCACTTACAAAGAATCCTGAGTATGTATAAGCAAGCGATACTGCACAAAGTTCAATATAACTATGACATTCTGCAGTTCATCACAGCAGATACCTGGGAAAAACATTGATGAAAACTATGGTTTTCTTATTATTTCATTCCTTTCCTCTCTTTTTTTGTTTCACATTCCAGTGAGTTAGTTTGTTGGACAAATTGTATTTAAGCCATTAAAATATTTTTGATGTGGTTTTACTTTGAGCTTTAAAAACCTTACATTCTTCTACTTATTTTGATTCTTTAGACCAACCATGAGTTTTTATATTCTGTTTGTTTTAATGATTTTCATGCCTTAAAACTGGCATATTCTATTAAAACAACATATAAACACATTATTTTGTACAAGCCATCATGTAAGAATCCATTAGGAGCGAGAAGGATGAGATATTGGAAGGACATAACCTTGTCGAGGCACCCTTTAAATTTCAGCAATGCACCACAAAAGTGAGTTCATTGCCAATTCAACATTCAGTTTCTCCTAGTTATTTACACAAATTGAAAGAAAAACAATCTACATCTATTATTCAGTGAGTATTTCAACATAGTATCATATCAGGTGTAATAATTTCCATTTCATCATAAGAGATCTTTTAAAATTACATGTTTCATGTGACAATCGTTTCCCAATGTTCCATAAACTAATAAAAACTTTGACATCCATTGGTTTTCATCAATAGCCCTTGCGACCTATGCCCCTTCCACCCTAGCTTAGTGCTCTTTTATATCGACGTTGTTGGATGACACCGAGAACTGGAAATACAACACTGTATGGGAATAAATCAGGTCAGATTCATGCCCAAATGTGCCTGGTAATTTATATAACTCGTGTTTCCATGGGTAAAAATGGATAGATTGTTCCTACAAAATACCTGATTCCAATACTACCATAGGTTCTATAACCATTACGCTTCTAATATTTCCAACTGTGCTTCCGAGCTTTCCAACTCGGTTATAACCCCTCTTGGTTGTTATTGTAAAATATTTTTGTTGAAACAGTTGTGTTGAGAATGGTATAGGAGTTATACTGTTATCAACACAAGTAGATAACTATAAAATATAAAAATATAGAACCAGTATTTCACATAACCTTCGGCATCTATTAACTCCACAACTTTTGTTTCGCAGGATTGTCCTTTAGTAATATTCCAGCTAGAAATACTAAATAGTTAATTCCTGAACCTTTGTTGTTTTGAGTACTCTAAATTTGACTTAAGTAATATGGACAAGACTGATTTTATCTTTGCAAATATGAACCCTACAGAATATCAGTCCTAGATCACTAAATGATCATCATGTGACTTGTCTTCCAACAAAGTTTTTCTTGCAAAGGAATAACTGAGTAGCATATTTTGGTAGTTAGAGTGAGTCTTGTCCACACTATGCGATTAGCAAAATTTCGAGTTCCTGTAGTTATGTCTCTTTGATTTTAGTAGTACCAAATCTTGTTTCCTATAGTCATTTCATTCTCTTCCAGTAATGAATCAATATTCTAATGTTGAAATTATTTAGACAATCATTGCTTCTTGAAAATATTGTTTAATTTCTTTCCATGTATGAATGGTTTGACCTCCAAGTCCCATGAGCCATCTCAATGTTGTTGCTTGCATTCTTCAATGTGGCAAGATATTATAATATGTTTTTTGATGAGACGTGTTTTTGATGGGTATTTGTAGGCATTTGAGTTAACTCAGCCCAAATAAGGCTGAGTTATTTATTTTTGAGCATTGTTGTAGATGGGTATTTGTAGGATTTGAGTCTTCCATAAATCCAAGGAATAGAACACTTATATACATGTCTGAAAAGGAGTATCTTGGGAGGCAATTCCCATTCAATTCCCAAGATCTTGCACCTATGCTGAATTTTGGGTGCAATTAGGGGGCCAATCTGATAATTCTGCTTATTTGATTGCCCTCATCAAGATAGAAATTGTGTGGCAATTACCAGGGTGACTCTATGGCAGTTGCTACCATGTAATCTCCTTGAGATCATTGAATGTAAGCCACATCTCTTCTCAAGCCTCACAAGTGGCTTGATAGATTCCATTATCAATCTCCCATTCAAGGCCAGATCAGTGGATTCTTTACTTTTGTGAGGTTGGATTCAAACTTGTATGTTATGAGAAGCTCCACTATCTCTTCCTCATTCACCTCTTCTTGCAGTGATTCAAACTTTGTTATAAATTTGTGAACTATTGAGTTCTGTTAGTTAGGCTGTCGGTTTGCTATGGGCAGCAATCTGGTTTGTAGTTGTGTAGTACTTGGTTATGTTTTAAAGCTATTTTATGTTATGTATAGAATATACTTTGTTTTGGATGGAGATGTCTTATGCAACTCTCGTACTTATGCAAATTTTATAGGAAAGAGAGTTACTTTGCATATTTATTTGTAGTGAAAGAGCAGGACTTCTATGGAGCCATTGTAAGTTCTCAATTCCTCATGACACTTTCAACTAAATATGGATTCCTAATGCAGATATGTTTAGATAGTTGATATAGATTAGAGTCACATATTTCATTTTACATTAAGCTTTTAGATACCTTTACCTAACTGATTTTTCAAGCAATTCATTTTTGTGCGGTGATCATCAAGTAAATTGTTTCCTCTTTACAACATTTCAATTTGGTGACCATCATTTTTTCTAGATTATGCAGCTGAAGTTGGGGTGGATTTTTTTTGTTTGTTTTTATTTTCTATTTTTAATTTCAAAACGTTTAAATTCTCTTTTATTTTTGTGTTTATTTTGTTACCTTTTATACTGAATCTCAAAGGATTGATAAAAGAGGAATAAGTTAGATGCTTTATCTTCTTCCGTCTTCACTTATGGAATCTCAATCATAAATTTTATTGTTGTCATTGAAGAGCTATTTAAAAGACCCTATATCACAGAACTCGTTGTCTAAATTCATCAATGCAAGCAAGAGAGCCATGAGTTAAAAATAATTTGGTACAAAGCATAAAATGTATCTGGGTCCACAGTCATTTTTCTCAAACAAATCATGAATCAAAGTCATGTAGTGCCAATTGCAAGGCACATTGGATTCTTTGAGAGGTATCTAACTGTCAAAGAAGCTGCCTTTTTGGAAGGGACACATTCTAAATTTAGAAGTATCAAGATAAGTTTTAAATATGTAGAGTAAGTGTTGCCAAAGGCTCAAGGCTAAGTAGGGAGTGGTCCTTCCTAGAAACCTTGGAAGCAAAGTGGTCATGGGAGTGCTTACACATAAATTCATGTATACTTTTGTATTTTATAATACACATGTATTAAAAAAAGGTGCAACCTAATTCTTTTTTGAGGAAAATTGCATGGGGAAACTGAATGGATTCTTCCCCGCATTTGTGAAAGACATCCCTTGTAATCCTGTCAATGTAGACTAGTGCACCTAATCCAAGGGGATTCAAGCTGGGAACATGCTGGCACAAAACTAGCCAAATGCCTAACAACACTGGTGACAACCTGGTTGTGCTAACTCCTTGGATTTACAGAATGCTAATTATTGGCCCAAATCATAGATTTGAGTGCTACTAATAGACAAATACTTCTTTATCAAGAAGTTAGAACCATGATTAATGGTAGATTAGAGCAACAATTATTCACAAAACTAAAAATCATATAGCATGAAGTAGAATAGAAAATGAAGTTGAACCAGATTCATTTTATGATAGTTACAAAGTTAAAAATCAGATAGCATAAAGTAGATTAGGAAATGAAGTTGAACCAGCTAATATCAACCATCTAGGAGTTACAAAGTTATAAACCATATAGTAGGAAGTGAAATACGAAATAAAATTGGCCTTCATCACTAATAAGTTATTACATGCATAGGGTAACATTTACAAAACAGGCCACATGGCTAATTTGCAAAATAGAAACCAAAATGCTAAACTGAGTTGATGTCGAGGACAAGTGAAGAAATGAAAAAAAGAGAAACAAGTCCACTGTCTACTGTTTTTGAGTTGATGTCACTGACAAGAAAAGAAATGAAAAGAAGAGAAACAAATCTACTGTCTACTATTTTTTACTCTTGGCATGAGCAATTTCTGTTCTTGTTTCCTCACCACTTTAGTATCCCTCTCATTTCTATTTTCAACGTCAAGGAAATCTGGTATTGTTCCACAGGTAGAATTTTAGGCTCTACTACCATCAGATTATCTACCAACTAGGGGACAGGGAAATTAAGGATTGTAAGAATAGCTAGATGTGGAAGTACCACGGGTGTTGGTTTCAAATACCTGCCTCTTTTTTAGCCTCTTTTGCATGTCTTCGTCTTTCTGCTGCTTGTTCTTCTTGACGAATCCAACTTTTTTCTAATCCCTTTTGGCACAATCTTATCCCTTGATTCTTGTTACCCAACGATATCGCATAGATATATTGCCTCTCACTGGACTATGATCTGGTGTAAGGTTCATGTGGTTTACATTTAAAGTTGCATACAAATTTAGTTGCTCCACCCTCCTTTATGGTGTAGAAGGATCACATATAGTTCTACTTGTATTTACATCTTTTGATGAATCCTTACCCGCACTTCCTTCTACTTCTTCCCCCCCTTCAATCAATGGGTCATAAGAATTTAGAAGTCACAATATCATTTTTCCCTTCATGATTTCTAGTCCTCATCAACACCATTAGAATAAAAGACACCATACCCCACAAGAGGAACATTTTTGTCGAGTATTTTGATGGAATGCCCGTGATAAGATAAGATAAGATAATTTTATTAATGTCCAACGAATGACCACAAAAGAATGTCAACCGGACTAAAGGATACATCCAGCATGAGTACAATGAGGGAGTGCAAATGCAACTCCTAGAAAATGCCGAACCTAAGATAAATTAAAATAAAGAAAGATACAAGCAGTAGCACAACCTCATAAACATGTGTATATTCATATCAAAGGTACAAAATGCAAAAATGCAAACTATAGAGTGAGTTTGTCGAAGATTGGACAACTCGAACAACTCAAGATCCTCAAGATCTTGTCAAGGGAGGAAGATCGCGTGAGAGAGCTGGAGATGAGTCCAGTGATGTCAAGATATCCTGGGTTTGATGGTCGTGCGCAAGGGTGGTGAATGGGGTGTCTGCGAACGGGGAGAACAAAGGAAAAAGAATGGGAAGAGAAGTAGGAGAAGAGAAGAAATAAACAAATAAACAACATAGAAGAAAAATGAGTTTAGGCTTAGATCTTCCTCCTTCGACTCTCTAATAGAAATAGAGTACTTGTTGCAACCTCTAATCTCATGTCCAAAATTTTGAAAGTTTGAGCCCCTCAAGCTTTCCCTTTATCCTCTCAAATCATTGAACATGTGAATGACGAATACAAGGAGAACGGGAGACTGACTAGGTTTTTTATAAGCTAAACTCTCTTCCTTGAGGGTATGGGACCTTCCACAGGATTGAACTTTTTTTTAATAAATTTTATTTAAATGGTAAAATAAAAATTGAAGTTCCCCTGTCTAGGGAGCGTGCTTTTAGATGCACTCCTTGATTTTTCTAGAAGCACGCTCTTGCAATTTTTTTGTTTGAATCCAAAGCGAGAGAGGGAGTGGGGCCCTTTGAAGCGCTACATGACTGGTGGCCTCTATTATTACAACAAGATTGTTGTAATCCCGCGTGTTCTTACTTTGATTTATCAATCCATAGAACATGCTAATTTGATGAGGTGCAATGCAAAGTATATGAGGTTATAACTTATGAAAGCAACAAAGAATAAAAGATGATCACCTCAGCCTTAGTCTCTTACCTCTGGATCTAACAAGCTAGAAAGTGCATACTACACTTATCCCAGTCATCGAAAGAGAGTCAAGTAGACTATTCTCTGTTTTGCAGATCCACGCGAGCAGGAAAACAAGCTATCTAATGATGGGTATACATCCAAGCATATAAATATGAGCTTACTATTGATCATTATGAAATAAAATAATTAAAGAACAGAAACAGAGCATCCTGTAATTGCTACTACAGAACTATGAAACTACTACAGATACTGTAACATAAATTAAATTAACATGCAAAATTACTACAGGAACTGGAAATATAAACAACGCATTCATAAATAAAGAAAAGTATACTAAATAATAGTGGTTCCTTTAGAGACTTTGAGTGGGCCCTTTCTCAAGTCTTCTTAAGGAGCCTCACATAATCAGATCATTGCACGTAGTTCAACCAGCTCTTTATTTCATAATAAAAAAGTACAGAATGATAAGTTCAAAGCTCAAATCTTTAATTCAAAAACCCATAAGCGAAGCTGGGGGGTATATTTCTAGCCTAGTCCCCCCATTTATACAAAAAGTGCATGAACTGGTTGTTAAATATAGTGTAGCTGTGAGACCCATTCCTCAGGAGGATGGTACCCTAGTCAGTTAAATAGGGTAGAGTAAGACCCTAGAAGGTACGCTAGGGCCCCTAGTAGTCTTCTGGGTTTCTTGGTATGGGACCAAGCAGGTTGATGCCATGGCAAAGTCCCTAACATATGTTTAGGGCCCCTATATGTCTCTAGGGTATTCTAGTCTGGGACCAGATAGTTTCTTGGACACAATGTTCAAGCAGATCTTGCAGGTTGAGACAGAAACTTCCTGGTCTGGAACCAAGTAGATTCTTGGTCTGGGACCAAGCTATTCCTGCAGGTAAATTACTGGTCAGTTAACCAAGTGGATCTTGGTCAAGTTGACCAAGATGATGATGTGCGATGTCCTCTCTCCTATTCGGTTATTGCTAGGTTGTTTCTGTAGGGATTGGCCACCCCTTGATGATGTCACTAGCACCTAACCACAACTCATAACAAAATCACATAATCAACGAATAGAAACATTTATGTAGAAACACACAATCCTCAATTGGATTCTAAAACTATTTCTTAAACACATCCTTATTCTTTGTCCTTCTCAAGTTTAGGTTATTAGGTATGCATCAATACATTATCTTGTTCTCTAAGACCCTTTTACGAACCATTTTAACAGATTGTGTAATTGTTTAGGATATTTTGTTTCTTGATCACGGTAGATTTTTTTGCTTATTAATGTGTTTGGAAAAATAAATTGGATTTTAAGCATGACTGTCTTTGGATCTTATTGTCTTTTATTAGAATTCAAATGATGAAATCTGTGTTAATATTGCTTCTCTTCTCGATTCTTAAAGGGTTCTAGCTCAATGGAAGAGTGCTTGCCTTACAAGGAGGAGGTTGGTGTTTCGATTCCTCCATGCCCTAATGATATTGCAGTGTATTTCTAAAGGTAATAAATGTAGTAGTGCAATATGGATGCAATATTAGACGCAACACTAAATGCAAAACAAGATGTAAAAGTGGACGTCACACCAAACGCACAAGTGGATGCAAAAGTGGACGTTATGTCATACATAAATGTGGACACAAAAATGGATGTCACAGTAAAAGCAAAATTGGATGCAAAAGGAGACTCAACACTAGACACAATTAATGACTCAAAACTAGATGCAATAGTAGGCCCAAAACTATACGCAACAATAGATGCAAAAGTGGACTCCTAACTAGACGTAAAATTGGACATTAAATTGAGCACAAAATATGGTGTACCGATGGACATAAAAATAGGTGTAACACTAGGTGCAAAACTGGAAGCAACACTTTATGCAAACAAAAACTTAAAATGAGACACAATATTGGATGCAAGATGGGACGAAACATTGGATGTAAAACTAGACGTAATATTGAATGCAATATGGGATGCAACATTATACACAAAACTAGATGCAATATTAGATACAAACATGGGCAGAAAACTAGGAACAACAATAGGTGCAACACTGGGTGCAACATTGGGCTCAAACATAGATGCAAAAAATACATCAACCAAGATGCAACACTAGGTACAAACCTAAATGCAAAATATGATGTAAAACAAGATGAAACATTAGGCATAGACATCGATACAAAAAAATACGTAAAACAAGATGCAAAATTAGATGAAAAAATGGATGCAACATTATAAGTAAAATTGGATGCAAAACTAGACGCAATATTGGGCCCAAATTTGGATGCAAATCTAGATGCAACGCTAGATGCAAAATTGGACACATAATTTGATGCAAAAAATGGTGCAAAATTGGGTGCAAGACTTGATGAAACAAAAGGAGCAAAATAAGACGCAACATTGGATGCAAAACTGAGCGTCAAACTAGGTGCAAACAAGGATGTAACAAATGACACAAAAAAAGATGCAATACAAGATGCAAAATTGGACGAAAATAAGGGTGTAACAAAAGATGCAAAAAATTGGGCGCAAAAATGGACGCAAAATTGGATGTTAAAAAGGACGGAAAAAAAGATGCAATAGATGGCGTTTTACAAAATTGCACAATAGCGCCAGGTTTAGCGCCAGATTGTTCACCAAAATTGAGAAAAAATTACACTAAAATCTGGTGCTAAATCCAATTTTTGTTGTATTGTTTGGTCGCTTTGAGGGTATTTTTGTAGCTAGGGTTTACTGCCTTCAGCCTTCTTACTATATTGTTTATTATTCCCTACCTGACCTTCTTGGTTGTATACCCTTCCTTGCTTCTCGATGGCGACCCCTGGACCTATTATTCCCACCAGCGATAAGACTGTATCTACTTATCCTTCACGCTTTCAAGCCCATTGTAAGTATAAGATTCTTGCTGCGTTGGAACATAAGCATCGGTTTGTCATGGGTAGAGACGTCATGCTTGATAGAGTATCAGAACTCTATCACCATGCACTCATCGGGCGCTTGGAATACTGTTCGATTAATAAAGAGGAGTAGATGGCCTGGGATACTCTCCACTGGAAACCTATCCTCACCTATGTGCCCACCATCAGTCTTCTAGCCAACTGCTGGTTTGTTTTTGTTTTCCTCGATGACTCTAATGCTTCACGTATCCTTGATTCACTTTGGACCATTGGCAATGGCTCCCTCGTACTCAGCCGGTGGCATACGAAATTTGACCCAATTAAAGAACAGGTTATCAAGCGACATCTTTGGGTCTTAATGCCAGCCTTACCATTTCCCCTCTGGTGCAAAGACATCCTCACTAGTATTTCCAATACCATCGGCAGGTTTGTTGCCCTGGAAAAATACTTCCACACTACTTTTGACAAACACACAGCTAAGGTGCTTGTAGAACTGGATGTTACCCATGGGATCCTTCCTGAAATTGAGATTCATTGTAATAGTGTGGTGATTACTCAAAAACTTGATTATTTGAGGATGTTGTTTCACTGCAGCTATTGTCACGAAACTGGTCATTTGAGCAAATCTTGCTCCTTTTTATTACAAGGTATCCCACTATCTGTTGGATTCATAGATACTGAGCCCTCTCTTGAATGTTCCCCTTCTCCTACTTCGCAACAACATAGCTCACAGGATTCATAGCCATTGATTGATGCTTCTACTGATTTTCCTGCTCCACCTACCATGTTTGGTCCTTATGAGTCATTTTTCCCTACCTCTGTTGGTGATCTCACCAAAGGGGAGCTACTGTTTATCAAGGACATAGAAACTATGGCCTTATCCTCCTCTCGATCTGTAATGAGTTGGTTGCTGACCCTTTGTCTCCTTCACATACTCCTCTTCCTATAGTAACTCCCCCGCCCCCTTTTAACCTAGAGAACTTCCCTCCTCTTACCCATTCCACATCTCCTCCTTGTATGGCTCCACCCGGTAGCCCCTTAACCACTCCCTCCTTTGATGATCCTACTCTTCTCAAAGATTTGGATATATTCACGGATAAATCTCCAATCTCACCCTCTGTCTTACCCTTGGACTCGATTAGATTCAATAATGTTACCATTAGAAAGGCTAAGAAAGGGAGTAAAGTCTCCTCTCAAGCTCCTACTGGTCTCTATACCCCTCTCTCAGCACGCATCAAAGAAGCTACTACAACATGTTCCTCTTCACAGGCACTTAGATCAAAGTCACTTGTCTCTCAGTCTGACCCATGAAGATTGTCTCCATTAACATTCATGGGTTTGGGGGGCCTACCAAACAGAAAGCCCTCAAAGATCTGGTTACTTCACTTAACCCTGACATTATCCTACTACAGGAAATGATGTGCGATCATTTTACTTCCCTTCGTTTGTTTTCCTTCATGAAGTCGAGATGGGAATTCTGTGCAATTGATGCACTTGGTCTTTCTGGGGCTATCCTATCAGCATAGAACCCTCTCCTGATTCGATGTAAATCCTATCATTCCTTTGCTGGTATACTTCTTACTGCTTGTTTTAAAGGTCTTGATTATGTTTTCTCCATTGTCAACTGCTATGGACCTTATCCCAACAGAACCTCCTATTGGGACTCTGCTATAGCTAGCGGTATCTTCAACTATCCTAATCTCATCTTGGCTGGAGATATAAACTTCACTATATCTAATCTTGAGATCTGGGGTGACCGTGCTTGTATGGATCATCTCTCTCTCTATACTTTGCACAGCTACTGGAATCTATGCATATGGTAGATCTAGCCCCCACCAAGATTGGGCCTACCTGGAGAAATGGCAGATTAGGACTTGAGGGTGTTAGCAAAAGACTAGACAAATTCCTTGCCTCTTTACATCTGATCCTGACCCTAGGATGCTATCACTCCTGGATCTAGCCCTATTAAATCTCTGACCATTACCATTTGTGTATTGAATGGAATTTCAATCTGAATGTCATATGTATCCTTTTAAATTCAATCGATCCTTGCTCCTCGATGATGATTTTGCTGCCCTTCTATCCTCCTCATGGAAGGCTCCTGCTCCCTCTGCTGGTCCCATGTTTGATTTTAGCTTTAAGCTACAGAGACTCAAGAATGATGTAAAGACTTGGGAAAAACTAAAAAACACTTTGAGAACAAAGGAGATCTCTAAGATTGACCGAGCTATACTTACTCTCCTTTCTTCAAATCACCCTGCTATTATCTCTGAGGAGGCTTCTTCCTCCCTTGCACTCTTGAAAAGCAGGAAGGAATCCTTGCTTACAAATCAGATCCTTTCCTGGAAGCTCAAAAGCAGAGTTGATTGGATTTAGGAAGGTGATGCCAATACCAAATTTTTTCACTCCTTTGCTTCTGCTAGGAGGAACTCAAAAGCTATCTGGGCACTTAATAATCAGTTTGGGGAAACTCTTCAGGATAATTCCAAGTTACAGCTTTTATCTGGGCACTTAATAATCAGTTTGGGGAAACTATTGAGGATGATGCCAAGTTAAAGTCTTTGGCTGTACAACACTTCTCTGAGCTCTTCTCTGATGATGGTAAAACCAATATTGACGCTCAACTCAAAGTCATCAGACTTTTCCCAACCTTTGTTCAGGAAGAGGATCAGGATCTCTTTATGTCAGCTTTTACTCTCAAAGAAGTTGAAGATGTTCTCAAGGGTTTCAAAAAAGATAAGAGCCTCAGGCCTGATGGGTGGTCGGTGGAGTTCTACCTTCACTTTTTTGAATTGTTGGGGCAAGATATTATGAATGTTATCGAACACTGTAGGCTAGAGGGTAGGGTAATAGGAGCTCTCAATTCCGGTTTTATTACACTCATTCCTAAGTGTGATAAACCCACTACCCTTGTGGAGTACAGGCCCATATCCTTATGTAATCTAATTTATAAGACTATTTCTAAACTGGCTGCTATCAGACTTAAGGTGGTACTAGACAAGGCTATATCCAAGCATCAGTTTGGATTCTTGCATGACAGGCAGATCATTGAACCGATTGGTATTGTTGAAGAAACTCTCCATACTATCAAGACTGAAAATCACAAAGTGATGGTATTAAAACTAGATCTGGTTAAGGCTTTTGACAGAGTTAACTGGTCTTTCTTGAGGTTGGTCCTTCTACATATTTGTATTCCTGGAATCTACGTCAATTGGATCATGGGTTGTGTAGAGTCAACAAATTTTGTTGTTCTAATCAACGAGACACCTTCAAATTTATTTCCTGTGTCTAGAGGCATCAGATAGGGATGTCCTTTGTCTCCTCTCCTATTTATACTGATCATTGAAGGTTTAAGTCTATTGATTATTCAGGCACAAAGCTCGGGAGATATATCAGGCATCAAATTTGCTCCCAGTCTTTACCTTACTCATCTGCTCTTTTTAGATGATGCAGTCCTATTTGGTTCTGGTACACTGGCTGAGTGGCGGCACTATAAATTATTCTAGACACATTTTTTTGTGCAACTGGAATGGATATCAATGCAGATAAGTCTTCCTTTCTTTACAATAACATTGAGGAACCAGTTAGACAACACATTTTCAATCTCATGCCATACAAGATGGAACCTATTGCTGCTAGTTTTAAGTACCTGGGATTTTACCTCAAGCCACTAGGGTATGGCATAAAGGACTAGAGATGGTTTTTACTAAAATTCGAAAAAAAATTGAGCAATTGGACCTACAAGCTACTTTCTCTGGGTGGAAGATTGGTACTAGTCAATCTGTCTTGACAAGTCTTGCTGTGTACTGGCTCACACTAGCACACATGCCCAGCACTATTTTGAATTACATCAGGAGATACATCTTTAATTTTTTATGGGGTTGCTCGCATGGTAAACACAAGTATCATTTGGTAGATTGGTTCTCCATCTCCAGGCCCTGTACTCTCAGGGGACGGAACATTAAGAATCTAGAGTGGTCCAGTTTGGCCCTACGTAACAAATTTTTTTGGCTTGTTCTTAATGGTGTAAGGTTGTGGTCTCAAATCATGAAGCACAAATACCTTAAGAACTTACCTATTGATGTTTGGCTCAGACAGAATACCTTCAAAGTCCAGGGTACCTCTCATATGTGGAATGGTTTCATCCATGCCATGTCATGGATTACTAGATGTCTTGGGTGGAAGATTGACAATGGCAATAATATCAAAGTAGGCATTGATCCCATAGCTGGTGTTTCCTCTGAATATACTCTACCAAAGGATCTTAGATTGTAATTGGAAGATTATGGTATTCTCACACTCTCTGATGCACTCAACAGAGGAATTGCCACTTCCTCTACTGATTACTGGATCTCTGCAGACGAACTAGAGTTGGGAGGACTATGGAAGGAAGCCTGGTCCAACTATATCAAAGGTTTACATCATGGTGGGATTCGTATCAGCAATAAACTAGATACTCTCGTATGGATGTTTAATAAGTTGTTAAGTATGGTCAAATCCAATCTCATGTATGAACTTATTGCTAATACTTCTGTTACTCACAGACCTGACGATATCTTGATCAAGATATGGAAATTTCACATTCCACTTAAGATTATCTGTTTCATTTGGCTCAGTCTATTGAATAGAATAAATACATGTGACAACTTGATAAAAAAAAATTTGGATTGGACCATACTGGTTCTATCTTTGTAGATCAGCTTTAGAGTCTGTTGACCACTTATTTCACGATTGCAGATTTACCAGGAAGGTTATTGCTCTCGTCAGATATTCTCTTGACATCCCATATTTTTGGAGGGAATCAATTCTCTGTCTTAATGTTTCTTCCTGGATCAGCTTAGGATATACACTGAAGTATATTTCTCTACTTCTTACATGGCAAATTTGGATCACCAAGAACAAATGTATTTTTGAGGACAAGAAGCCTGATATATATTTTACTGTCCTCTCTATTAAGAATCATCTGCAGCTCTATCTGGTCAATATGCAACTAAAAAACATTAGGAGAACTATTGTACCAACACCTTCTTTGGCTTTTCCAGCAGGTTTCTTTGATGGTACATCAGCTAATCATATGGGAGGTGTAGGTGTTCAGCTTATGATCGGTTAAGAACACTATTATTGCTTCAAAATGGGAGTAGGCCTGAGCACAAATACTAGATATTAGTTGCTAGCCTTGTGGACACTCCTTCACTGTTCAAAAAACATGGGCCTTCCCTATTTACATATTCATGGGGATTCTGCTAGCATCATCAACTGGTTCAATCAAAGATCATCTCTTACATTACTCACACTTGATGGATGGTGTCATTGTATTAGAGAGCTGGAACCTTACTTCATCCAACTCATTGCCATTCATATATATAGAGAGCACAATACAATGGCTGACAGCTTATCCAAAGAAGCATTAACACTGGCTCCGGGCCAGCTTCAGTTTATTGAATTCACCAATGGTGAATGTAATGATCAGAGCACTTTATATGTTTCCTAGCCCTCAGCACTGGACCTTTTTGTGCTGCTGTCTTTATGACATCCTTTGGATGATGGTGGTAGATGAGCCACATATATTTCAGCACTACTCTTGTTTATGCTTCTTTGGATTAGCTAAACCAGTTATAGTTTGAACTGTTGGAGACATTTACCATCATACACACTCTTCAGTCAAATTGGCCTAGTTAAACCACTATCCTAAGTTTAATTGACATCAAGGAGCATTAATTACC
>LPNX010156567.1:28412-43051 GCA_001517045.1 Pseudotsuga menziesii
AAATAAGAAATTTACATTAACTTTCAATTAACATAAACTACATAAAGAACAACTGCTTAATGATATTCATTAAAGAGCAGAGTGAGCATTAAAAATAATGAATTGTATATATTTCACTGCTCAGATCATGCCATCGTAGACTTAGCAACAAATTTATAGATATAGAGGGAGTGACCCTTTTGTGCCACCCTGATATTTATGGTCTCTTTCTCTTCATAGGTTTTTGTAGCACCTCGACCTATTTTGAATTTGTTTTTACCCCATACGATGCCATTGATTCCTTTCCTCCCATTACAGCCTTTGGATGCAATTTTCATTACATATCTCCCATTATTTTCCCAATCATGAAAACTCGGAGCCTCCCAATTATGATAAAGGGGACCCAAACAACGCCAGAAGTCCTCAAAACTATTCCATTCAGAGGCTTGGAGAATCATCTTGCTCTCATCATCTAGCTTCGCCTTGTGGAAGATCACTTGAGAACAAGTATAACTCTCTCTAACTTTAACATGATAAATATTAAAATCCATCATTTTATGTTCAGAATGTCTCTCCTCATTCTTGAACATGAATATATATTCAAGAGTTTTATTCCATGAGAATCTTCCCTCTGGATTGTATCTCCACTGTTCACATCTCCGATAAAGATATTTCACAGACTTAGTACCACCTCTTAGTGGTATATTCACCTTAATCTCCACATAAAATTGAGTATTCTTCACTGCACCATTGAATCTCTCGATTAAAATCCTCGTAATAGCTTGAGAGACCCATTCAGAATCGTTGCAGCTTCCATCAAGTGTCCACATGGAAAACAAGTGTGGATCTATGCCATGGCCCCAGCTTCTGAATAACAATTTAATACTGCAAGTACCATTCACTATTGTTTTAAAAGAAGAGTAGCTAAAGGGATACTTACCATATTCTATTGGGTTTTTGGAAAACCTGACTGGAAAAGATGGGAGAGTCTTCCAGCTACACATGGTTCCATGTCTGAGTTCAAGCATGCTTACATTGTATCTCAAGCTGCCATCTTCTTTGACTCTAATTCTGGTGAAGGAAAATATGCGATCATAATTATCATCCAACACAAACTCTACGAATCTATGCAAGTTTTCAGGTATTGGAGGTATTGGAAGCCTCCATAAAAAACGACCATAATTGTAAACCCAGAGACCAAGGTAACTGTTAGGGTTTGTGGAGCTTGGAATACGGTATATAACTAGAGAATTAGGGAGAATAAGTTGATGCCCGCGTGCATAATCTGGAAAGCAATGTGTAAGGGCATGGCCCCATCTTCGATTCAACGTTTTTAAAATTGGCAAATCATACCAAGGCACCCGCGTCAGCACTTCACCAAGAAAAACGTCTTTGTCAAGTCCGTTGATTAAAGGCTCTAGAAAAACAAAACAAAACAAAAAACATTAATGCAATGCAACACAATTTAAAAAACAATGGAGAATCACGCATTTAGAATAAGCGAAAAGCATTAATGCAATGCAATATAGTTTAAAAAACAATGGCCAACCATTAGCAAAGAAACCACGCATTTAGAATGCAACACAGACATCACTATTAATTTACATAGAAATACGTGTAAGAGCGAGAGGTGGAGTTCAGCCTGTTGTTTCCTCCGCGTTAAAATCCTCCAGTTTGTGTTCGACTTGCATATTCTTAACCATTTTACTTGTGTTTGGTGCTTAACCACTAATTCAACCTGCCAAAATATATTCAGGCCTAAGTATTCTTACCCTATCATGTTTTGCAGGGGTTTAAACGTCTTTACATGAATTTATAAAATCAAATTAAAACTCACCCGAACAAGTAGAACAGGCGCAGTTCCTCAGGTAGACTTATCAGAATTCATGAGTCGAAGCTGAGAACCGCTGAAGAGCAAAGCAACGCAACCTTGTTTGAGGCCAAAGCCTTGAAATTAATAGAACCCCAGCAGCAGCTTGAGGTCTTGATTTTAAGATTGAAATTAGAAAAGCACATTCAGCAGACCATAAAGAACAACAAAAACAAGAAAGATCATTATTAGGAGACCAGAATAGCAAAACAAAAACACAACGTTGGATGAAGATTATAGTGGGTGGGTGCAGTTTATTTATAGGTGAGGGGAACTTTCTTAAAATAGCAAGTCGACCAACGTTAGCTGCTGTTTATTGCAGCAACTCTCAGCATGCACAAATCCATGCAAGAAACTGCTGACTTCAGTAAAGTTTGAAAAGCATGTACGAGTGTAGTATGAAACTTAAATTAGTTATCTTACTATGAAGTGTGAAGTTAAATTAGTTATCTTATTTCGAAAATTAAATCAGAAGGCTGAGCTAATTAGAGTGAGAAAAACATGCATGAAGTTTTTTTTATAGGTAAGGGGAGCTTTCTTAAAATAGCAAGTCTAGCAACCGCTCACTGCAGCAACCCTCCGCTCCACATGCACAAATTGGTACTCCCAGAAAGGCTTCTCGGTAGAAAGGCATGCAAGAAACGGCAGACCTTGTAGCTATCCTATGCCGCGGACATTCTTAACAAACATGTACCTTCAGTCCATCCAACGGACCAACAGTGAAGTCAGCCATTCACTTCGTTATTGGTCTATTAGATGGACCGAACGTACATGTTTTTTAAGCTCAGGATCCTGCCCATGTACCTTTAGTCCATCCAATGGACCAACAGCGAAGTCAACCATTCACTTCGTTATTGGTCCGTTAGATGGACCGAACATACATGTTTTTTAAGCTCAGGCTCCTGCCCAGAAAAGGGAGAGGACATTCACCAGACATTTAGACGCTTGACTTAATTAAAGTTAGAAAATCATGCAAAAGTGTGGTCTCAGAGATAAATTAGTTATCTTATCTTGAAAATTAAAGCAGAACACTGATTTAATTAGATGGACCAAACATACATGATTTTTAAGCTCAGGCTCCCGCCCGGAAAAGGGAGAGGACATTCAACAGACATTTAGACGCTTGACTTAATTAAAGTTAGAAAATCATGCAAAAGTGTGGTCTGAGAGATAAATTAGTTATCTTATCTTGAAAATTAAATCAGAACACTGAGTTAATTAGAGTTAAAAAAACATGCTTTAAGTTGGTCTTAATTAGAAGCTTGACTTAATTAAAGCTAGAAAAAGCATGCATGTCTCATAGATTAAATTATTTTTTATTTTTTATTTTTTTATAATTAAATTAAAAATATTAATATTTAATGTTATCTATGTTATTTTGATAATTATATTAGAAAAGCATTTATAATCAAGATTATTTATCTTATTTTGATAATTAATTAAAAACTTATTAATATTCATGATTATTTATCTTATTCTGATAATTAAATTTAAAAAAAAACATTAAAATTCAATACTATTTTATTGTTATTTTCAATAGTGTCTAGAGGTGTCCAATTTAATGTTCATTCTTTTATGACATTCAAATATTGTTTTTATTGCTTGTGCTTGGAAAGCGAAATGATTACCCAAAAAACAAAGCATATCATGTTGGATCATGGTCCACACTAAGTGCTTCTTAGAAATGCTTTTTCTCTCGAAAAAACTATCAATTTAATAAATTTATTGGCTGATGACCTCCTCGACACTTATCAATTCAATTAATATGTTGTGGCACTTAAGGAGTGCTAGAGTGTAATAACAATGTGTATGATTGGGGCACATAGATGGTTGAGATTTGTGGTAGTATGTTCTCTACTTTAGTTTATATATAGTAGAAATAAAAGGGGATTCGTAATAGTAGGAAATGTAATCTAGTGGGAATACCAATAATTAAAGATTAGCATTAATACGTTTTTGAAATTTGCATTTTATTTTAAGAGCTTAGAGTAAGAATGATGGGTTTTGAATTAACATGAATTAGGAGTTACAAGGTGCTCAATATAGAAGTAGGATTTATAATATTATTCTTTATTTTTTATGATAATTAATTTAAATTTGAATGTTTATATAATTTTGGACATTATCTTATAATATTGATTGTTGAAATTTTTTGGGTAATCTCTACTTTCTATTCTAACACCCATTAAAGTTTCCTTTTACCATTTCATCTTTGGTTATGCAGGTAGACATATATAAACTCTCTTTATGCCAAGCTACAAAATTAGTTAACTACTATTTTAGGTATGTCATAACATATCGTGGATATATACATAAAACTTGAAAGTGAATTCGTATTAGCAAACACTTAGTTTGTACAGTGCAATTTCAACATAGTAGGATAAAACAACAATTATTTGGGTTTTCCTATGTTTGAACTTTTTGTATTTTTTATTAGTAGCTAAGTTTTTCCTTAGTTTCATGGAATTTTGCAACATAAATAGTTTTACGACAAAGTTCAACTTGGGATTCTCTCTATTTTTGGAATTATCCAAAGTACTTCAATGAATTTATGGTTTCTTATGGTTATGGCCTAGTCCACAAATGCATAATGGGTAGGACTGTTACAACTTGTTTTAGAAATTAAATTAAGATTTTTTTGGATAGAAGTTCATTGTGTTCACATTCCATAAATTCTAAAAACTTCAATGCTTTAGAATCTATTGTTTTTTAATGGCTTTTCAATGGTTCAATGACATTATAAATGTGATTCTCTCGTCACAACCATTACTTTTTGTGATTGTAACATTGTTTTTGGATTACACACTACATTATTGGGGAGAGCATAATGTCGAAAGATAGGCACTAGCATTGATGGATAAGTTTCATTTATTCAAAACTAATCTTAAAAGTGAGAAGCCCTATTCTCTTCTTCTCAACATGAATAAGATTTTCCCATTTATTCAAAGATAAAATTATATTTTATTTTAAGTGGCAATATCCTTATTTTATCTATAGTGTATTTGGAAAATAATTATGAATTCATTTTATTAAAATGTATTCGCATTGAAACAACTTCTTAGTATACAAGTCTTTAATGTCCATATTTTACATCTAACACTTAGATAACAATTTGTCTCAAACATATACCTACCTGAAAGTCAATTATTTTCAAAACACGTCAACGTCAACGTCACCACCCTTTACAAACAACAAAGGAGAATTATGAAAACAAAAAACACACTTCATACTCGTCAACCAACCTTTCATGCTTTTCTTCTATGAAAAGAAAGTGCATTTCATAATAGTAAATATATACAATGTCAACTCCAATTTCAAATATACGTTATCTGCATAGATTTGAACATGCAACGTAATGTCAACTCCAATTTCAAATATATACAATGTCAACTCCAATTTCATTTGAAATGTATATATACAATGTCAACTCCAAATATATACGTTATCTGCATAGATTTGAACATGCAATTTCAAATATATACAATGTCAACTCCAATTTCAAATATACGTTTCCTTCAAATTAAGCCATTGAATATTCATTTGGAATTCGTGATTTATAAAACTTACGAATTCTAAGCAAATGATATATGATTTTTTCTTACTTGGGAATTTGTAAGAACTAATAATTCAATTGCTTTGGGATAATATTCATGCATAATCTCATAACTATTAGTTATGAAATTTTTTGGTAAACATTGTTGGCATGTGAAAAATATATTTTATCTTTATTGATAGGGCACACACAAGCTTATCATAACTTTAGCTTCATGCCTTCGGTCTAAAAGGTGCTATAGCTTGTTAGGGTTCTTTCCATGTCATGTATTAATGATTTCTTTTGGATAGAGATATGATATGTGTGCTTTAATCATGTTATACTATTGGGGGTTTTATCTTTATTCCTTTTGTCATTACATTATGATATGATATGCTAATCATTTTGCATTATATTTTATGTTTTTGTATTTTATTTTTCATCATAAAATGATTTGTAATTCTCCTTTCAAAGTATGTATCCATGTACTCATGTTGTCATCATAAATATAATAAGGGGAAATTGGAATTGCAAGGTTACTTTTACTTTGTGAACTGTGATTTATGAATATTCATTTAATAAACTTTCCATATATTTTTTGGTAAACATTGTTGGCATGTGAAAAATATATTTTATCTTTATTGATAGGGCACACACAAGCTTAAAAAGGGATTATTTTTTGGTAAACATTGTTGGCATGTGAAAAATATATTTTATCTTTATTGATAGGGCACACACAAGCTTATCATAACTTTAGCTTCATGCCTTCGGTCTAAAAGGTGCTATAGCTTGTTAGGGTTCTTTCCATGTCATGTATTAATGATTTCTTTTGGATAGAGATATGATATGTGTGCTTTAATCATGTTATACTATTGGGGATTTTATCTTTATTCCTTTTATCATTACAATATGATATGATATGCTTATTATTTTGCATCATATTATATGTTTTTGTATTTTTTTTTTCATCATAAAATGATTTTTTAATTCTCCTTTCAAAGTATGTATCCATGTACTCATGTTGTCATCATCAATAGAATAAGGGGAAATTGGAATTGCAAGATTATTTTTACTTTGTAAACTGTGATTTAATGAACATTCATTTAATCAATTTTTTTTTTTCTGAATATTATTAGATTGGATATTTGTTAAGGTGTTGTATAGTTTTCTTTGATGTATTTTTCATTTATACAATATGCTAAAAACATCAAATTTACAATATCATGTGCATGGTATTTGTGGTTTTTATTCTAAGTTATGAAAGGCATGTGGCTTAAATTTAAGTCTTGATCTTAGGTCCCCATTTCTAGGCATTTATTAAGATATAGTATCCAACTTGTGTCAAAACTATGAACACTTTTAATTGCGTGGGGTTGTTCCTTAATAACATCATTTAAATGGTAAGATCCAATTTAACAAAACCACTTGAACCTCTTGTCCTTTGATTAAAGGCAAGCCGCATCATTTAAAGAAAAATAATTGTCCTTATCCATCCACTCCTTCTTATACGAGTGTGGTTTGGAAAATCTCCTAGTCATTAGGAATGTTGTGAACATACTTGTTTATTGAGACAGGATATTTTATAAAAACTTTTGGTGTCCAAAGCAACTTTTTTTGTCTCTAAAGGACGAGGAACAAAATGGTGCAAGTTCTAAGGACAAAGGGGTTGGGGGGGTGTGCAAGCTTATAAGGGTCTCTTTTGACACGTTAGATGCAATAGAAAAATAAAGAACCAAACATCCCTCAACTTACATAGATATTTTGAGTCACATACAATGAATCATGTGATGAGTAAAAAAGATGAAATGTAAGAAATTGAATGACGTTTCCAAATATATAATTTTTTTCTATTTAAAATTTTGTTAACTATCTAAAGATTTATCCCTTTTAATGAGAACTTTTTATTTTTGGGATAAATCATAAAGTATATGTTTTTGTGGGTGCAACCTTTGAGTGCATAAATGATTGGAAGCCATCAGAATGTTTCTTGCCTATGCCAGCCATAAGAACTTCAAAGTGTATAAGATGGATGTTAAGTCAACATTTCTCAATGGAGATATAGAAGAAGAAGTCTATTTGAAGCAACCTAAAGGAATCCGACTAACAGACAATCCTGACTATGTTTGTAAACTGAAGAAGGCATGACATGGATTGAAACAAGCACCTAGATCGCGGTATTATAGACTGGATAAGTCTCTACATGATAAAGGATTCAAGAAAGGTATTGTTGACAGTAATTTGTACATCAAATCCGAAGGTGATGACTTATTAGTTGTTTTGGTTTATGTGGATGACATTATTTTTGGATGTCCTAATGATTATTTTGTTCAGTGGTTTGCTAATTCCATGCAATATGAGTTTGAGATGTCAATGATAGGAGAATTTCCATTCTTCATTGGTCTCCACATTATTCAAAGTTCTGAAGGATTATTTCTCTCCCAAGAGAAGTATTTGAAGGAGATGTTGAAGAGATTTCAGATGGAAGATTCTTCATCTGTTAGTACGCCTATGGTTTTTTCCTATAATCTTAGAAAGGATTATCCCTCACCTGATGTTGATCAAAGAACATATTGATCAATGATAGGTAGTCTTTTGTACATCACAACATCTCGTCTTGATATAATGCAAGCTGTTGGAATGGTAGGTACATTTCAGTGTGCTCCTAAGAAAATCCATTTGGTGGTTGTTAAAAGGATATTCAAATATTTGAAGGGAAAAATGACTTATGGCATTTGGTATCCTAGAAATCAGAATCTTCAGTTAACCGCATATCCAAATGCTGACTGGGAGAATTGTTTGGATGAAAGAAAGAGCACAAGTGGAGGTGCATTCTTCTTGGGTGATTATTTAGTTGCATGGCTGAGTAAACATCAAGTCTCGATGTGTTTATCTACTATAGAAGCTGAATACATTACTACTGCCACCTGTTGTACACAAGTAATCTGGATGATCTAGACACTGGAAGATTTGGAGGTAAAATATGCTGATCCCATTCCTCTCCATTGTGATAATACTAGTTCCATTAGTGTTTCCAAGAATCCAGTCCTTCATTCCAAGACTAAGCACATACCAGTTAAGTATCACTTCTTAAGGGAGCAGGTCATAAGCATAATGTTTCACTTCAATTTCATTTCTTCTACATAACAGATTGTTGATATCCTTACTAAACCTTTATCAAAGACACGATTTGAGTACCTATGCCAGAAGCTGGGTCTCATATCTTATTCCGAATAACTTGTTCACTTTGATAGCACGAGTTGTGTTATAAAGTCTTCTTTCACATTGATGTCAAAGGGGGAGAATTTTTTGTTGCTACATATGATAAGCATATGGTGATTGCAAGTGCATGAAGGTTGTCATCAATGCCAAATGGGGATATTGTTGGAATTACATGATAGTTATTGCGATCATATGGAAACAAATCGGATTGTGATGCGGTTTTCATTGATGGAAACACATAAGTTCCAAGCATATGATCCAACAATAGGGAGGACAGATAAGCATAGATCAGAGTGTAATCCAGATCTCCACTCATGTATGCAAGAAAACTAGTTCCCCCAAGGAAGCAAGCTATGAATCAGCCTAGATGAATACCTTCAACATCGAAAATCAAGAAGTTGAGATATGTTTTCCATTCAATTCATTCGATAGAAATTGGATGATCCAGAGAGTACATTCAATTCATTCGACAAAGATTGGACAAACAGGATTAAAGGAGGAAATATGGATTGACGGTGGTAAAGGATTCACAAAGTGAATCTATATGGGACATAATCAACCCGCAAAAGAAAAATGAAGATCCATAATGTTAAGGTGAGATATGCATTTGATCGTAGATCGAAGGCCAGAAACAAGCCCACAAGAAATTGATGACTCTCAGAAGTTGTGGAAATATATTTTCGGAAGGAAATTGCAGAAGCTGATTTTGGGAAAATTTTAAGGCAAGTCCACAATCCGCAATCCACAACCCGACTATGAAACGAGACTTGCAAAAGGAAAATTACGGAAGCACATTTTAGGGAAAAGTGGGAAGGTGGATGTGCAATCCGCAATCCAACTGCGAAAAAGACCATTGCGGCCGCATGATTACAGAAGTCAGTTTTTGGGAAAATTGGGAATTGCATATCCACAACCCACAATTGTGAAAAGGAGCTTGTTGAAACGAGCTTGCGAAAATGTTGTTTCGGAAACTAAGTTGCAGAAATTGAATTACGAAGAGATTGAATTGCAGAAAGAATGAGTCATGAAAATACTAAGGTTGCTGAAGCAAGCTTGCGGAAATTTGTATTGTGGAAAGATAGTCTGCGGGGCAGAAGTTGCGGAATATCAATTGCAGAAAATTAATTACGGAATTTGAAGGACCCCCAAAATACAAAGGAAATTTGCTTAAATTAGTTATGAATTCAAGAACCTAGCGGAAGATGGTCAAATAAGTTTAGAATCCTTATCGATTGGGTTCCTTGCCTGCCATGAGTCATTGAAGGATTTTTTGATCAATTATGAAACTGAAAGTTAGGCATACAAACAGGAGAAGGGAATAAAGATTAGTAAGCATAAAACAAGGAGCATAGAAATGTGTGACATGCGCTGAAATGGGGAGAATATACAGAACAAAGATAGTGAAGGAAACCAAGCTTGAATGAGCAGAAGCAGAAGTAGATCAAAGAATGTAATAGAATTGGTAAGCATAGCTATATCTGGTTTTCATCGTATTGTACTGAACAAAGTTTAAATCTTTGGAATAAGGGTGGTAGGGTGGTGCTAGGGAAACCTTGTAGTCTTCTGTGTGCAAGTTGGAGCTTGTAGAAGTCTAGAGGGTTCTAGAAAACCAAGAGAGCTGGTGCTCTCCACAAGTTGTTTCTTGTAAAAGAGAGGTTGTAGCCTCTCTTGAGTTGGTGCTCAAAGAAAGTTAATTTGTAATAAAATAATTTTCTCTTATGAGATTCCTTGTGAGTATCTGTCTTTGTCCCCATCATATGTGTGATTGATAACAATTACTTATGTTTTATATTTATTGCAGTATCATGGCTGTAAATATGTGAACAGTAATAAAGTAATATGTTTCTTGCATTATTATGGCTGGAATGTTTAATATTAGGAATAACTAATTCAACCCCCCCTTCTCAGTTATTCGAATAGTCTCAACACAAATAGGAAAAATATTATGATCAAATGTATAGTAGAAAAAATATTTGAAACAAATGCATAATAGGAACAATATTTGAATCAGATTCATAGAAGTATTACTCTAAAAATAAATGAATATGATTCATAGTTAACTTGAGATTCTAATTTAAACTAGTTTAGACAGATAAGAAGTAGAATAGGGAACCTGACATCACTGTCGAGAAAACATAAATGAAATAGTCATTCCTCCCAACCAACTCCTAGAGCAGCCAAGTCTCACTTGCTCCAGAATCCCTGAGTCTGTTTGTTGAACCACGACGGAAAAATCCACTTAATGCATCATTTCTTGCATTAACAAATCATTTCCTCGTCCACTTCTATCCTCCTAATTGCTAAATGGACATACTATTATATAGTATTTTTCCTAGGACTTGGTCATTTATGAGCCTCCTTCTCTTTAGCACTCCACAAGGAGTTGTGACCTAATTTTGGGGAAGATGCCTCCTGCATCTAGAGTTCTCACTAAGCAGCTTCAACCACTTTTCTTTTCACCTTGTGGGTCAGCAAATACTCTTTCAACAATTATTTCAATTATGATTCCCTACGGTATTTTTAATTAATAAATAAGAATAATCTATTACATTTATTTTTTACTTTCTTGTAAAAAATATTTAAAAAATAAAATATTCAAAAAGAATTATAACAATTTATTTAAATTCGGTGTATTACAACACCTAATTGATCCAAAATATATCCATCCAGATGTTCAATAACATCTTGTTGTTGACACCACTATTAGAAAACAAACATGCCACACAAGGAGGAAAATGATTCCCTTGTTTAAAGTGGCCAAAAAAGAACAACCCCTTAGCTCAAGGAAAGTGGTATCCTCTCATCGAATTGGAGTACAAGTTTTCTCATTCGCTTAAGCAGGAAATGGGGACCATTGTCTCTTAAGGGGGGATTTCTTATATATCATCCGTGTCAACTTAGTTGAACATGTGTATTATTTTATCCATCGATGCAAGAAAATATGTCGATCATTTCATCCATTGACTCAGCCCGTAGGCTGCTAAGCTTACATGTTGGAAATATTTATGAATATATGTACATAGTTGAATGATTGAATGATATTTTACAATGGAGACATTACATTGAATATATATGCATGAATGCAAAAGGTTGACATCTCTTCAAGATGGACAATAACCCTTAACCTAAGACTAGTAATAATTAATAGGTTAATAATTAATAATAGTAATAACCAATTAGGTTTATTACACAATCAACTCACACAATATTCTGCAAGACTCGTTCATCATACATGCCCCATAAAATTTGATGACTCAAACACATGTCAGCAGATATTCTGAATAGTTAGAAGGTACCGTGAAGACGCTATCAACGTGAAAGTGATGTCTCTTCATCTTATTCTAGTCGAAATATGGGACAAAGATGGTTTGTCTTCTCAATCAAATTGTAACTACTTCTTTGTAACTCAAAGGTTGTTGGTAGACACTGAAGCATCCCTCATATTTGTATATATACATGTAAGATTCCATATGAAAGGATTCCTTGTTCTCAATTTCATTAAGAGATGTCCTGAAAGAGGAGGCTTGATCAATTCATTCATTTGACAACCATTTATGCAAATGATCCTTTCAACCCAATACACCTTGATACAAGGTTTTATTATAGACTTAAGAGATCGACATCCTATAGATGACTACTTAATACAATTGGAGTTTTCTCCATTAGAGGAATTTTGGGGTCTAAAATGGGCCTCCTAAGGAAAATAATAAAATAATAGTTAAAATAATAAAATAATATTGATTAATTTTGGAGGAAGAAAGAAAAAAACTACTTTTTGTGTTCGTATTTTCGACATATCTCCCTGTGTTTTTACTCAAATTTCGATTGGGAGAGCTCGTTGGATGCAGAATTTGATTCCGCATCCAACGAGTACCCACGCTGCATACTTTTGATAGACCCCGCTACCCCAAAAACAAGAAATACCTGAAAAAACGTGACGTGATGATGATGTCAAGAACGTGAACACCAATAGGATATGTAAATTAAGAAATCACTAAGTGTGGTTTGAGAGTTAAATTAGCTATCTTACAATGAAGTGTGGTCTGAGATTTATCTTACTATGAAGTGTGGTCTGAGAGTTAAATTAGTTATCTTAATACGAAGTGTGGTCTGAGAGTTGTCTTAGTATGAAGTGTGGTTTGACAGTTAAATTAGTTATCTTAGTTATCTTATTTCAGAATTCTGAGTTAACTAGAGTTAGAAAAACATGCAAGAAGTTGGTCTTAATAAGATGCTTGACTTGATTACAGTTAGAAAAACATGCATGTCTTATAAACTAAATTATTTATTTTATTTTAATAATTAAATTAGAAAAGCATTAATATTCAAGAGGTTTTTATTGTTATTTTCAGCCATGTTTAAATCTTTATGACATTTTAATATTTTTTTATCGCTTGTGCTTGGAAGGAAAAATGATTACCTAACAAAAACATATCATGGGGGATCATGGTTTGGGTCCACATAGAAGCTTTTTTTTCTTGAAAAACTATCAATTCAATAAATTGATGGGCGGGTAATCTCTTCGACACCTATCAATTCAATAAATTTCATTTGGCACTTAATGAGTACTATAGTGTATTAAAAATGTGTATTATTGGCGTACATAGATGTTTGGGTTTGTGGGAGCATGTTCTTGGGTTGAGTTTATATAGCAGAAATAAAAGGGGATTTGGAGTGGTAGGAAATGTAATTTATGGACATGAAATTATTAATTATTAAAGATATAGTATTAATAAGTTTTGAAATTTGTATCTTATTTTGAAAGTTTAGAGTGAGAATGATGGGTTTTTTTTACTAACATGAATTAAAGTTAAAAGGTGCTTAATATAGAAGTAGAATCTATAATATTGTTCTTTATTTTTGGTGATAATCAATTAGAGTGTGAATATTTGTAGTATTTTGGACATTATCCTCTAATATCTGATATTGCATTAGTAATTGCTTGTTTTTATGGTTGTTGAAAAAATTTGGGCAATTTTTGCTTCTATTCCAACACCCATTAAAATTTCCTTTTACTATTTCATCTTTGGTTATGTAGGTATGGGTACACAAACTCTCTATGCCAAGATACAAAGTTAGTCAACTAGTATCTTAGGTACGTCATGTGACATATCAAGGTCACAAGATTGGAGAGAGGACTCATTGTAACACACAAACAAATTTATTACAATACACTATCTTTTATAATACATGGAGACTCCAATATATAGAGTCGAGAGTGTTGTTATGAGATCTAACTTATTCCAAATATAGTCAAGAAAGGTTGAGAGAATATGTCAATCACACACCAAACTAAGTAGAGAATCACTTTCGTCTAACTATCCAACATGAGATAAACATTATCTCTAACACACTGTTAAGAACCTGTGTCAACCCTCCTCTTTATTTTGTTAGTATATTTTATTGGATGCATATGCTTTGTAATTCATCCCGTTAGTATGTTGTATTATGCCACATTCATGGAGATTAATAGTTGATGTTAAGTCATCTAGTTAGTATGTTGTATTATAGTTATGTGAGGATCTAAATCCTAGGGCGTACTTAGGGACCTATGCCCAGTGACATCAAGTTATGACATGATCAAATCAATAATGTTTAAGGTATCGAATTATAATCTTGTAAATTGACCTGCAAACCATGGATTTAAGATAAAGTTTTATCTAATTATGCATGCAAGGACTCATGTAGGAGGAAATAATAAACTATTCGTGAGTCGACAAAGTCAAATTCTAGTAAAAAAAGAAAGTCCACAACAAAACAATATGTATGAAAACAAGGATAAAGGGGATTGAGAGAGAACTCCATGCTTATATGTTTGGAATCTCTATGAAGCTTTAAATCCCTTCATTTTTTACATTTTCTTGTTTAAATTCATTTTTTTAGTTCTTCCCATATGATGAAGCTTTGTTTTATGAAACTTTTGATATTATGAAAGAAACAAATTTTGGATGATACTAGAAATGAATAAAAGAAGAATCCATATATGAAAAACTAATCAAAGAGAAAAATACTTACATGATAGTGGGTGAAACAAAGAAG
>LPNX010156567.1:43297-54616 GCA_001517045.1 Pseudotsuga menziesii
TCTTTAATTCAAAATGGAAAATTTTAGAATACTAACACAATCCAAAATACAAAATTTAAAAATGTTATAAAATGAATGCAAAATGTAAATAAATAATTATATATTATTTATTATTTTTTCTGAAAATGAATGTTACTTACAATGATAAATTAAACTAATCTTTATTATTTATTATCTATAATTATTTATTCTAAAAATGAATGTTACTTACAATGATAAATTAAACTAATCTTTATTATTTATTATCTTAATGGAAAGAAAATCTAATAGAAAAGGCATTGCAGCAAGAGAGTGCAAACTCTATAAATAATGATTTGGATGATAACAAATTAAAGTAAACTAAATGTTATAAAATGAAAGTAAAATGATCTTTATTATTTATTATCTAAGTGGAGAGAAAATCCAATATAAAAGACATTACACACTTTAGTTTTAGAGTGCAAACTCTATAAACCAGCATAGATCCATCTAAAAAGGGATCTACCAAGCACCTAGAGGGATCAAGTCTTTCAAGCTGGAAACCCTTTTTAAGAGTGAGAAAAGCATGCGTGAAGTGTTTTTTTATACGTAAGGGGAGCTTTCTTAAAATAGCAAGTCTAGCCACCGCTCACTGCAGCAACCCTCCGCTCCGCAAGGCATGCAAGAAACGGCAGACAAACATTCGGTCCATCCAACAAACATTTACGAGACATTTAGACGCTTCACGTAATTAAAGTTAGAAAATCATGCAAGAGTGTGGTCTGAGAGATAAATTAGTTATCTTATCTTGAAAATTAAATCAGAACCTTGACTTAATTAAATCATGCAAGAGTTAATTAGAGTTCAAAAAACATGCTTTAAGTTGGTCTTAATTAGAAGCTTGACTTAATTAAAGCTAGAAAAAGCATGCATGTCTCATAGACTAAACTATTTTTTTATAATTAAATTAAAAATATTAATATTTAATGTTATCTATGTTATTTTGATAATTATATTATATTATAAAAGCATTTATATTCAAGATTATTTATCTTATTTTGATAATTAATTAAAAACTTATTAATATTCATGATTATTTATCTTATTTTGATAATTAAATTTAAAAAAAAACATTATTATTCAATACTATTTTATTGTTATTTTGAATAGTGTCTAGAGGTCTCCAATTTAATGTTCATTCTTTTATGACATTCAAATATTGTTTTTATCGCTTGTGCTTGGAAAGCGAAATGATTACCCGAAAAAACAAAACATATCATGTTGGATCATGGTCCACACTAAGTGCTTCTTAGAAAAGCTTTTTCTCTCGAAAAAACTATCAATTTAATAAATTTATTGGCGGATGACCTCGAGACTTATCAATTCCATAAATATGTTGTGGCACTTAAGGAGTACTAGAGTGTAATAACAATGTGTATGATTGGGGCACATAGATGGTTGAGGTTTGTGGTAGTATGTTCTCTACATCAGTTTATATATAGTAGAAATAAAAGGGAATTCGTAATGGCAGGAAATGTAATCTAGTGGGATTACGAATAATCAAAGATATAGCATTAATATGTTTTTGAAATTTGTATTTTATTTTAAGAGGTTAGAGTAAGAATGATGGGTTTTGAATTAACATGAATTAGGAGTTACAAGGTACTTAATATAGAAGTAGGATTTATAATATTATTCTTTATTTTTTGTGATAATTAATTTAAATTTGAATATTTGTATAATTTTGGACATTATCTTATAATATTGATTGTTGAAATTTTTTTGGTAATCTCTACTTTCTATTCTAACACCCATTAAAGTTGCCTTTTACCATTTCATCTTTGGTTATGTAGGTACGCATATATAAACTCTCTTTATGTCAAGCTACAAAATTAGTTAACTAGTATTTTAGGTATGTCATAACATATCGTGGATGTATACATAAAACTTGAAAGTGAATTCATATTAGCAAACACTTAGTTTGTGCAATGCAATTTCAACATAGCAGGATAAAACAACAATTATTTGGGTTTTTCCTATGTTTGAACTTTTTGTATTTTTTATTAGTAGCTAAGTTTTTCCTTAGTTTCATGGAATTTTGCAACATAAATAGTTTTACGACAAAGTTCAACTTGGGATTCTCTCTATTTTTGGAATTATCCAAAGTACTTCAATGAATTTATGGTTTCTTATGGTTATGGTCTAGTCCACGAATGCATAATGGGTAGGACTATTTTTTAGGAAGTAAATTAAGTTTTTTTTTGGATAGAAGTTCATTATGTTCACATTCCATAAATTCTAAAAACTTCAATGCTTTAGAATCTATTGTTTTTTAATGGCTTTTCAATGGTTCAATGACATTATAAATGTGATTCTCTCGTCAGAACCATTACTTTTTGTGATTGTACCATTGTTTTTGGATTGCACGCTGCATTATTGGGGAGAGCATAATGTTGAAAGATAGACACTAGCGTTGATGGATAAGTTTCATTTATTCAAAACTAATCTTTAAATTGAGAATCCCTATTCTCTTCTTCTCAACATGAATAAGATTTTCCCATTTATCCAAAGATGAAACTATATTTTATTTTAAGTGGCAATATCCTTATTTTATCTATAGTGAATTTGGAAAATAATTATGAATTTATTTTATTTAAATGTATTCGCATTGAAACAACTTCATAGTATACAAGTCTTTAATGTCCATATTTTACATCTAACACTTAAATAACAATTTGTCTCAAACATATACCTACCCCAAAGTCAATTATTTTCAAAACACTTCAACGCCACCACCCTTTACAAACAACCAAGGAGAATTATGAAAACAAAAAAACACACTTCATACTCGTTAACCAACCTTTCAAGCTTTTCTTGTATGAAAAAAACGTGCATTTCATACTAGTAAATATATACAATGTCAACTCCAATTTCAAATATACGTTATCTGCATTGATTTGAAGATGCAACGTAATGTTTTAGTTGGTGGTGCTTCAAATTAAGCCATTGAATATTCATTTGGAATTCATGATTTATAAAACTTAGGAATTCTAAGCAAATGATATATGATTTTTTCTTGCCTAGGAATTTGTAAGAACTAATAATTCAATCGCTTTGGGATAATATTCATGTATAATCTCATAACTATTGATTAAAAAAGAATTTTTTTTGGTAAACATTGTTGGCATGTGAAAAAATATTTTATCCTTATTGATAGGGAACACATAAGCTTATCATAACTTTAGCTTCATGCCTTTGTTCTAAATTTAGCGCATGAAAATTGTTGTAAAAAGATTAGATGACGTTGAAAAAGTAAGGAAAAATGTGCTATAACTTGTTAGGTGCAATAGAAAAATAAAAAATCAAACATCCCTCAACTTACATAGATATTTTGAGTCACATACAATGAATCATGCGATGAGTAAAAAAGATGAAATGTAGGAAATTGAATGACGTTTCCAAATATATAATTTTTTCTATTTAAAATTTTGTTAACTATCTAAATATTTATCCTTTTTAACGAGAAATTTTTATTTTTGGGACAAATTATAAAGTATATGTTTTTGTGGGTGCAACCTTCAAGTGCCTAAATAATTGGAAGCCATCAGAATGTCGCTTGCCTATGCCAGTCATAAGAAATTCAAAGTCACTGATTAGAGGAAATTTGAGGTCTAAAATGGGCCTCCTAAGGAAAATAATAAAAGAATAGTTAAAATAATAAAATAATAGTTATTAATTTTGGAGGAAGAATGAAAAAAACTACTTTTTGTTTTCGTATTTTCGACATATCTCCCTGTGTTTTTACTCAAATTCTGAGTGGGAGAGCTCGTTGGATGTGGTATTTAATTCCACATCCAACGAGTACCCACACTGCATACTTTTGACACACCTCGCTACCCCAAAAACAAGAAATACCTAAAAAAACATAACAATGACATCATCGTCACGTGTTTCCAGGTATTTCTTGTTTTTGGGGTGGCGCTGTCCATCAAAAGTATGCAATGTGGGTAATCGTTGGATGTGGAATTAAATTCCGCATCCAACAAGCTCTCTCGCTTGAAATTTGAGTAAAAACACAGGGATATATGTCGAAAATACGAACAAAAAAAGTAGTTTTCTTTTATGACAAATATATCAATTCAACCATTATGGTTGACTCATTTTATTGAAATTCTATTTGTTCTTGAATTCCAACTCACAAAATTTATTTTTGGCACGCTTTCTAATAAGGCCCATCTTATAATTAAATTAAAAATATTAATATTTAATGTTTTCTATGTTATTTTGATAATTATATTATATTATAAAAGCATTTATATTCAAGATTATTTATCTTATTTTGATAATTAAATTTAAAAAAAACCATTATTATTCAATACTATTTTATTGTTATTTTGAATAGTGTCTAGAGGTCTCCAATTTAATGTTCATTCTTTTATGACATTCAAATATTGTTTTTATTGCTTGTGCTTGGAAAGCGAAATGATTACCCAAAAAAACAAAACATATCATGTTGGATCATGGTCCACACTAAGTGCTTCTTAGAAAAGCTTTTTCTCTCGAAAAAACTTCCACACTAAGTGCTTCTTAGAAAAGCTTTTTCTCTCGAAAAAACTATCAATTTAATAAATTTATTGGCGGATGACCTCAAGACTTATCAATTCCATAAATATGTTGTGGCACTTAAGGAGTACTAGAGTGTAATAACAATGTGTATGATTGGGGCACATAGATGGTTGAGGTTTGTAGTAGTATGTTCTCTACTTCAGTTTATATATAGTAGAAATAAAAGGGGATTCGTAATGGCAGGAAATGTAATCTAATGGGATTACCAATAATCAAAGATATAGCATTAATATGTTTTTGAAATTTGTATTTTATTTTAAGAGGTTAGAGTAAGAATGATGGGTTTTGAATTAACATGAATTAGGGGTTACAAGGTTCTTAATATAGAAGTAGGATTTATAATATTGTTCTTTATTTTTTGTGATAATTAATTTAAATTTGAATATTTGTATAATTTTGGACATTATCTTATAATATTGATTGTTGAATTTTTTTTGGTAATCTCTACTTTCTATTCTAACACCCATTAAAGTTGCCTTTTACCATTTCATCTTTGGTTATGCAGGTACACATATATAAACTCTCTTTATGCCAAGCTACAAAATTAGTTAACTAGTATTTTAGGTATGTCATAACATATCGTGGATGTATACATAAAACTTGAAAGTGGATTCATATTAGCAAACACTTAGTTTGTACAATGCAATTTCAACATAGCAGGATAAAACAACAATTATTTGGGTTTTTCCTATGTTTGAACTTTTTGTATATTTTATTAGTAGCTAAGCTTTTCCTTAGTTTCATGGAACTTTGCAACATAAATAGTTTTATGACAAAGTTCAACTTGGGATTCTCTCTATTTTTGGAATTATCCAAATTACTTCAATGAATTTATGGTTTCTTATGGTTATGGCCTAGTCCACGAATGCATAATGGGTAGGACTATTACAACTTGTTTTAGGAAGTAAATTAAGATTTTTTTTGGATAGAAGTTCATTATGTTCACATTCCATAAATTCTAAAAACTTCAATGCTTTAGAATCTATTGTTTTTTAATGGCTTTTCAATGGTTCAATGACATTATAAATGTGATTCTCTCGTCACAACCATTACTTTTTGTGATTGTAACATTGTTTTTGGATTGCACACTGCATTATTGGGGAGAGCATAATGTCGAAAGATAGACACTAGCATTGATGGATAAGTTTCATTTATTCAAAACTAATCTTAAAATTGAGAAGCCCTATTCTCTTCTTCTCAACATGAATAAGATTTTCCCATTTATCCAAAGATGAAACTATATTTTATTTTAAGTGGCAGTATCCTTATTTTATCTATAGTGAATTTGGAAAATAATTATGAATTTATTTTATTTAAATGTATTCGCATTGAAACAACTTCATAGTATACAAGTCTTTAATGTCCATATTTTACATCTAAAATGGGCCTCAAAGTCACTGATTAGAGGAAATTTGAGGTCTAAAATGGGCCTCCTAAGGAAAATAATAAAATAATAGTTATTAATTTTGGAGGAAGAATGAAAAAAACTACTTTTTGTTTTCGTATTTTCGACATATCTCCCTGTGTTTTTACTCAAATTCTGAGTGGGAGAGCTCGTTGGATGTGGTATTTAATTCCACATCCAACGAGTACCCACACTACATACTTTTGACGAACCTCGCTACCCCAAAAACAATAAATACCTAAAAAAACATAACAATGACATCATACTTTTGATTATTTAGTTGCATGGCTGAGTAAAAATCAAGTCTCGATGTGTTTATCTACTACAGAAGCTGAATACATTGCTACTACCACCTGTTGTACATAAGTACTCTGGATGATCTCAACACTGGAATATTTGGAGGTAAAATATGCTGATCCCATTCCTCTCCATTGTGATAATACTAGTTCCATTAGTGTTTCCAAGAATCCAGTCCTTCATTCCAAGACTAAGCACATACCAGTTAAGTATCACTTCTTAAGGGAGCAGGTCATAAGCATAATGTTTCACTTCAATTTCATTCCTTCTACATAACAGATTGTTGATATCCTTACTAAACCTTTATCAAAGACACGATTTGAGTACCTATGCCAGAAGCTGGGTATCATATCTTATTCTAAATAACTTGTTCACTTTGATAGCACGAGTTGTGTTATAAAGTCTTCTTTCACATTGATGTCAAAGGGGGAGAAGTTTTTGTTGCTACATATGATAAGCATATGGTGATTGCAAGTGCATGAAGGTTGTCATCAATGCCAAATGGAGATATTGTTGGAATTACATGATAGTTATTGTGACCATATGGAAACAAATCGGATTGTGATGCGGTTGTCATTGATGGAAACACATAAGTTCCAAGCATATGATCCAACAATAGGGAGGACAGATAAGCAGAGATCAGAGTGTAATCCGGATCTCCGCTCATGTATGCAAGCAAACTAGTTCCCCCAAGGAAGCAAGCTATGACTCAGCCTAGATGAATACCTTCAATATCGAAAATCAAGAAGTTGAGATATGTTGTCGATTCAATTAATTCGATAGAAATTGGATGATCCAGAGAGTACATTCAATTCATTCGACAAAGATTGGACAAACCGGATTAAAGGAGGAAATATGGATTGACGGTGGTAAAGCATTCACAAAGTGAATCTATATGGGACATAATCGACTCGCAAAAGAAAAATGAAGATCCATAATGTTAAGGTGAGATATGCATTTGATCGCAGATCGAAGGCCAAGAACAAGACCACAAGAAATTGATGACTCTCAGAAGTTGTGGAAATATATTTTCAGAAGGAAATGGCAGAAGCTGATTTTGGGAAAATTTTAAGGCACGTCCCCAATCCGCAATCCACAACCCGGTTGTGAAAAGAGACTTACTGAAGGAAAATTAAGGAAGCACATTTTAGGGAAAAGTGGGAAGGTGGATCCACAATCCGCAATCCAATTGCAGAAAGGACCATTACGATCGCATGATTGCCGAAGTCAGTTTTTGGGAAAAATGGGAATTGCATACCCATAACCTGCAACTGTGGAAAGGAGCTTGCGAAAATGTTGTTTCAAAAACTAAGTTGCAGAAACTCAATTGCGAAGAGATTTAATTGAGGAAACATTGAGTTGCAAAAAGACTAAGGTTGCGGAAGCAATATTGTGGAAAGTTGTATTATGGAAAGATAGTTTATGGGGCTGATGTTGCGGAAAATTAATTGCGGAATTTGAAGGACCCCTAGAATACAAAGGAAATTTGGTTCAAGTAGTTATGAATTCAAGAACCTGGCAGAAGATGGTTAAATAAGTTTAGAATCCTTATCGATTGGGTTCCTTGCCTGCCATGAGTCATTGAATGATTTTTTTATCAATTATGAAACTGAAAGTTAGGAAAACGTACAGGAGAAGGGAATAAATATTAGTAAGAATAAAACAAGGAGCAGAGAAATCTGTGACACGCACTGAAATGGGGAGAATACACAGAACAAAGATAGTGAAGGCAACCAATTTTGAATGAGCAGAAGTAGAAGTAGATCAGAGAATGTAACAGAATTGGTAAGCATAGTTATATCTGGTTTTCATTGTATTGTACTGAACAAAGTTTAAATCTATGGAATAAGGGTGGTAGGGTGGTGCTAGGGGAGCCTTGTAGTCTTTTGTGTGCAAGTTGGAGCTTGTACAAGTCTAGTGGGTGCTAGAAAACCAGGAGAGTTTGTGCTCTCCACAAGTTGTTTCTTGTAAAAGAGAGGTTGTATCCTCACTTGAGTTGGTGCTGAAAGAAAGTTAATTTCTAATAAAATAATTTTCTCTTATGAGATTCCTTGTGAGTATCTGTCTCTGTCCCCATCATATGTGTGATTGATAACGATTACTTATGTTTTATATTTGTTGCATTATCATGGCTGTAAATATGTGAATAGTAATAAAGTAATATATTTGTTGCAATATCATGGTTGGAATGTTTAAGCTTAGGAATAACTGATTCAACCCCCCCTTCTCAGTTATCCGAATAGTCTCAACACAAATAGGAAAAATATTACGACCAACTGTATAGTAGAAAAAATATTTGAAACAAATGCATAATAGGAACAATATTTGAATCAGATGCATAGAAGTATTACTGTAAAGAGAAATCAATATGACACGAACATGATTCATAGTTAACTTGAGATTCTACTTTAAACTAGTTTAGATAGATAAGAAGTAGAATAGGGAACCTGACACCACTGTCGAGAAAACATAAATGAAATAGTCATTTCTCCCAACCAACTCCTAGAGAAACGAAGTCTCACTTCCTCTAGAATCCCTAAGTCTGTTTGCTGAACCACAAGGGAAAAATCCACTTAATGCATCATTACTTGGATTAAGAAATCATTTCCTCATCCACTTCTATCCTCCTACTTGCTAAATGGACATACTATTATATAGTATTTTTCCTAGGACTTGGTCATTTATGAGCCTCCTTCTCTTTAGCACTCCACAAGGAGTTGTGACCTAATTTTGGGGAAGATGCCTCTTGCATCTAGAGTTCTCAGTGAGCAACTTCAACAACTTTTCTTTTCACCTTGTGGGTCAGCAAATACTCTTTCAATAGTTATTTCAGTTATGATTCCCTCCATTATTTTTAATTAATAAATAAGAATAATCTATTACATTTATTTTTTTCTTTCTTGTAAAAAATATTTAGAAAATAAAATATTCAAAAATAATAATAACAATTTAGTTAAATTCGGTGTATTACAACATCTAATTGATCCAAAATATATTCATCCAGATGTTCAACAACCTCTTGCTATTGACACCACTATCAGAAAACAAACATGCCACACAAGGAGGAAAATGATTCCCTTGTTTAAAGTGGCCAAAAAAGGACAACCCCATAGCTCAAGGAAAGTGGTATCCTCTCATTGAATTTCAGTACAAGTTTCCTCACTCGCTTAAGCAAGAAATGGGGACCATTCTCTCTTAAGGGGGAATGTCTTATATATCATCCGCATTGACTTAGTTGAACATGTGGATTAGTTTATCCATCGATGCAAGAAACACGGGGGCTTCACCACGTTAGTTCATATTGTGGGTTTTAAAATTATCAGAAATTGAACCAATATATTGCAGGTATTGGGGGGGATGAGGGGTTTAAGGTGGGGGTGGGTAGGGTGGTTTATAAGGATTGAGGTATAAAAATGGGTGGGAAGGCGTTTTTGAGTATTGGGAGGTGGTTTCAACAAAAAGAGTTTGGGTCAATATCTATGGAAATTAAGGGTATTCTTTAATATCCCATGTTCGCACATGCTATGTGACAAGTTCACTAAGTGAAGTCCCCATGAAGAAGCAAGAAACTATGTGGATCATTTCATCCATTGACTCAGCCTATAGGCTACTAAGCTTACATGTTGGAAATATTTATGAATATATGTACATAGTTGAATGATTGAATGATATTTTACAATGGCGACATTACATTGAATATATATGCATGAATACAAAAGGTTGACATCTCTTCAAGATGGACAATAACCCTTAACCTAAGACTTGTAATAGTTAATAGGTCAATAATTAATAATAGTAATAACCAATTAGGTTTCTTACACAATCAAGTCAAACAATATTCTGCAAGACTCATTCATCATACATGCCCCATAAAATTTGATGACTCAAACACATGTCAGCAGATATTCTGAATAGTTAGAAGGCACCATGAAGACGCCATCAACGTGAAAGTGATGTCTCTTCATCTTATTCTAGTCAAAAGATGGGACAAAGATGGTTGGTCTTCTCAATCAAATTGTAACTACTTCTTTGTAACTTAAAGGTTGTTGGTAGACATTGAAGCATCCCTCATATTTGTATATATACATGTAAGCCTCCATATGAAAGGATTCCTTGTTCTTGATTTTATTAAGACATGTCTTGAAAGAGAAGGCTTGATCAATTCATTCATTTGACAACCATGTATGCAAATCAACCCAATACACTTTGATACAAGGTTTGATTATAGACTTAAGAGATCAGCATCCTATAGACGACTACTCAATACAATTGGAGTTTTCTCCCTTGGGGTTTCTTCATTATCGATTCGTGACTTGCATTTTCATATGATTGGATGTGTGTGTGAGAGAGAGATAGAGAGAGAGGAAAGGGTGTGTTAGGAGTTTAGGAAATGGGGGTGGGGGGGTTAGATTCATGTCGGGGTGTCTAGGTGTTGAAGAGGGGATGTGATAGGAAATTTCAGGGGTTAGGAGCATATGCGACAATAACACGTATGGGTTTTTATTGATAACAACACACACACATTTTTATTGAAACAAACGCGTGCGTTTTTAATGACATAAATGGGCATGCATTTTTATTGATGTAAACAGGCACACGTTTTGCAACTATATTGTTTGGTTTGTAATGATACCATTTAAAAGTTTGGGGGAGGGGGGGAGTAAGGGGTTAGAGGTAAACATGGAGAGGGAGAGTTAAGTATTTAGCGGTAGAGACCAATGGGGGTGTTAAGAGATTGGGGGTAAGTGGGGAAAGTGGGAAAGAGAGTGAGACAATGTGTTAGTAGGTGGGGATATAGAGAGGAGGAGGAGGAGGGGGGGTTAGAGTTCGGAAGAGGGGGAGAGGGATGTGTGTGTGCGTGTGTATGTGTGTGTGTGAGAGAGAGAGAGAGGGTTGGGGAATATATAGAGGGGTATGGGTTAGGTTTAGTTGGATGAGTTGGGGAGTGAGAGACAGTGGAGGAGGGAGGCGTTAGTGGTAGGGGGAGACAAAGGGATGTGTGTGTGTGTGTGTGTGTGTGTGTGTGTGTGTGT
>LPNX010156575.1:0-137441 GCA_001517045.1 Pseudotsuga menziesii
ATCATTGATTAATGCATTTGCACCATCATCCTCAATTATATTATCGTCATGATCATCGTCTAATTCCATGTCATCATTAACTTGATCATGATCAGTATTCGCATGACCTGCATATTGGCGTTCCTCCTGCGCTAGTTGTTCCCGCGTAATTACCACATTATCCATGTTCGGAACAGCCCTAGGAGGCCCTTGCTTTATAATTACAATTAAAACATCAAACAAAGAACGTTAGTCATGTCGATTAAGTAACAAAAATAAAAATGATACAATATACAATTACAAAAACTCTCAATATAAAGACCGCATGATATATAATCATGAATTATATTGAATTACCAATGGATGATATTCATGCCCCCCCTCAACATGTCCATGTTCTCTACAATGTCTTTTAGCTGTTTTGATCAGTAGCCTTCTCGTATTAAATCCCCTACATCGACTGCAAGGACAATAACATTTTCCATCACCCCTTCTTTCCACTCCATCCCACAACCTAGCAAGCAATTTTCGATTTTGTTCTGCCGGATCTTGATGACCTGTAACATTATTGTTACGTGACATTTTATTACTCAAACCCTAAGACCAAAATCCAATACCAAGTGGGAATATCCCCACAAAAGAGCAACGCCAAAATCCAAGACCAAGTGGGAAGATCCCCACAAAAGAGCAACGCCAAAATCCAAGACCAAGTGGGAAGATCCCCACAAAAGAGCAACGCCAAAATCCAAGACCAAGTGGGAAGATCCCCATAAAAGCACAAGGGAAAAAAAAAACCCTTAAGAATTTCACACTTCTTGTCCAAGAGATCAGTGCGAGACTCAGTGTGTGAGATAATGAACCTAGGCGTACATCTATTTATATGAGTGTGTGTAGGAAAATGAACCGACGCGTCAGATAAGTGACGACGCTTTCCATTTTAAATAATTAACGAATTAAGTGTATTTTTTAAATGATTGAGCAATTTTAGCGCCGTCGCTTATGCGACGCTTACAAGCCTATCCATCGCTTAAGCGATGCTTATGCCCACCATTTCAAAAAAAAAATTAATCTTTCTAATTTTTGGCACGGTTAAAAGAAAAAATCTACGCACCGTCGGAAAAAACCGTCGGATTTTGGATCAAAATGTAGTAGTGGGGGTTCTTGCCTTTGGCAAAAAGATCTCACAGCTGCAGCAATGCTTGACTGCCTCTATGCAATCAACGAAGATGGAGGGCTAAAAATAGCCAGTGCATAGAATCTTCTAGGCGGTTTCCAAGCCTAAAATGTGGCCACCGCATGCTCCACTATGACAGCCGTTGAGGATGGTCCTGGCCTTGTCACGAGTGAGGCAATGACATAGGATGGTATCAATGCCTTGATGATACAGGGAATATTCAATTAGCAAGTGGAAAATGGCTTGATGTCAGATGCATCGCCTATCTTCACGGTTTAAGTGTGCTACGAACTTCTGTGTTCGTAAATAGGGAAGGATGTCCCGATACCATGGGTCTTCTGTGGATATGATGAATATGAATTCATCAGGGAGATCATCCTTGGGGGGTGATGACGTGGTTAATGGGGGAATATCAGTCATGAGTGTGGCTAGTGTGAGTGCCTTTGTGCTTTTTGGGGACATGAACTCAAGGTTGAATTCTTGGAGGATGACTACCCACTTAGCTGCTCGACCTTGTAGAAGGTGGCGGCTTAAGAGGTACCGCATTGGGTTTGAATCAGCCACTACATGAGTATGGTTTGCGATGATTTGGTGGCGCAACTTCTGAGCCGAGAAGACAATGGCAAGGGCCAATTTCTCCTTGCATGAATACCATAGTGGTGTTCCTGTTAGCTTCTGACTAACATAATAAATCATGTGTTCATGGCAAGCATCATCTTCTTGGACCAAGACTCCGACGATGGCATTGTCTAAGGCTGACACATAGAGAATGAAGTCTTGAGTGAAGTCTGGTGCTGAGAGTAATGGTGCAGAAGCCAAGGCTTGTTTGAGTGCATCAAATGATTCTTGTGCTTGCTGATCCCAAACAAAGGGGATTTTTGTGCAAAGCAAGTGCATGAATCTGTAAGCTTTTGTTGCATAGTCTGGTACAAAGCAGCCAAGGAAGTTGGCCTTGCCTTGGAGGATCTATAGTTGGTGCTGTGTTTTTGGGGAAAGAAGATCAAGGATAGCCTGAAATTTGAGGGGATCTACCGCTATTCCTTTGTGGGACACGATGAATCCAAGTAGATGGCCTGCTGGGACACAAAAAATGCACTTGAGGGGATGCAGGTGAATTTTGTACTTGTGGCAACGTAAAAAGACTTGTCACAAGTTGTCTATGTGTTGTGCTTGTTTTGGTGATCAAGCGGTGAGGTCGTCCAGGTAGACAAAGATGATGTGAATTAGGTCATGGAAACAATATGTCATGGCGCGCTGGAAGGTGGCTCCAGCATTTTTCAGGACAAAGGGCATTGACCCGATACGTGAATTTGCCCCACGGGGTTGTGAATGCTGAATTATAACGGTCTTCTTTCCGGATTTGGATTTGGTTATAGCTAAAAAATCCATCCATGAAGGAAAAGGCCTCATGTCTAGGGCATGCATCGATAATATGATCGATGAAGGGTGTTGGGAAGTTGTCTTTGGGACATGCCCCATTGAGATCACGGAAGTTTGTGCAAATGCAAATGGTACCCTGTTTTTTATTCACGGGGATAGGATTAGAAACTCAAGTGGTGTAGGAAATGGGGTAGATGAAGCCAGCTGTGTGCAACTTCTCTATCTCAAATTTCACCACGGCCACTTTGGAAGGGTGAATCGGTCGCTGATTTTGGCTTACTGGGGCCACATCGGGCAATGTGTCAATGTGGTGTTCCATGATGGATGAATCTAGGATGAGCATTTCAGTGTAAGACAAGGTGAATATGTCGCAAAATTCTTGGAAGAGATATTTGTAGGCAATGACCTCTTCCAAGGAGCAAGATGCCCCCCGCATGATTTCTTCAACAATATCAGGACTGGTTGAGATGTTGATTTTGACAGTGGGTGAGATGTTGGCTATATTCTCTTCTTTAAAGGATTCTAGTGCTGGGATGGGGTTCTTGAACCTGTCAAATTTCCCATTGATGAAATCTTTGGTTTCCATGGAAAACTGGTTAGATTGCGACACAATTTCTTCGGGGAGGAAGAACGAGCGATGGTGCATGTCGTCCCATGGGTATTCCAGGGAAGTTAAAGCTTTGAGTATCTCCTCATAATTGTGGAAGCAAAAAAGAGATAGGACTGATGGACTGTCATTGGAGGTGGAGATGAGCAGGTCAGTTAAACTAGACATCATGTAAATGGACATGGTGTCTAAAGAAGGATGTGGGGGGTGAATTTATTCGATCAGGATGATCTCAGAATCTAGGGAATGTTGATGGAGGTCGGCTAAAGCCATTCAAAATTTGTGCAAGTCTTAGCAATGGTGAGAATAATATCCATACAAATCGTAGAGGGCGCACACATGGTTTGTTCTCAGTGACGTGTTTCTGACTATTGGAGCGGTTGGAAGTTCCACCACGGGGAGGTTTTCTGTTGTGTCCATGGCATCCAAATGCACACAGATCAATTGAATTTCAAATGTTTTATAATGATTTGAATTTTTTACTATTTATAGAAATTTTTCAAATTTTTGAAAAATTTTCCCCCTTTTTTCTATAGTTTGGACCATTTCTAATCCTTTTGGACTGTTTTTGACTAATTTATGATGTAGGAGACCTTTTTGAGTACCATTTCGGTGGTTGGATTGACCTGTTCATGCCGATTTCAGGTATCATATCTAAACTGGCATATAGGTTAGGTTTCATCACCGTTTTCATTTTACATGACCTTATGACCATTGCATTATAGCCTTAGGTACGAACCCACTCTATTATGTCATGGAACCTTCTTGTTGTTTTAGAAGTGGCATGATATGAGTGGTAGAGCTTGACCTTACATGGGTACCCTAGTTAGCGCCTTATTTGCATTTGGTGCCCATGCTGAAATTTTGTTTTTTAGGGTGTGGGAGTCCATTGTATAGTATTGCCATGACATTTCGCAAGAGCCTCATACTCCTCTTGATCTTTTGCTAGCCTATTTCCCTCAAGACTCCCTTATGTCAAGTTGTAATTGCATTATCATGAGCTTTTCTTGCCTTATTGAGCCTTATGCCAACTTTCTTGACTTTGAGTATCAGCCATATTGCCCGAGCTTGTCTCATGTCTAGCCATGTAGAGCCATTTTATATATCCTTTGCAGTTTGATTCCCTATTTTTACCGGGAGGGGACTTTCCCCCGAGTGTCATTATCCTACACATGGATCCTTGCATTGAGCATAGGTATGTTCCACTGCTTGGAACTAGTTTGTTTTCCCATTATGACACTCTTCTCCTCCTATTCTGTAACTATAAAGCAGTTTTATTCTTTTTCAAGCTTTTTAAATATTTGAAAAAGTCCAAAAAAATTAAAAAACCAAAAATCCGGACAAGGAAAGATGTTATCTTTTTGCAGCTGTCGAGTCGTGTCGCCTTCAAACAGAGCACTGTATATCGCATCCGTTGGTTGGGTTTATAGTTTGACTTTAGGAGCTGTACTCATTTATCTGATTTTATCTCCACTGACTGGTTAAGCTTCCAGTACCCATGGATCCTATGTCCATGCCTTCTATGTCGCAGAGATGTCCCAATTTTGTATATCGAGTCTATGCTACCTTTATTCAGTCACCATTTGTCGTTATGCTCCTGTTCAAAAGAAGTTGAAACCTGAGTCGGCCATTCCTCAGTTATCTTGACTTTGCATGTCGGCCATTCTCGGTACAGTTACTAGTTCATGCACCTTATGATCTAGTCCTTGCACATTATACAGCTTTGTTTAGTACCTCATGTTATATGATGGGGGATGCCTTAATTCCCTCCTTCCAGCGGATTTCATCCCATCGACTTCAGATATTTTATTTTGGGATTGGAATCTAGAGTCATTTTTGAGTGCCTTGAGACTTGTAGTCATCAGTGGCAGGTTATCTCGCCATCGAAAGTTTTTGGGAATACATCAATGTCCCCTAATTGATGGATCCTCTCAAGTGTTCAACCTCAACACATCTTTTCACACTTGTTAGTTTGTACTCTAGTACCATGATTCTCATTATCATTATCGGTGGGTGATCTCGCATCTGTTAATGGTATACATCAATGACCGATAATCAAACGATGGACTACTATGTTTGACCTCAACACCTCTATTCACATAGTAGGACATGTACTCATAGAATTTTGTGTAGACAACCTTCCAGATTGGTGGCATCTCTTATATGCTACCTCCTTGATCGTGCCAGTGTTCATGAGATTTCAGCTCTCATGACTTGATTCCAGTGTATGTCAGACATTTCCAGCCATTATGGAGATCTTGGTCCATTATATATATCTTCAGTATTTATGGAGATCATGATCCTTTGTATATATTCATCATGGAGATTCTAATCTATTTATATTGTACGTGATGATGACCACATATTTCATAGTGTATCATGCCTATTCATGTCCATTGTACTCTTATGTATCCGGGACTGCTACATGTATTTGCAGTTATGTGCAGAGTTGTATCATTGTATAGTGTTGATTGGATGGCTGGTTCTTCCACTGAGTTCTTCATCACTTAACTTATGGGATGGACTTATAATGTATTTCATCCATCGTATGACCCCTCTGACCTGACACATTAGGGGGCATCTATTATAGCTGATTTTACCACACATGGTGAATCACACTTTCATGGCCTTCCTTGTCTTCTGCAGACTCCTTAGACCCCATGGACCATTTTTGTTCCTTTGATATTTCCAAGATCATCCCTAAAAACATGCAAAAATTTCCATACGTGACTTAAAACCCTTTCTCGCGTATATACATGGGTTTGACCCCTAAAACCGCGTACATCGGGATGTGTGCAAAAGGCCAAATTCTTTTGGAGTTTTCCTTGATGTAGACCTGACTCACTTGTCTCCTAGCCTTCCCTATGCCTTGAGATCGCTCGGATTTGACCTTTCATTACCCCATTGAAAAGCTATATAAGGAACCCTTTGGATACATTGAAGGCATAAGAGAATTGAGAGAAAAGAAACTATAGTCCATTGTTACCGAAACTTGTGCTTGAGTCTACATCCCTTTGTCCCTTGGAGCACTTTGGTATTCTTCCATGCACATTTGTTATAGTTGATTTCACCACACTAGGTGAATCACACTTGTATGGTCTTCCCCTGTCCCTCTGCAGACTCCTTAAACCCCTTGGACCATTTTCTGTCCTTTGATGTTTCCTAGACCATCCCTAAAAACATGTGAAAATTGCTATACGCAACTTTTAAACCCTTTATCACGTATATACGCGGGTTTGACCTCTAAAACTGCGTACATCGAGATGTGTACCAAAATCCAAAACCTTTGGAATTTTCCTTGACATGGATCTGACTCACTTGTCTCATGGCCTTCCATATTCCTTGAGATCGCTCGGATTCGACCTTTCATTACCCCATTGAAAAGCTATATAAGGAACCCTTTGGATACATTGAAGGCATAAGAGAATTGAGAGCAAAGAAATTATAGTCCATTGTTGCCGAAACTTGTGCTTGAGTTTGCATCCCTTTGTCCTTTGGAACACTTTGGTGTTCTTCCCAAGCTTGCCTTTTGCTTGTGAGCTTGCTATCGAGAGATGGAGGATTGAGGTGGTGGAGGGCCAAGTGGGGGATTTAGTTTCTCCAATTCGCAAATGTGCCGACAGAGGTTGTATTCATTGTAATCTCTGATTTTATATTAGTAGAGATATCTTTTCCTGTCCAATAATGTATGTTTGAATGAATGTTTTATCCATGGATGATTTCAAATGTTTATACATTGTTGATTATATATGCTAGAGTAGATGTAACACCCATATATATAGTATGCTTGTCTTGTTTACTTGTTGTTGAGGAAGTGATTCATCAATTCAAGCTGATGTTGGAAAGCTCAACGGGGATCTACTTCAACCGTCCGGAATAAGGTACGAGATCTGATCCTTTAGTGGTAGATATTTGATTTCTCTTGCATATTGGAAAGGATTGATTTCTGGAGTCAAGTTGTTTGTTTTGGTACCCCAATCCATAGGAATTTCTCTCAGTAATAGAATTGGCAACTCCACTGGGGAGTTCCTAGTAGTTGTCCTTTCGGGGTTTCTATTGACATTCAATGACTTTGAATTTCTATTTTTTCTCTATTTTTGTGTCAGGTCTGGGAGCATGTTAGCCTGGTAGTGTCTGATTGGTGTGAAGTTGGTCTCATCTTGTCTGTTTGCCTCTATTTTTATGCACTTTTCTTCCTGTATGTGAGTTTTTAACTCATATTTGTGTATATACACGGGTTTCACTTCTATATCTACGTACACACGTGATTTTACTGTGAACAGTCGCGTATGCCCTTGGTTTTTCCTTCTAGAGGAAGATTAATTGTTGCTGGGTGAATTTTGATGATTGCTGAGTCTCCTTTGATATTGCTAGAGTCTGTATACACCTCTGTTTCTGACCAGAGACGTTTTTTTTAGGGTAAAATTTCTTTTTTGAAGAATGTTCTTTTCATTGCATTTTCGATTTTTTGTTTTGGGATTAGTGCATTAGATTTATTTTACCTTGGTACTTTTCTTGAGTGCTACTTGATTGTGCTTGTAGAGTCTGGGGGTTGTAGAATCATTCTTTTTCTTTAGTATCTCATTTTTATTTCAAAAAATCCAAAAATATTTTGTTATCATCATGCATTGCATATTGCATTTTGCATACTACTTGCACTATATTTTCTTTGAAGTATTAGTCAGGACTTCATATAGGAAAGCTTGCATTTATCATTTGAAGAAAATTGTGCATTTCATGTAGTAGCATACCCTATTTTTCATGGACACAATGCATTTGCATTGATTGTTAGGTGTGCATTTTGCTTCATGTTGTGTCATAACACCATTGGTTACACGGTCATCTACCTTGTTTGAGTAATAAAGCCAATTAAAATCAATGCTTAAATAAAATGAACTACACTATTTTATTTGATAGGGTTCACCAACAAGATTAGGTTTTGGGGTCTTGGAATAGTTCATTGTGAGTAAATTCTCCAAGACCACTAAACAACAACATGCATGTGTCTACCCAGGTGAGTGTGTGAAATTCCTTGGTATAACCAGTGTTTCTCAGGATCCTCCTCTAAAAAGGGAGTTAAGCACAAGGCAGTCTGAGCGGTTATTGATTGGGATGAACCCTAGTCATAACTGAGTAGAACCAAAGATATTTCCAAAAGTGTATTCTTATTTGGGGGCTCTTTTGAGAGTTTCGAGCTTTGCTACCCTACCCATACAGTCAATCCTGCCTGCGACTGTCCACCTGAGCATTGATTATATTGAGGTGACATTAGTGGCCTTACCTAGGATATCGAGGGGGTACTCTGCAGGGGTTATTCTATGGGTGTCCCAGCCAAGTTATGGTCAGACAGCACAGTCGCTTTACGCGTTGAAGCTGAGGGCCACATAATTGGTTGCGTACCTCTGCTTGTTCTGTATGGGAGTCTCAAGCCTCTCCTAGGGGAGACATACCTGCTTCATCAGGAGCTCACTTATCCTACCCTTGATTGCTTATGTTTGGCTTTAGATTTTATTGGTGTATGCTCTGTGCACATTAGCCTGCCTAGGGTTTGCGTAGTTAGAGAGTCTTTTTACATTTTTTGAGTAATTGTGGATTCGGGAGCAGCTCCTCGCCATTCTTGTCGTTTAGCAGGACTTACGCCTTCTACATATCCTCCTCCTTTGGGAGAGAGAGATAGAAAATCCAGGCAGACTACTTTGCACATTGATTCACACATGATGGGAGACCATGAAGAAGGTATTTCTGAACCACCCTCTCCCATTCAAGTAGAAGATGGGGAGTTTACTCCTAACTATGATCCTTCACCTGATTTGACTGAGTTAGGTCCTGTAATTTCTAAGATAGGTACTTTTAATGATAGACCTACTTACTCTAGTGTTGATCCCCCATTGACGCATTGCCAGTATGGAAAGCCGAAAGATGATGATACTCATTTTGAACCCGGAAGCACTAGTTATGGTAGTTATGGTATGTCTGGTTTTCCCACACATGATTTGGAATTTCATGTCGAGTCTGAGTTTGAGCCTAACACTATGCCTAGGGGCAATCTCATTCCTTACCATGTGGAGAGATTTGGGAGCACAAGTCACATTGCACCTTCCATCCCAACAGTGGAAGCTACATCACATATTCCTGCTAGGCCTAGGGTTAGTGATCCTATTAGGATACCATATCCAAGACGAGTGACTATAGGGAACAACACGTACATAATTTCACAGGTTCTTCAAATGTTCACCCTCCACCTCACTCACGTGGTCCTTCGGGCCAGAATGTTGCTACGATTCATGTCCATACTGCTGCTTCTCGACCAGTTGTGTCTCAGGTTCAAGTACTGCCCGTTGTTTCGGGAGGTCGTGTTCATACTTCTAGAGGTCATGTTACTACTTCCAGAGCATATATTCCTATTTTTGGAATGTATATTCCTACTTCCAGAGCGTATATTCCTACTTACAGAGTATCTCATGGGATATCTCATGCGATGACTTATGGACCTTATTATGGGATGCAGTATGGAGAGGGTTCTTCACCTTATGGGTACGGTTATCAAAAACCCACTTACTCTCCAAATTACGGCTTCGTAGCCCCGAATAGTCAAGGCATACCACATTATGGTGCTTCCATGCCACCCTGCATGTGTCAAATGGGAGGAGGGCACTATGGTCAAGGCCATGGTGGTTATGGTAATCAGACCTATGTACATCAAAACTATCAGGGAGTGGTCCATCGACGTACTCATCTTAGGCTCCCTTTCCTCGCAATGTTAAATCTTCCCGAATTGTTGAGATTGACGGATGATCTTGTATCTCATGAACCGGCTTGGTCGGTTGTCCCTACTAAGCTTCCCTTGGACATACCCAAATTCGAGGGCAAACTGGGAGAGGATGTGAGTGAACATCTTACTACCTTTCACCTATGGTGCTCTTCAAATTACTTACACCAAGATTCGATACGTTTAAGGCTGTTTCAACACACCCTTACAGGGCCTGCCGCAAAATGGTATATAGAGTTACCTAGGGGGGAAATCGGTTTGTTCGATGACCTAGCGATGAATTTTCTTAACCACTTCCAACTACCAGTGTGTTACGATGTTGGTACAGAACTCTTGTTGACATTTCGATAGGATAAAGCCACACATATCTCAGACCATATCCAAGAGTGGCATAGACGAAAGAGGTTGATTAAAGCCTTTATACCGTCGGAATTCCTCTTTGAATGGTTCCTTAAGTCGTTATTGCCTTATATAGCGAAGGATGTTTCTACATCTAGAGTGAAAAATGAGGAACAAGACATTTTTAGGGAACAGGAACTGGATTTGATTTATGCTCAATCCGGTTTGTTATATGAGATCATTCCCAATGCTTCGCATTCTAGTTTCGACCCCAAAATTAAATATGGACCACATGCCGATGGCATTGTTGGTTGTGCGAGTACTAAACCTACAGATTCGGTTGTGAAATAGGTCAGTCAATTGTCAATTAACCAATCTGCTTCAAGACAAGCCATGGCTTCTTCTCAACCCACCCAAACGGTGAGTGTGCTTTCGGTGCAATTGTCGGACCAGAAGGGTAACCAACAACCCAAAAGGAATAAAAAGAAGGGTAAGAACAATCGTAAGGGTGGGAATAGGAATTAAAATGCTAATACTAATGACAAGAATGCCCATAATCCTTGGTGGAAAAAGCAATCTTAATGTAAGGTTAAGTTTCCTTGAAAGTTGTGTAAGGACGATCACCTCACTTACTTGTGCCCTCATATCGATGAAGCCTCAATATTCTTAGCACAAGTCCCTGCTGTACTGACTAACCCTTTACCTCACAATCAAAACATGAACTCAAGGATCCATGACCAGTCTGGTGGTGATCAAGATCCACAGGAGGGTACTGGTAATGGTTGCATTAACATGATGCGTGCTATGAAGGTTGTGACCTGTGTAAAGGACTATGGTTCGTCACAACCCAACCCAGGAAAGGAACCTGATCCACCAGGGACTCCTTTACATATTGAAAAACCTATGGATAAACCTAAAGTTGCACCTCAAATTCCTAAGGGAGTCCTTAAGCGTTCGGGGCACAATCCTAATGTACAAGACACCCAGAACTATTCTGTTTTCAAGGATTTGTGCCACACTCCTTGTGCGATGTCTGCACTAGAAGTACTTTAGAGTTTTCCTTCACAAAGGTAGGCTTTTCTTTTTTCCCTTGGTGTGAAAGATGATAATTCTTCCTCCGTGATTAAATTTGAAACTGCAGGACTTCATCCTCGCTTGCCTTACTATGTGTCTCTTTTGATTCATGTAGAATGTCTTAACATGACCATCAAGCACACTGTGCTTAACAAATGCGCTGCTGCTTCTGTGATGTCTTTATCATGTTGGAAGGGTTTAGATGTTGATGTATTTGTAACTTTGGAATGTATTCATCTATGTATCTTATGTATTGTAACCCGATGTTTATTTCGGGATGTATCTATAATGTGATTGAGTCATATTGTCATGCCTCGATGTTCCGATCGAGAGGATCAATTATGTAAACAAGTCATGTCAAGTCATAGTGGGTAACCCTCTGATTGTCTAAGGGTTAAAGTCCCTGCAGTTTTGGGGCACTAGGGTTATTAGACTCTCCTAGTAAAGGTCGGCCCTGGTAGGGTTTTAGTCATGTTGGGATTAGTATAAATAGAGAACTGGAGTCTCTATTTATCACACAAGTCATCCACACTCAAGTGTAGTGCATAGTTGAAGAAGGAGAAGACATTGGGGCTAGACAAGAAGAAGATTACTGATGTTGGGAGATCACTTACTGTTTTGGTGGTGATTCTATCTCTAAGGAAGTTGAGGGGTTTTCTCCTTTATGGTTTCCCTGAGGAAGAACATTGTGTTCATTGTCTATTGTGTTTGATTTTTGTACTTGTTATTCTCTCAGTTAAAGATCCTAATAATACTAGCTTAATGTTGAAAAACTAACATGGTATCAGAGCTAACCTGAGAATAAGACACTTTGCAACTACGAGAACTAGGGATTCCTAGTTTATGGATCTTCCTCCATATATTTTTAGCAAAATTAAGGTGGAATAACTCTCCTCCTTAGGGTGCATCTTTCTGTCGATGCAGAATTCAATTCTGAGGTTTTTCAGTTTTGGACCTGTCACTGCTGCCGAAAATTAGAGCTTTTCACAGAAGAGGAATTTTTCAGTGAGCCTGAGCCTGGATTGATCTCCTCCCCAAAATCAAAGTTAGGGACAAATTTCAAAGTATTTGGTTGGACATAACTCCAGAAAAGCAAAACCCTAATTTGCTCCCAAACCAGCTCTGCGGGATTTCAGCTCAAGTTTCAAATCCGACATCTTGAACCTGGTAAGATCTAAAATATTTTGTATTTCCATTTGAGGTTCTCAGATAAGATGTCTCATCATACCAAGCTTGATGAAAAGCTTGATGGAGCTGATAAATTCCAAGCCTGGAAGTATAGGATCTCCCTGGTCCTGGAAGAGAATGAATTAGACTCCTACATCCATGAGGAGGTTCCAGTTCCAAAGAGAGATGAGGAAAAAGCCTTACATAAGAATAAGATGGTTATGGAAAAGAGGATCATTGTTGATTCTATCAAGGATCACCTTATCCCATAGGTGTCCTCTCTCAAGACACCTAAAGCTATGTTTAATGCCCTAACCAAGTTGTTTGAAGGGAAGAACATAAACCGAAAGATGAATCTGAGGAATCAACTGAAGAATGTGAAGATTCAGAATGCAGATACTATCCAGTCCTACTTCACAAGGGTTTCCCAGATCAAGGAACAATTAGAAGTTGTTGATGAAGAAGTGGAAAATCGAGAGATTGTGATGAATACTTTGAATGGCCTCCCTAGGTCATGGGATTCTTTCATCCAAGGAATCTGTTCAAGAAAGAAGTTAGTCAAGTTCAACAGACTATGGGAAGACTGCTCTCAAGAAGAAGCTCGGATAGCAGCCCTAGAAGAGAAGATGGGAAGTGAAGATCAATCCCTCATAGTTCACTCCAAGAAGGGAAGAATAAATCCTCATTACTCCAAAGGTAATAACTCTCATTCTAAGGATAACAATGTAAAGGACCTATCTAGAGTGAGATGTTATACATGTGATGAAAAAGGACACTATGTAAAATACTTTCCTAAGAGAAAGAACCACTCTCATAAGAAGAAGGGGAACAAAAGAAGACATCATGCTCATGCTGCAGAGGATGATGAACCATCCAGGAAGAGATCTAGATATGAAAGTGAATATTCTTCAAGCGAGGATGAATATGTTTTGATTTCTACTCTCACAGGTAACATTACTCATGGAAGTGATGATTGGATTATAGATAGTGGGGCTTCCAAACATATGAATGGATTCAAGGAATCCTTTGTAAGACTATCAGAACATGAATCACCTCACAAGGTGAAACTAGGAGCTGACTACCAATATCCAATAAAAGGTAGTGGGGAATCTTCATATAAACTAGACTCTGGTAGGTCTCTAACAATGAAGGAAGTATTGTTTGTACCAGGACTCAAGAAGAACCTTATCTCCATATCAGCATTGGATGCAAAAGGAATGCGGGTTGCATTCATAGATGGTCAAGTCATTATGTGGCCTAGAGGAAATACTATCGATGATGTGGTAGTAATTGGAGAACAAGAAGTTGCACATGTGCATATCAGAGCACTACCTATTGCAAGAAAAGTTGGTGAAGGTCTTCCAGAAATCCAAGAAAAACATGATGGGGTCTGCAAAGGATGTGTGAAGGGAAAGAACACAAAGAAGACATTTCCAAGTAGAAAAATAAAATCAAAAGGAATCTTGGAAATCATCCACTCCAATGTATGCGGTCCTATGTCATCAAGCTCACTAAGTGGGTATGCATATTATGTTTCTTTTATTGATGATTTTTCTAGGAAGACATGGGTTTACTTCATGAAGAAAAAAGATGAAGTAATCAGCAAATTCAAGGAATTCAAAGCCTTGATCGAGAACCATACTAAAAATAAGATCAAGACTTTTTTATCAGACAATGGCGGAGAATTCACTTCAAATGAGTTCAAGAGGTTGTGCAAAGACTTAGGGATTAAGAGGGATTTGTCCACTCCTTATAATACACAATAGAATGGGATTGCAGAAAGGAAAAATAGAACCATCATGGAAGTTGCAAGAGCAATGCTTCATGATCAAGATCTTCCTATGCATCTTTGGGCTAAAGCTTCCAGAACAGCGGTGTATGTACAGAACCGTACTCCATATAGAGTGCTCGAGAACAAGACTCCTAAAGAAGTCTTCTCCGACAAGAAACCAGAATTTAGCCATCTCAGAATATTCGGCTGTCCTATGTACATACACATCCCAAAGGAGAAAAGGACAAAATTAGATCCTTCAGGAAAGAAGGGTATATTCGTGGGATACTCTGAAATCTCGAAGGCCTACAGAATCTATTTACCAGGATACAAGAATATTAACATCAGTAGGGACGTGAAATTTGATGAAGACACAGCTTACAACAAATCCAAAAAGATACCTGCTAAAGAACCTAAAGAAGCAGAAGCAGAAGCACCCAGAATTCATGATACAACCATGAATGAAGAAGCTCAAGAAGAAGATCTAGAATTTGAAGAACCACAAAGACCTATAGATCCATCTATGGAGAAGAATCCTCATAAGAGGAAACATGCTTGGGTATGAGAACTTATCCAAGGTGTGGAAATATATGGGGATCCAGAAGAGAATCACAGAGAAAGAAAGAGGACCAAATCATGCTCTAGGTATGTAGCTTTACTATGTGATTTCATCAGTAAATAACCTTCCAGTTATGAAGAAGCGGCAGGACGGAAAGAATGGAAGGATGCTATGATAGAAGAATACCAATCGATCATGAAGAATGATGTTTGGGATGTTATCCCAAGACCAAAAGGGAATTCAGTTGCAACTTCCAAATGGATCTATAAGATCAAGCATGCTGCAGATGGTAGCATTGAAAAGTATAAAGCAAGATTTGTGGCTCGGGGTTTCTCTCAGAAAGAAGGAATAGACTATGAAGAAACCTTTGCACCTGTAGCCAGATATAGTTCCATCAGATCAATACTTGCTCTGGCTGTAGTGATGAAATGGAAGATACACCAGATGGATGTCAAGACTGCTTTCTTGAATGGTGTAGTGGAAGAGCAAGTGTATGTAGAGAAGCCACTCGGTTTTGAGACACATGACAGAGAGTCTCATGTATGCAGATTGAAGAAAGCCCTGTGCAGTTTGAAACAGGCACCCGGGACCTGGTACGGTAGAATTGACAGCTTTCTATCCAGTTTGGGCTTTACCAAGAGTGAAGCAGATTCCAACCTTTACTACAAGGTTGAAGATGGCAACCCAATGATACTCCTACTATATGTAGATGATCTATTTGTGACAAGTACATATGGGTTGATTGTTGATACTAAGAGAAAGCTTACTGCTGAGTTTGAGATGAAGGACTTGGGGATGATGCATTATTTTCTAGGTATGGAGGTGTGGCAGATTACGGATGGAATATTCCTTGGACAAGGGAAGTATGCAGTAGAGATCCTAAAGAGGTTTGGGATGATGGACTGCAAGACTATGGCCACACCTATGGCATCAAACCTGAATCTATTAAGTGATTCTTCATCAAAGACGGTTGATTCTATGATGTATCGTCATATGATTGGGTCATTGATGTACCTGAATAACACGAGACCAGACATTTGCTTTGCTATGAACACCTTGAGCCAGTTCTTGACAGATCCGAGACATGTTCAATTGATTGCTACAAAGCATATTATAAGGTACCTGAAAGGTACAGTTGATTATGGGCTCAAGTACGATGCGAATCAGAAGATTAACTTAGAGGGTTATGTTGATTCAGATTGGGCAGGTAGTGTCATCTATAGGAAGAGCACTTCAGGGTGTTGCTTCAGCATGGGATTAGGTGTGATCTCTTGGTTTAGCAGGAAGAAATCCTATATGGAATTGAGTACAGTTGAAGCAGAGTATGTCACAGCTTGTTCAGCTAGTTGTGAGGTAGTATGGCTATGGAAGCTACCATCTGATTTATTTGATCTCCAGTTGGATGCTACTTGTATACATTGTGACAACCAGAGTTGCGTGAAGTTGTCATAGAATCCAGTGTTCCATGACAAGTTGAAGCATATTGAGATCAAGTATCACTATATCAGGGATATGCTGTAGAAGGGAGCAGTGAAGCTCTAGTATGTTGTGACGGAGGAACAGATAGCTGATGTATTGACAAAGCCATTGGCTAGAGTGAAGTTTGAGTATTTCAGGGAGAAGCTTGGTGTTCTCCAGATTGAGATTTCCTCCAAGGGAAAGTGATAAGTACCATATCCATTCTGACATGGTGAGAGGATTGGTTCCTTCCATGGTCAGATGTAAACGCTGAGCCATTCTGTCATGGTGAGAGGATTGGTTCCTTCCATGACAGATATGAGTGCTAAGCCATTCTGATATGACTGTAGGATTGGTTCCTACATGATCAGATATAAGGGTTATTGCCATTCTTGGAATGGAGCTTCCTGGTGAGGTACCGATAAAACTCATTATAAGGTTGAGGCCCATTATGATATGACTGTGAGATGTGTTCTCATATGATCAGATATGAGTGCATGGCCATTCTAATGTGATAGAGGGATGTGTTTCCACTTAATCAGATGTAAGGTATGAAGCCATTCTATTATGGCTAAAGGATTAGGTTCCTCCCATGTCAAATATGAGTGCTAAGACATTCTGACTTAGTGTCAAATATAAGGGATACCACCATTCTTTGAATGGAGCTACCTGGTGAGGTACCAGGGATCCTCAGTGACTGAGGGATGTGTTCCCACATGATCAGATGTAAGTGCAGTGTCCTTTCCATAGATGATAGTATGTGTGTCCTATCATGCTAGTGGATGTGAGTGTTGTGCCTTTTCACAGATGATAGTAGGTGTGTCCTATCATGCTGGTGATTGTAAGTGCAGTTCCTTTTCACAGATGATAGTAGGTGTGTCCTATCATGCTGGTGATTGTAAGTGCAGTGCCTTTCCATAGATGGTAGTAGGTGTGTCCTACCATGCTGGTGGATGTGAGTGTAGTGCCTTTCCACATATGGTAGTAGGTGTGTCCTACCATGCTGGTGGATGTGAGTGCAGAGCCATTTCACAGATGATAGTAGTTTGTGTCCTATCAGGCTAGTGAATGTGAGTGTTGGGCCTTTCTGATATGATTATAGGATTGGTTCCTACATGATCAAATGTCAGTGCTGGGCATGCCTTTCTAACAAGTAGTTCATATGTAAGTGCTGGGTGGGCCATTCTGACTTAGTGTTAGATATAAGTGCTGAATAAAGACCTACATGGAGGCTAGGCCTACAACCAGCATGAAAAAGGGATGGCTCTATAGAACTTCCTGTGATGAGAAGAATCATGAGATAGCACTAGTGATGATCTAGATCGAGTAATGATCCAGATCCAGTGATAATGATCCATATCGAGTAATGATCCAGATCCAGTGATGATAATCCAAATCTAGTGATGATCTAGATCTAGTGATGATGATCCAGTAGTGATGATCTAGTTCGAGTGATGATCCATATCAAGTGATGATTCACAGTGATGATCCAGATCCAATGATGATGACTAGTGATGATCTAGATCGAGTGATGATCCAAATCTAGTGATGATGTCCCATGATGATCCAGATCAAGAGATGATCCAAATTTGAATATTGACGATGAATTGAAGATGAGTATGACTTGAAGACTCAAAATAATTGAGATGCAAATGACGAGATGATCCAGTTGATGCAGAGAAGAAGACCAGTACTGAAAATGGTGTTGAAAGAATACCTTCCTAGTTAAGAGTTAGTGTTGATGTATTTGTAACTTTGGAATGTATTCATCTATGTATCTTATGTATTGTAACCCGATGTTTATTCCGGGATGTATCTATAATGTAATTGAGTCATATTGTCATGCCCCGATGTTCCGATCGGGAGGATAAATTATGTAAACAAGTCATGTCAAGTCATAGTGGGTAACCCTCTGATTGTCTAAGGGTTAAAGTCCCCGTAGTTCCAGGGCACTAGGGTTATTAGACTCTCCTAGTAGAGGTCGGCCCTGGTAGGGTTTTAGTCATGTCGGGATTAGTATAAATAGAGAACTAGAGTCTTTATTTATCACAGAAGTCATCCACACTCAAGTGTAGTGCATAGTTGATGAAGGAGAAGAAACTGGGGCTAGACAAGAAGAATATTACTACTGTTGGGAGATCACTTACTGTTTTGGGGCTTTTACTATTTTGGTACTAATTTTATCTCTAAGGAAGTTGCATGGTTTTATCCTTTATGGTTTCCTCGAGGAAAAACACTGTGTTCATTGTCTCTTGTGTTTGATTGTTGTACTTGTTATTATCTCAGTTAAAGATCCTAATAATGCTAGCTTAATGTTGAAAAACTAACATTAGGTTCCCCTAATTTATCTAAATCCGCCACCATGTTAAATTCGTTTGATGGGAGATCGTTTAGGCCACACGAGATCCTTCCTTCCCTTAAGGTCCATTTGGGAGGGAAGACCGTTGTGATAGAGGTCGAGGTGGTTGATGTGCCCCTGGACTACAATATCTTGCTGGGTAGGAATTGGATGTACAGTATGTAAGCCGTAGCTTCTCACTATTTTGTGTTATATGTTTTCCATTTAATGGGAATATAGTTACGATTGATCAAACGTCATTCAAGAATCTGTCAGTTACCGCATATACAGGATATTTGGTCCCGATTGTAGAGCACTCTCAGTCGACAACTGGGAGTGTGGGTTTGGGAATGTATCCATCCCTTATGGGAAGCTTTAGTTAGCCTGCACCTATCCTTATGATAGGGTCTAGTTCCAGTGAGGCTTCGACATCTGTGAGATCGGTTTCTTTTCACATGAGTCATATGGAAGATCCTTGGATTCTTCCTACACCGAATACTTCGAGTGAGCCCATCATGATAGACATGCCGTTGCTTGCAACTATGGTAGCTTATCAAGCTAATCTTGGATGTGCTGTAGAGCCTAGTCCTTCCTCTTCATGGATGGAGGAGGAGGACCCATATGTGCCGCTTGCATGGGAAGTTTAGTCTTCTCACATGCATGGCTACCTTGATAGTGTTTTTCCTTCAGATGAAGCGATTATTGGGGCCATGTCAGGGGTTGAGCCACCTTGGTAAGAGTTGCATCATAGATATTATTGTCTTCCCAAGCTTGACCGCTTGGAGCGTGAGGACTTTAGGGAGGTTCTTAGTGAGAGAATTGGTAGTCCCATGGTTCCATTAAGCTCTCCTGGTCCGATGGCTAATGGGAACATGGCGAAAATATCTCCTACCATTCCTATCAATATCTCTCATGATCCTGGCAAGATAGAGAATGTCTATATTGGGACAGAATGTTCCCATGCTAAGATTCAAGAATACAATGAGTTGTTTAAATAATTTCGTGATATCTTTGCTTGGCCTTACAATGAAATGCTAGGTATCGACCCTCGCATTGTTGAACATGAGATTAAGACTTATCCCAATGCTAAGCCTGTTTGACAACGCTTGCGTGCAGTGAATCCTAGAAAATCACCCATGATTAAGGCAGAGATAGAGAAACTGTTGAAAGTCGGTTTTATCTATGTCGTTCCCTTGATGGAGTGGGTTTCAAATCTCGTTCTAGTTGATAAGAAGTAGGGAGCGATCTGCATATGTATTGATTTCCATGATTTGAATCATGCCTGTCCTAAGGACAATTTCCCCACACCATTTATTGTTCAGATTTTGGATGAGTGTGCAGGTAGCGAGGTTTTTTCCTTTATGGATGGCTTTTCCAGATACAATCAGATACAAATTAAACCCGAGGACCAACATAAGACTGCATTTATTTGTCCTTGGGGAACCTTTGCATATCAGAAAATGCCTTTTGGCCTTAAGAACGTCGGAGCTACTTTTTAGCGGGCTATTACCTTGATCTTCCATTATCTCAAATCGATTATCGAAGTGTTTTTGGATGACCTTGCTGCTCATTCTCATATGAGAATGCGTCATTCCTATCATTTGAGATTAGTATTTGAAAGGTGCCGCCATTATTTGGTCAGGTTAAATCCTCACAAGTGCATCTTTTATGTGAAGTCTGGTCACTTATTAGGATTCATTGTTTCTAAATAGGGTATAAGATTCAACCCTTTGAAGGTTGAGACAATACTTTAGTTGTCTCCCCCAAAAAACATTCGACATCTTCAATGTTTGCAAGGCATGTCAAACTTATTGCGGAGATTCGTTGTCAATTTTTCCAATTTGACTAGAGGCTTTATGTGTCTTTTGAAGAAGGACACCACCTTTTGTTGGGATGAGCAAGCCCATGAGTCCTTTGATGTGATCAAGCGAGCCCTAGCGTCAGCCCCGGTGATTAGTCCCCTAGACTATAGCTATGATTTTCTACTTTATGTGGCCGCATCAATGGAGACGATTGGTATGGTTTTGGTTCAAGAGGATGAGGAGATCCAAGGGCATGTCATATACTATATGAGCTAGAATCTTATTAATGCGGAGATTCATTATTCCCATCTTGAGAAGCTTGCCTTAGCTACCGTACATGCGGTTCAACAATTGAGACATTATATTCTCCTTCGCCAGACCTTGGTTGTAGCTCATGTCAATCTGTTTCAATTCATCCTCACTCGAAGGATGATTGGGGGAAAGTATAATAAATGGATTGTCATCTTGCAAGAATTCAATCTCGAGTTTGTTTTGACAAAATCGAAGAAATCATTAATTTTTGCGGAGCTTATATCGGATTTCCCAAGCGAAGCCAAGGAGTTGCTTTGTGAAGATACGTTTATCGATGAGCACATATTCTTAATCTCAACTTTAGACCCATGGTATGGGGATATTATTATATATTTACAAACATTGAAGGTCCCTACTCACCTCTCATGGGATGAACGACGACGGTTACGTCACATATCCAAGAATTACCTCATAGTGGATAACACTATGTACCGACGTGGGGTAGATTCCATTTTATGTCATTGTTTAACTCACGAGGAGGCTAATATTGTGTTGAATGATTTCCACGAAGGGGCATGTGGTGGTCATTTATCTGGGATTTCTACAGCCCAAAAAATATTAAGAGTGGCTTATTTCTAGCCGTCGATCTTTACGGATTGTGTAGATGTAGTCAAGAGGTGCAATCTTTGCCAGGTGTTTGCATGTAATATGAGCTCAAAACTTGCCCTATTACATCCCATCATCACTGCCGGTCCCTTCACAAAGTGGGGGCTTGATTTATGGATTGCAACCCAGCTTCAATTGGGGGGCATCATCATATCATAGTGGCTATTGACTACTTCACGAAATGGGCTAAGGCTATGCCTACAGTTAAATCTGACGGTGAGACAGCCGCACACTTCATGTTCAACTAGATTATTACTCGGTTCGGTATTCTGAAAGAGCTTGTCACTGACCATGGCTCGCACTTTCAGAATCGTATGATGGAAGAGTTGGAATCAAAGTTAGGGTATAAGTAAGAGCATTCCTGCTCTTACTACCCTCAAGTGAATGGATAGGTAGAAGCAGTGAATAAATCACTCAAATCCATTCTCCAACGAACCATCGCACAAAGCAAGACAAATTGGCACATCATGTTATATCCTGCTTTGTGGGATTATAGAATCGCTATTAAGACTACCACAGGTTTTTCTCCATATCAACTTGTACATGGAGTGGAGTCGGTATTACCGGTTGAGTGTGAGATTCCTTCTTTGAAGCTAGCCATAGAACTCTTACCAGAAACTTCACCATTGGAGGAGAGTTTGGTCCACCTTGAGCAACTTGATAAGCAGCGCTGAGATGCCTTGGTGGCTCTAGAAGTAAATAAGTGTCGCGTTAAGGTCCAGTACGATAAGTCCGTCCATCCAAGGAAATTTAGTGAGGAAGACTTGGTCCTTTTGTGGGATCAGCTGAAAGAACCCTTGGGGGAAGGAAAGTTTAATCCCATGTGGCTTGGTCCTTACGTCATTAAATGTGTGTTAGAGAAGGGCACTTATGAGCTAGTGGATTATGAGGGAATGGCCTTGGCAGAGCCTAGAAATGGGCTCTATCTCAAAAAGTACTATGCATGATTTTCAGCCAAGGCTGGTTATTGTATATTATTGTACAGTTTTGCATAGGTAGGTCTTTTTCTTATGGTGATTGGGTTTGTGATTAGTTTTTGTTTCTTTTGGAAGATGTCAATGGAATCTTCCACCTTCATAGGATTCACGGATGGTGTGAGCCGTCACACTCAACACTCAGCCTCTGTTTCTTGGGTGATTTATACTCCTATGGGTCAGGTATTGTCTTCAAGAGGCGTATGTTTACGACCATCTTCAAATAATGTTGCTGAGTATAGTGTCATTATTGAGCTTCTACGAGATGCCATTTCACATGGTGTTCTCTCTCTGGAGGTATGACTTGATTCGGAGTTAGTAGTGTCACAACTTAATGGTTTGGACCATGTTAGAGATCCTACATTATTGAGAATATTCTTATGTGTGAGATTGTTAGAACGACAATTTGACAATATAACATACATACATGTTCCAAGAATTAATAATCAAGTTGCTGACTCATATACTAACTACGTGTTATATTGGCATTTGTTTCATACACAATAAGCTCATCACAAACATAAATTTTTACGCATGTAAATAAATAAATCGATCATCATAAAAAAATTTATAAACATAAAAAATGTGGTAATACATAGTGTCATAATACAAAACTGGGGCTCTTGAGCCACCAAAATATAAATACACGGTAGTACAAAATATATCACTCCTAGGTATCTAAGCCTGTGGAGGAGGAGGGGGGTTGTGATCATGGAATGTCACTACAGCTCTAGCTAGCCATCTAAATAGGTGCATCCATGCTCATGGTACACCCACAACCTGGCGCTGCATGGACTCAACAAATTCCTCAACTTGTGCCATGGGTACTCTGTGTGTCAGTCTCACGAAGTTGGTATGAATTCTTTGGAGCGTCCGCTCCGCATCCACACCCATGATATCGTCTCCTCTTCCCCTCTCTCTATTATGAAGGAAGCCTTCAGGCTACCGTGGTCCCACATCTGCATGCACATGGTATATGTCACTATGTATTGTCACCCAAAAATATGTCTTTTGATTCCACATAATCAGAAAACACAAAAAATTAAATAACTCAAAAAATTTTAAAAAGAGGGTCGAGATTCATTACCAATGTCACCGTATGCCGATCCCGGTGGTAGCGGCATGTCTGGTCTCCTGGGAAATCTATCCCCACATAGGGGTAGCCATCGATGGAAACTATCTGTCATCGTCACCATGGAAAGAAGTCAGCTGGATAGGGGTTGGACACCCTACCTCAACCCAGTCTACGCATCGCATCCACCCAACACTGTTGGGCCGGATCTCAAACCCCATGTAGACAAACATCAACTTTAGGGCTCAATCCTGGAACACGCTCAAAGAAAAATGTGCTCAGTATGCTGCTGAAACTGAAGTTTCGCACTCTACTCATCTTCCACTCACTAAGCTAGTGTTTCATGTTGCCCAGTAGCGCACTGCTCCAATCGTACACAGTGGGTATCATGCACTCCACTACATAGAACATTAGAGGCCACGAGGCCTGGTGGAGTGAAGCAAAGCCTGCTATCCTGCCTAGTGTCAGTAGGATGGCCTTTAGGCCCAGCACCTGTATGGAGTTAGTTGGGATTTGACTCCCCACCTTCTCCATGTCCGAATAGTAGTACAGTGACAATGTACTCATCTATATTCAGGCCACCTCTGGGCCTGCGAGAGAGTAGGTTCACCACTTCCCCCCATCGGGAAAGTCCAGTAATAAAGTATATGTCCTCCACTTCTATGGTGAGGGACATCCCATCTATCTGGAATGACTCTGAGTCTGGATCCCAATAGTCCACCAAAATATGCAGCAGTCTTCGTTTGGCTCTCAAGCCACCAAGACACCAAAACTTGTAAATCCTACATGCATGTAATGATTGTTGAGCCATTAGATCTGCCCTTACTACCTCTTCTACATCACCATGTTCACGTTCTCTCCATTCTAGGACCATCTTACACATAAAATTTGAGTTTGATCCATTAGAACACTTAAAAATCATTGAGCATGGCTGTATACGCGACTGTTTGCTAAATAGCCATGTATGTACGCAACTTTGAGGGCGTTTTCTGTGTATATCCAGCCCTATACATGAAAAAACCCTCGATTTCCGCATGGGCCATGGAAAGCATCTTAGATTGGCCTAGAATCCTAAATACTGTTAGTTTTTTCAACTTTAAGCTAGCATTATGTTAGGATCTTTACTGAGAGAATAACAAGTACATCAATAAAACATAAGCACATCACAAGAGACAAGAGACACAAATATTTTTCCGCAGGGAAACCATAAAGGAGAAAACCCCGCAACTTCCTTAGAGATAGAATCAACACAAGATGTAAAACCCCAAAACAGTAAGATGCACTCCCGACAACAATAGTCTTCTTCTTGTCTAGCCCTAGTGTATTTCCTTCCTCACTAATGCGCTACACTTGAGTGAGTGAATGATGTGTGTGATAAATAGAGAGACTTGCTCTCTATTTATATTCTTTCGTTCACTTGAAGTGCACTCAATCATATCGGCCTCACTTTACAATTACTTACTAGAGCCGACATCTCTAGGAGTGTCTAATAACCCTAGTTCCCCGAAACTGTGGGGACTTTAACAATGACTTGACATTACTTTTTTACATTATTGATCCTCCCGATCGAAACATCAAGGCATGACAACATGACTCAAATACATAATAGAAACATCCTGAAAAAACATTGGGTTACAATACATAAGATACATAGATGAATACATTCCGAATTTACAAATACATCAACACTCCCTCTTAACTAGGAAGGTATTCTTTCAACACAATTTTCAGCACTGGTCTTCTTCTCTGTATCAACTGGATCATCTTCGTCTTCAAGTCATCTTCGTATTCAAGTCATCTTCATTATCGAATTTGGATCATCTCTTGATCTGGATCATCATAGAACATCATCATTGGATCTGGATCATCATCACTGTACTGGATCTAGATCATCACTCGATCTAGATCTGGATCTGGATCATCTCTCAATCTGGATCATCACTCAATCTGGATCTCTCGGAGTCATCATAATTGGATCTGGATCATAGCTCGATCTGGATTATCACTGGTCATCATCATGTGTGTACTATCTCATCATATGAAGTTCTACAGAGCCAGCCTTCTTTCATGTTGGTTGTAGGCCTAGCCAATAGGTAGGTCTTCACCCAACACTTATATCTGACCTACTCATCAGAAAGGCACGCCCAACACTTACATCTGACCTACTCATCAGAAAGGCATGCCCAGCACTCACATCTGATCATGTAGTAAACTACAATCACATCAGAAAGGCACCGCACTCACATCTATCATGGAAGGAACTGAATACTCTCACCAAGATAGAATGGCCTGCCCTTACATCTAACATGGAAGGAAATTAATCCTCTCACCATGAAATAATGGCCCACGCTTACATCGACCATGGAAGGAACTTAATCCTCTCACCATGATGGAATGGCCCGCACTTACATCGGCCATGGAAGGAACTTAATCCTCTCACCATGACGAAATGGCATGCACTCACATCTGACCTAGAAGGAACCAAATCCTCCACCCTCGCCAAAAAGGCCCCTAGTGCCAGACTGAGCTACCTGGTAACTGACCAGGTGCTTCCACTCTCCCAGAGAGTGGCAATTTCCCTTACATCTATCCTACTCGAAAAAATGGCCAACACTCACATATGACATGGGAGGAACCTAATCCTTTAGCCAAGATAGAATGGTTCAGCCCTTACATCTGACCTACTCGTCAAAATGGCTATGCATCTCAGCACTCATATCTGACATGGATGGAATTGAATCCTCTCACCATGATAGAATGGATCAGCCCTTACATCTAACCTGCCCGTTAGAATGGCTTTGGGACTCATCACTTTCCCTTGGAGGAAACCTCGATCTGGAGAACACCAAACGTCTCCCTGAAGTACTCGAACTTCACTCTAGCTAACGGCTTCATCAACACATCAGCTATCTGATCCTCCGTTGCAACATACTGGAGCTTCACTACTCCTCTCTGCACCATATCCCTAATATAGTGATACTTGATCTCGATATGCTTCGACTTGTCATGGAACACTGGATTCTCTGACAACTTCACGCAACTCTGGTTGTCACAATGTATACAAGTAGCATCCAACTAGATATCAAATATATCAGACAGTAGCTTCCGCAGCCATACTGCCTCACAACTAGCTGAACAAGCTGTGACATACTCTACTTCAGCTATACTCAGTGCCACACAGGATTGCTTCCTGCTAAACCAAGAGATCACACCTGATCCCATACTGAAGCAACATCCTGAAGTACTCTTCCTATCGATGGCACTGCCTTCCCAATATGAATCAACATAACCCTCTAGGTTAATCTTTTGATTCTCATCGTACTTGAGCCCATAATCAACTGTACCCTTCAGGTACCTCAGAATATGCTTTGTAGATGTCAAGTGAACACTTCTCGTATCTGTCAAGTACTGGCTCAAGGTTTTCACAACAAAGCAAATGTCTGGTCTCATGTTCGTTAGGTACATCAATGACCCAATCATCTAACAATACATCGTAGCATCAACCGACTTTGATGAGGCATCACTCAATAGCTTCAAGTTCGATGCCATAGGTGTGGCCATAGCTTTGCAGTCCATCATCCCAAACATCTTCAGGATCTCTACTACATACTTACCTTATCCAAGGAATATTCCATCTGTACTCTACCACACCTCCATACCTAGAAAGTAATGCATCATCCCCAAGTCCTTCATTTTGAACTTAGCAGCAAGCTTTCTCTTCGTATCAGCAATCAACCCATCTGTACCTGTCACAAATAGATCATCTACATATAGTAGGAGCATCACTAGGTTGCCATCTTCTACCTTGTAGTAAAGGTTGGAATCTACTTTACTCTTGGTAAATCCCAAACTAGATAGAAAGTTGTCAATTCTATCGTACTAGGTCCTGGGTGCCTGTTTCAAACCGTACAGGGCTTTCTTCAATCTACATACATGAGACTTCCTATGATGTGTCTCAAAACCGAGTGGTTTTTCTACATACACTTCCTCTTCTACTACACCATTCAAGAAGGTAGTCTTGACATCCATCTGGTGTATCTTCCATCTCATTACTGCAGCCAAAGACAGTATTGATCTGATGGAAGTGTATCTGACTACAGGTGCAAAGGTCTCTTCATAGTCTATTCCCTCTTTCTAAGAGAAACCTCGAGCTACAAATCTTGCCTTATACTTTTCAATGCTACCATTTGCAACATGCTTGATCTTGTAGATCCATTTGGAAGTTACAACTGACTTCCCGTCTAGTCTTGGGACAACATCCCAAACATAATTCTTCATGATCGATTGATACTCTTCGATCATAGCATCCTTCCATTCTTTCTGTTCTACCGCTTCTTCATAACTAGAAAGTTCTTTATCAATGAAATCACATAGTAAAGCTACATAGTCAGAATTGGATCTGGTTCTCTTTCTTTCTCTGTGATTCTCTTCTGGAGCCCCATATCTTTCCGCATATTGGATAAGTTCTGTTGAGGCCTGGAAATTCGCAGGCGGCAACAGTAAGGGATTCTCCCCAATCAACGTTCCCAACTAGCCCGTTGACTATTTGGTATAGGGAATCCGTTCGGTTTTGCGGTCCAGCTACCGTAGGTCAAGAAACAAAACGAAGGCTTTACCGGTTGCTGCCTGGCCCACCGAGTTTTGTGTTTTTTGACTTTAAGAAATGAAATGCAAGTGCCTAACTAAATGCAGGGCGATCAGGATGCAGGGAGCGGTCACAATGTGATGCGCAGGTTCTTACCTCTCGTCTTATGCTCGCAAGCAACCAAATCAGATACAATAAGAAACAAACTAACTATCTAATCTATCCCTAGGGAGCATAATTATCATATTGGGTGAATAATACAATCAGTACATGCATTGTGAAATGTTTCAAATAGCTGAGACTTCCTTCCAAAACACATGAACACTCTAAAATATATTTCAACAACCAGATAGCTGATCATTTATGAATAGGCCACTATTACTCACCATGGAAACAACATCACAGAATAAACTTAAGAATATTCCAGCAAGAACATAGGTTCAGATATTAGAACATTCTAACAGTTAAAGAGTCATAGCTGAAAATGAAATAGTTCCTCTTCACATTGTCCCTTTAAACACATGTGACGCATTCCGCATTACACCTCTTCCAGCAAGCAAAATTTGCAGTCTCTCATGTAAAACGAAGTAGTTCCTCTTACAATAGATGATTTACAAAATTTTCAGGGGGGAAAAATCCCCATCTCATTCCTACTTCCAGATATTTAAACTACCATTTGCGATCCTTTGGGCTTTCCCTAAACGTGTGTCTTTCCAGTTTCCAAAACGTTCTTGATTCCCCATATTTCAACGCACATTCATGATTGGTTGGGTAACTGTCGGGCCTTTCAAAACTCTGCGTTTGCTGTTAAACGGTCCGTATTTCTCCACGCCGTGGCATTTTGATCGCTCCTCCGCACTCACCTGCAATCAATTGACAAGCATCATCCACTGGGGTTACGTTATAAAACAAAATAGTCAGATCTACTCATGAAACAACTAGCCCGCAAGGAAATCACCAGGCGCCGATACCACTACCTCGACCATGGCAGGAGACTTACTGGTGGCTCAACAATACTTACGTCGGACGGGTAGACCACTCCACAGGCGGGAAACATCATTAATCGGATGTCGGCAGGATGGTACATCGGAAGTTTAAAGGATCTCCCACTGAAACAGCAGACGAGACAAAGGTTGAGACAAGCGACGAGGGCAGGAGGAGGATAATTCGGACGTCGACAGACATTAGAATCAGAAGCTCAAAGGATCTTCCAGCCGCAACGGAGGATGAGTCAGGGCTATGGGAAAGCGACTTAAGGTTAAATACGAATCGGACGTCGGCAAGATCTAGAGAGTCGGACGCTAGAATGATCTGAGAGCCGCAACGACGACGAAACAGAAGACTAACGGCTTCCGATCTGAAATTAAAAAGAGGCCCGATCGCAAGAAACAATCAAATATTCAAACAGTTTTAAGGATCAGGCACAGCTGGTTTCGTTCTTTCTTTGAAAAGGCAACTCTGAAAAACAAAAAAATTTCCTTTTCTTCGACCAGAAAACCAGACATTCACGACTCAATCCGAAACTGAACAAGGCATAAATAAATCAGCTGACATCCACTTTCAAAGTAAAACTAAAAGAAAAATGCCTGAGAGGCTCAAGAGTTTCACGACCAAACCAAGCAAAAACGATGAGTAGGGGCCCAGAATTTAAATAAAGTAAATTTAGGGAGAACAGTTGCGGCAGCAACAACTGGTGATTTCCTGGTGAACCTAGATCTCTGGGTGACTTTTCTTTGAGTGGCAGGCTGTTTCACAACCAAATGCATCAAATAAATTCTTCCAGCTATCCGGATTTCTCAAATGACCGAAGTGTGTACCTTAATCATTGATACTAGTCCAATTTGGGGAAGTGGAAACCGAGATCTTCAAGTCTAGATAACTCTGTCGGGGCCCGAGTATGAGTTTCATTATTACTTCTGTCTTCAGGTAGCTAACAGCGTGGACACCACAGGGTTGCAGCAGATAGTAAACAGCAGTATTCGTTTGTTCCTCGTTCCCATGCCATTTTAACACTTTTTGTGCTTTTGGACTTTTGTTCCTTTCATTTGAGTCTTTCTGTGCACCTTTCTTACTGAATTTTAATTCAGTATCCTCTATCCCATAGTGTCCTTTTGTGTGAGTGGTGTGTTTCAAGCTTCAGCTCACAGACGGAGAGGATCTTTCGGCAATTTAGTACTTGTGATTCAGCTCCGCTTTGATTTATGATGCTTTTATAGAAGTTTGGACTCCTCATTTGCCTTTTGGCATTTGCTTCTTGGCATGGGATCATTTATATTTAATACACTGTTCACCTTGCTTCTTTCCATGGGTCCTTTACTGTTGCTCCTTTGAACATTTTACATGTGACGTGGATGGAGCCCTGACATAGTACTACAGACTCCTCGAATCCGGTTTATATTGTAGGGGTTAAGAAGGACTTCAATGCACACAGAGACTTCGAGAAAAACTGCTAGACTGGAATAAATCAAACAGCAACACACAGTCTGACTACTCAAACATGTCCACCATTCCCAGAAATTTTGGTGTCTCTCAAATAAGCACGAGTTAACTCCCTTTATTGAAACCAAAAGACTTAAAACCAAACAAAATGAAAACATGACACAAAAACAACCAACATCTTATTTATATACAAAACAGGAAACTCAAAGACAACTTCAAGAAAAATAAGGCTTGAGAACCAAACCATTGACTGGTAGGTTCTCTCCCCATCCCTGTAAATCCTGCAGCTTATAAGTAGTAGGGCCAAGTTTTGCTTTGATCTGAAATGGGCCTACCCATAATTGTTGGAACTTAGTATGCTTTCCCTTCTCATCATTGGGATGATCCCACTTGAGAACAAGGTCTCCCACTTCCAAGTCCCTTTTCCCAGCTTTATGTTTGTCAAACCATATTTTTACTATCTCCTGCTACTGTTTAAAATGTTCTCTAGCCTTGGATCTGGCCTCCTCTGCTTTCAGAAGATTATATATCCTTATTTGGAGAACCTCATCATCAGACCCCCTAGACTCTTGGGCTAGTATGGAAGCTGGTAGCATGATATTGGGGAGCAGGATGGCCTCCTTACCGTACACAAGGGTATAGGGTGATATTCCTATTGCAGACTTGGGGGTGACTCTGTCAGCCCACAGGGCGTTGGGTAAGGCTGAGTGCCAACTTCTCTGGTTTTATACTACAGTCTTCTTCAAAATTCTAATGAGGTTTTTATTAGAGGACTGAGCCAGGCCATTCCCTTGTGGATAGTAGTTAGCAAAGTAATGTAATTTTATCCCTTTATCATGAGCAAATGCAGTCAATTTAATTGATGAAAAATATTTAGCATTGTCAAAAACTAACGAAATTGGAACTCCAAACCTGGTCATGATGTGATCTTGTAGGAAGCTGATGACTTCGTCTTCGTTTATTTTGCGCAGTGGGATAGCTTCGAACCAGCGAGTGAAATAATCAGTAGCAGTAAGAATGTACTTGTGCAGCAGGGAAGAATTCGGTTTTATTTCTCCAATAATGTCCAGCCCCCATTGTTCAAATGGTTCCATGACCATCACAGGCTTTAGAGGTGCTGCTGCTTTAGGTAGTATTCCACCGCATCTTTGACAAATATCACATTTCCTGACATGTGCATGTGCATCCTTAAAGAGTGTAGTCCAATAGTAACCAGCTCTAAGGATTTTGTGGGCTGTAGTGTCGCCTGAAAAATGTACCCCAGCCGGACCATCGTGTAATTCAGACATTACTTTCTTAGCATCCTCTTTCTCCAAGCATCTCAGGAGGACTCCATCGTAGTTTTTTCTTAATAATACGCCTTCTACGATTTGGTAGGAAGCTGATTTCAAACGCAGAGCTCTCCTTTGTTTTGAATTCCAATGTTCTGGAAACAGCCCTGACTGCAAGTAATGCACAAGGTCTCTATACCAGGACTCAGGAGCCGTGAACAAAGGACATACATCCATTACATGCAATTCGGATTCATCTTCCCATGCTTGTTCTTCATTGTTTCAACTTCCAGTCATCAATTTGCATAGCCCTTGACCTTTCACTATAGTGGCTGGCTTGAATTCAAGGTCGTATTCTTGAAGGGCTGTTACCTAGTTGCCCCTTCTTTCTCCCAACTCTTTCTGAATGAGAAGAGACCTTACAGCTGGGTAAGGAACTATTACCTTGGTCCGATTTTTTAATATATAAGGCCTGAATTGCTTCATTGCCTTAAATACTGCGTATGCTTGCTTATCAATGGCTGGGTAGTTTAATTCAGCCCCTTGAAGCCCAGTGCTCATGAAAGAGATTGAGAATTCATCACCCCCGTCCTCCTTTTGGGTAAGCACGGCTGCCAATGAATCATCGGATGCAAAAGTGTACATAATAAAGTCTTTACCAAAGTCTGGGCTTTTCAGGGAGGGAGCATGTGCAACATCAGTCTTGATTTTGCTGAAAGAATTCTTTTCGGTTTCAGTCCACTTAAAATGTGCATTTTGCTTGACCATCTGCTACAGTGGCTTAACAGTCTGGGCAAAATCAAGCACAAACCTTCGTACGAAATTTATTGTTCCCATGAAAGATTGCATTCCCTTTTTATTATGGGGCATAGGGATTTGTTCAATGGCCTTAATTCTTTCTGGGTCTATAGATATTCCTCTCTTTGAAACTATATGCCCCAGTAACTTGCCCTATGTGACCGCAAAAACGCACTTCTTAGGATTGAGGGAAATTCCATATTTCCGGCAGCGTTCGAAAATCCGCTTCAGGTGGAATGCGTTCTCCCCTCTTTTCTTCGAAAATATTGTGATGTCATCAAGGTAAACCACAACGCTTCGTCCAATCAGCCCGTGGAAAGCTATGTCCATAGCCCTCTGAAATGTTGCTCCAGCGTTAATCAGCCCAAAGGGCATCCTTCTATAGGAAAAAGTTCCCCATTTAGTTCTGAACGTTGCCTTTAATCTATCTTCCTCGGCTACTAACACTTGGTTGTAACCAGAGAAACCATCCAACAATGAAAACAATTCAGAACCGGACACCATCTGTAGCAATTGCTCCATGGGAGGAACCGGATAGTTGTCTTTGTCTGAGGCACGGTTTAAGTTTCTGAAGTCCACACACAGTCTGATTTCTCCTGACTTTTTTCTAACCAGTACCAAATTGGACACCCATTCGGAGTGCCTAACTTTAAAAATAATTCTAGCATATAACAATTTCTTTACTTCGCTCTGGATTAATGGCTCCAACTTTGGGTGCATCTTCCTTAATGGCTGTTGATATGGCTTGACGCCCGCTTTAATAGGGACGATATGCTTGATGATGCTAGTGTCATAGGTTTTCAAATCTTGGTACGTCCAGGAAAAGAAATCTTTGTACTGTTTAAACAAACTGATGAACCTATCCCTCTCGACTGGTGAACAACATTTGCCGAGGTTCACAAACTTAGGATCCGTTTCAGTCCCTAAGTTTACCAGTTCGAACTGTAGAGTTGAGCTGTGCGTCTTCACGTTAGCGGGTCTTCTGAACTTTTCATTCAAGTCAAACATCTTCTCTAACATTCTGACCCCTTTAGGGATGAAATTATCATATTTCATCTCAACCTGATGTTCGTCATTGTCTATAATGGCTCCTTTAAAGATCTCATCATTTGTCAAACACTCGATTATTTGCTGGTCATTGTCAAATAATCGCAAGTTGGTGATCATGTCAGGTACTGAAGGCCTGAAAAGTAATTCAACAGAACATCTGTTATTAGTGGGTACCAGCCTAGCGGCTGATGTGGCCAAAAGATAAGCGGCCACATTTTTCATTCTTGGCATTGAAATAATATTGAATGCATGAAAACATTTAAGCAAATCCCATACCTCATTTTGGTAAGCTTTCAAGTGGGGGGAAACACAATGTATTTGATTCCTTATTTGCTTTACAACTATTTCTGAGTCCCCAAAAACTTTTGAAATACTTACCTTCAATTCAATCGCTTTCTTGAGTCCCTGCACCAGTGCTTCATATTCAGCTGTATTGTTAGTACATTCAAAATCTAATCTACATGATAGGAAATGTTTATTCTTTTGTGGATCCATAAGGACACATCCATCCCCCGACCCTTCTAATGTCTTTGAGCCATCAAAAAATAAAGTCCAAAAATCATTAACTACTGAAAATGAATCTATTCCTACTGCTAAGTCTACTATGTTACAGTCAATCTCATCAGCCTGAGAAAAATGAAGGAGATCAAGCTGGGTGTTAGATGTGTCACTAACCTCCTCCGCTTGATAGTTCCCTGGTTCCAGTTCGAGGAAATAGTTTCCCAACACAGGTTCGACCGGTATATTCTTCTCATCCAGTTGAGTAACATTGTACTTCATGTGAGGTTCTCTCAAAACTTTAATCTGATTGGGACTTCCTTTGTACGGAAACCATAGGTGCGACCAATCTGAGGCGAAATATCCATTCAATTTAGCTGACCAATCTCTGTTCAGGACCAGGCCGTAAGCGTCTGGTATATCATCCACCACGATGTTAATAACCTGGCATACTTTGTCATTTGATGCCAAACGGATTAGAATGTCTTCCATCTCACCAATTACCTTAACGTCTGTCCTATCCAATTGCACCACCCTCCATGTGGTTGGCTTAAACTTCCCATTGATTTTCTTACATACTGATACAGGCATGACATTAATTGACGCCCCTGAGTCTGCTAGACAATTGTGAACGTTATGGTTAAAAATTTCAAACGTCAGGAGGAAGGGTGGCTATTTAGTTTTAGACTTACCTCCAGTGCTAGCTTCTCCAATTTCTTCTTCGTCCAGAGGTTGATTGTCAGCAGGCCGCTCCTCTTCTGATGTTTCCAGTGCTTTCAAAAATCTTTCTTTTTGTTGAGGTACTTTGCACATTTCAAACAGAGGGACGTTTTCCTTTATCTTTTTTAAATCTTCAACAACGTCATATTCTATTTGTTGTTTAATGGACTGAGATTTATCAGCATTCACCTTTTCTTTGTTTAGTTCAGGCAGCGTTCTGTTCTACTTAGGATCTTGGCTAGTAATAGTGAATTCCGGAGTCTTATCAGCCACGGATTTATCTTGAAATTTCTTCCTGATATTTCTTTGCAGCCTTTTGATCTTTGGGAGTAAAAGACTGTCATTGCTAACCATCCCTTGACTTCTAGTTGTCATGTTAGACTCCCTGATATCTTTGTGTTTTTTAGTTATATCTTCTTCTACATCGAGTAAGGAGACAGAACTCCATAATGCCATAGTCTCTTCTTCATGTTCCTTTGTAGAAGTAGAAGTAGCATTTTCTTTCTTTTCATCATCATCTTCTTCCGTTAGTCTCAAATCCAACATTTGATTCATAACTAACGTCATTGAATTTATCCATTGTGGACAATTCCTTTCGGAGTGAGGCTGCTGGTGAAAGGTGCAGAAATTTTCCATCCCTATCTATGTCAAATTCATAGACGCATTATTGTGAGGAGGAGGTTGGGAGTGATTGTTTTCCTCCCTTTTCTTATAATAAGGCCTGTATAACTTCGGTGTTTCCTTCTCTTTTTCCAATTCTATGATCTTATTAGACAGCTTTTGCATCATTTTGGCCATACTTTCATAATCGGGTGCTTTCTCCTCTTTAGGCTTAGTGAACAATAAAGTTTTCCTTCTCTCTCCTGATTGTTCGGGGTAGTCTTCAATACTCTCTCTCTCAGCCTCCACCACTTCTGCTTCTTCATAGGTTTCTATCAAAGTAGGCTTGGCCCTACCTTTCGCAAACATGGCCAGATCAGGACCCAAAGCTGAAGTATAGTACTCAATTAGTAATTTGTCTGAAGGCTTGTCTGTTTCAGAAAAGTTCTTAAGATATGCTGCGAACCTTTGTGTGAAACTGTGCACTTTTTCCTTTTTCTCTTTCTTCAGTGCACATAGTCCTTTCATAAGGGCTTCGTGAGTCTTTTGAACTGCATACTTAATTCTGAAAATTCTCTCGAAAGTGTCCCAATCCAGGATAGAATTAGCAAGCAACCCAAAGTACCAAGATGCAACAACTCCTTTGAGGGTATGCGGGAAAAGTCTGCACACTACATCTTCATGTTCCCCAGCCCTCAGACCTTCTATTGCCAAGTAGAAACATTGTAGGTGATTGTCCACTAGGATCCTCTCATTGGGGTCAAATTTAGGCAGTAACTTCTCAAAGGATTGAGGTAGGTCATGCAAAGGGGGAGTCAGGTTTAGGGGTGACCTGGATTTCCATGCAGGTTGTGGATTAGGTGGATTGGGAGGAGGTTGATTGGCGTTAACACCGGCCATGAGTTGAGGTGGAGAGTGAGGAGGTGAACCAACAGGGGTGTGAACGGGAGAAATGTAAGGGGTTTATGGGCTTTCTTGATTCAAAGGTAGCTCAACTTCTTGCAAAGCAGTCTCTACAAGTTCTTCCCAGTCTCCAACCAACAATGAATCTTCTGCTATAGGACGGTTTTTCTTCCTGTACTCTCTTCTAGGTAAGTCAGGGATAATTGGCAACCCTCCAAGCTTCTTTACGTATGCCCGGGTGTGTCTTCTTAGGTCGTTAACTACTTCGTTACCAACAGCATATAGTTGTTCTCTTTTTTCTTATTCCAGAATTGGATTGCGCAGTCCACTACTTTCAGAACTGTAACCAGCGGAATAATCTCGGGAAAACGGGTTTCCTCAGCCAGCCATGCACTGGCAGCCCTCCTTCTAGCACCAAAACTGTTGAGGCCTGGAAATTCGCAGGCAGCAACAGTAAGGGATTCTCCCCAATCAATGTTCCCAACTAGCCCGTTGACTGTTTGGTATAGGGAATCCATCCGGTTTTGCGGTCCAGCTACTGTAGGTCAAGAAACAAAACGAAGGCTTTACCGGTTGCAGCCTGGCCCACCGAGTTTTGTGTTTTTTGACTTTAAGAAATGAAATGCAAGTGCCTAACTAAATGTAGGGCGATCAGGATGCAGGGAGCGGTCACAATGTGATGCGCAGGTTCTTACCTCTCATCTTATGCTCGCAAGCAACCAAATCAGATACAATAAGAAACAAACTAACTATCTAATCTATCCCTAGGGAGCAGAATTATCATATTGGGTGAATAATACAATCAGTACATGCATTGTGAAATGTTTCAGATAGCTGAGACTTCCTTCCAAAACACATGAACACTCTAAAATATATTTCAACAACTAGATAGTTGATCATTTATGAACAGGCCACTATTACTCACCATGGAAACAACATCACAGAATAAACTTAAGAATATTCCAGCAAGAACATAGGTTCAGAAATTAGAACATTCTCACAGTTAAAGAGTCATAGCTGAAAACGAAATAGTTCCTCTTCACATTTCCCCTTTAAACACATGTGACGCATTTCGCATTACACCTCTTCCAGCAAGCAAAATTTGCAGTCTCTCATGTAAAACGAAGTAGTTCCTCTTACAATAGATGATTTACAAAAAATTTAGGGGGAAAAAAGCCCTGTCTCATTCCTACTTCCAGATATTTAAACTACCATTTGCGACCCTTCGGGCTTTCCCTAAACGTGTGTCTTTCCAGTTTCCAAAACGTTCTTGATTCCCCATCTTTCAATGCACATTCATGATTGGTTGGGTAACTACCGGGCCTTTCAAAACTCTGCGTTTACTGTTAAACGGTCCGTATTTCTCCACGCCGTGGCATTTTGATCGCTCCTCCATGCTCACCTACAATCGATCGACAAGCATCATCCACTGGGGTTACGTTATAAAACAAAATAGTCAAATCTACTCATGAAACAACCAGCCCGCAAGGAAATCACCAGGCGCCGATACCACTACCTCGACCATGGCGGGAGACTTATTGGTGGCTCAACAATACTTACGTCGGACGGGTAGACCACTCCATAGGCAGGAAACATCATTAATTGGACGTCGGCAGGATGGTACATCAGAAGTTGAAAGGATATCCCAGCTGAAATGGTGGACGAGACAAAGGTTGGAGACAAGTGACGAGGGCAGGAGGAGGATAAGTCGGACGTCAGCAGACATTAGAATCGGAAGCTCAGAGGATCTCCCAGCTGCAACGGCGGACGAGTTAGGGCTATAGGCAAGCGACTTAAGGTTAAATACGAATCGGACGTCGGCGAGATCTAGAGAGTCAGACGCTATAATGATCTGAGGGCCGCAACGGTGCCGGAACAGCAGACTAACGGCTTCCGATCTGAAATTAAAAAGAGCCCCGATCGCAAGAAACAATCAAATATTCAAATAGTTTTAAGGATCAGGCACAACTGGGTTCATTCTTTCTTTGAAAAGGAAACTCTGAAAAACAAAAAAAATTCCTTTTCTTCGACCAGAAAACCAGACATTCACGACTCAATCCGAAACTGAACAAGGCATAAATAAATCAGCTGACATCCACTTTCAAAGTAAAACTAAAAGAAAAATGCCTAAGAGGCTCAAGAGTTTCATGACCAAACCAAGCAAAAACGATGAGGAGGGGCCCAGAATTTAAATAAAGTAAACTTAGGGAGAACAGTTGCGGCAGCAACAAGTTCACGTACCCAAGTAGGTTTCCTCTTATGAGGATTCTTCTCTAGAGGTGGATCTATAGGTCTTTGTGGTTCCTCGAACTCTCGATATTCTTCTTGAGCTTCTTCGTTCATGATTGTATCATGAATTCTGGGTACTTCTGCTTCTGCTTCTTCAGGTTCTTCAGCAGGTCTCTTTCTGGATTTGTTGTAAGCTGTGCCTTCATCAAATGTCACATCCCTGCTGATGTCAATCTTCTTGTATCCTAGGAAATAGATTCTGTAAGCCTTCGAGCTTTCAAAGTATCCCACAAATATGCCCTTCTTTCCTGAAGGATCTAATTTAGTCCTCTTCTCTTTTGGAATGTGGATGTACACAGGACAGCCGAATATTCTGAGATGGCTGACTTATGGTTTCTTGCTGGAGAAGAATTCTTCAGGAGTCTTGTTCTAGAGTACTCTATGTGGAGTACAGTTTTGTACATACACCGTTGTTCTAGCAGCTTCAGCCCAAAGATGCATAGGTAGATCTTGATCATGAAGCATCACTCTTGCATCTTCCATGATGGTTCTATTCTTTTGTTCTGCAATCCCATTCTGTTGTGGATTATAAGGAGTGGATAACTCCCTCTTAATCCCTAATTCTTTGCATAGCTCTTTGAATTCATTTGAAGTTAATTCTCCACCATTATCTAATCGAATGGTCTTGATATTCTTTTCAGTATGGTTTTCGATCAAGGCTTTGAATTCTTTAAACTTGTTGAATACTTCATCTTTGTTCTTCATAAAGTAAACCCATGTCTTCCTAGAAAAATCATAAATAAAAGAAACATAATATGCATACCCACTTAGAGAGTTTGATGACATAGGACCGCATACATCGGAGTGGATGATTTCCAAGATTCCTTTTGCTTTTCTTTCACTGCTTGGAAATGTCTTCTTTGTATTCTTTCCTTTCACACATCCTTTGCAGACCCCATCATGTTTTGCTTGAATTTCTGGAAGACCTTCGATAGCTTTGCTTGCAATAGGTAGTGCTCTGTAATGCACATGTACAAGTATTCTATGCCAAATTTCACTTGGCTCTATTGTTTCATGGACCAAGGCTTGTTCTGGATGGCCCTTCAATTTGTATAATCCTCCTTCTTGTTCTCCAATTACTACCACATCATCGATAGTCTTTCCTTTTGGCCACATGATGACTTGACCATCTATGAATGCAAACCGTATTCCTTTTGCATCCAATGCTGAAATGGAGAGAAGTTTCTTCTTGAGTCCTGGGACAAACAATACTTCTTTCATTGTTAGAGACTTACCAGAGTCTAGCTTATATGAATATTCCCCACTACCTTTTATTGGATATTGGTAGTCATCTCCTAGCTTCACCTTGTGAGGTGATTCATGTTCTGATAGTCTTACAAAGGATTCCTTGAATCCCTTCATGTGTTTGGAAGCCCCACTATCTATAAGCCAATCATCACTACCATGATTAATGTTACCTGTGAGGGCTGATATCAAAACATATTCATCCTCTCTTGAGGAATCTTCACTTTCATATCTGGATCTCTTTCTGGATGGTTCATCATCCTCTGTAGCATGAGCATGATGTCTTCTTTTGCTGCTCTTCTTTACTATCTTTTGTTTGTTAGGACAATCCCTTGCATAGTGTCCTGCTTCATCACAAGTATAGCATATGATATTTGATACATCTCTTCTAGAATTATCTCTGTGAGAGTGCTTACCTCTAGATCCATGAGGCCTTCTTTTGCTTGACTTGGAGTGAGACTTGGAGTGTACTGTAAGAGCTTGGTATTCAATTCCCATCTTCTCTTCTTAAGCTGCTCTCCGAGCTTCTTCTTGAGAGCACTCTTCCCATAGTCTGCTGAACTTGACTAACTTCTTTCTAGCACAGATTCCTTGGATGAAAGCATCCCATGACCTAGGAAGGCCATTCAAAGTAGTCATCACAATCTCTGCATTTTCCACTTCTTCATCAACAGCTTCTAATTGTTCCTTGATCTGAGAAACCCTTGTGAAGTAAGACCAGATAGTTTCTGCATTCTGAATCTTCACATTCTTAAGTTGGTTCCTCAGGGTCATCTTCTGATTGATGTTCTTTCCTTCAAACAATTTTGTTAGGGCATTAAACATAGCTTTAGGTGTCTTGAGAGAGGACACCTGTGGGATAAGATGATCCTTAATAGAATCAGCAATGATCCTGTTTTCCATAACCATATTCTTCTTATGTAAGGCCTTTGCCTCATCTCCCTCTGGAACTGGAACCTCCTCATGAATGTAGGATTCTAATTCATTCTCTTCCAGGACCAGGGAGATCCTATACTTCCAGGCTCGGAATTTTTCAGCTCCCTCAAGCTTTTCATCAAGCTTAGTATGATGAGACATCTTTAAATGAGAACCTAAAATGGAAATACAAAAGATTTTAGATCTTACCAGGTTCAATATGTCGGATCTAAAACTTGAGCTGAAATCCTATAGAGCTGGTTCAGGAGCAAATTAAGGTTTTGCTTTTTCGGAGTTCTGTCCACCCAAATGTCTTGAAATTTTTCCCTAACTTCGATTTTGAGGAGGAGATCAATACAGGCCTGGGCTCACTGAAAAATTCCTCTTCTGTGAAAATCCCTAATTTCCGACCGCAGTGACAAGTCCAAAACTAAAAAACCTCAGAATTGGATTATGTTTTGACAGAAAGATGCGCCCTAAGGAGGAGAGTTGTTCCACCTTACTTTTGCTGAAAATATGTGGAGGAAGATCCAAAAACTAGGAATCCCTAGTTCCCACGGTTGCACAGTGTCTTCTTCTCAGGTTAGCTCTGATACCATGTTATTTTTTTTCAACTTTAAGCTAGCATTATGTTAGGATTTTTACTGAGAGAATAACAAGTATAGCAATAAAGCATAAGCACATCACAAGAGACAAGAGACACAAAGAGTTTTCCTCGAGGAAACCATAAAGGAAAAAACCCTGCAACTTCCTCAGAGATAGAATCAACACAAGATGTAAAACCCCAAAACAGTAAGATGCACTCTCGACAGTAATAGTCTTCTTATTGTCTAGCCCCAGTGTATTTCCTTCCTCACTAATGCGCTACACTTGAGTGAGTGAATGATGTGTGTGATAAATAGAGAGACTCGCTCTCTATTTATATTCTTTTGTTCACTTGAAGTGCACTCAATCATGTTGGCCTCACTTTACAATTACTTACTAGAGCTGACATCTCTAGGAGTGTTTAATAACCCTAGTGCCTCGAAACTGTGGGGACTTTAACAATGACTTGACATGACTTGTTTACATTATTGATTCTCCCGATCGGAACATCGGGGCATGACAACATGACTCAAATACATAATAGAAACATCCTAGAATAAACATCGGGTTACAATACATAAGATACATAGATGAATACATTCCGAAGTTACAAATACACCATGGAATTTGACAAAATTTGCATCAAAATGAAAGAGTAGAGCATGTGTAAGTACCTGGAAAAAACGGTAGTGGATTCCACTGGCTAGATCTCCTGGAATTCCCTGTTGAATTTTTGAGTGCAAATGGGTAAAAATTTCAAATGTTTTATACTGATTTGAATTTTTTACTATTTATAGAAATTTTTCAAATTTTTAAAAAATTTTACCCCCTTTTGCTATAGTTTGGACCGTTTCTAATCCTTCTGGACCATTTTTGGACTAATTTATGATGTAGGAGACATTTTTGAGCACCGTTTCAGCCGTTGGATTGACCTGTTCATGCCAATTTTAGGTATCATGTCTAAACTGGCATATAGGTTAGGTTTCATCACCGTTTGCATTTTGCATGACCTTATGACCATTTCATTATAGCCTTAGGTACAAACCCACTCTATTATGTCACGGAACCTTCTTGCTGTTTTAGAAGTGGCATGATATGATTGGTAGAGCTTGACCTTACATGGGTACCCTAGTTAGTGCCTTATTTGCATTTGGTGCCCATGCTGACATTTTGTCCCTTAGGGTGTGGGAGTCTGTTGTATAGTATTTCCATGACATTTCGCAAGAGCCTCATACTCCTCTTGATCTTTTGCTAGCCTATTTCCCTAAGGACTCCCTTATGTCAAGTTGTAATTGCATTATCATGAGCTTTTCCTGCCTTATTGAGCCTTATTCCGGCTTTCCTGACTTTGAGTATCAGCCATATTGCCTGAGGTTTTCTCATGTCTAGCCATGCAGAGCCATTTTATATATCCTTTGCTGCTTGATTCCCTATTTTTACTAGGAGGGGACTTTCCCTTGAGTGTCACTATCCTACACATGGATCCTTGCATTGAGCATAGGTATGTTCCACTGCTTAGAACTAGTTTTTTTTCCCATTATGACACTCATCTCCTCCTAGTCTGTAACTATAAAGCAATTCTATTCTTTTTCAATATTTTTAAATATTTGAAAAAGTCCAAAAAAATTAAAAAACCAAAAAGCCGGACAAGGAAAGATGTTACCTTTTGGCAGCTGTTGAGTTGTGTCGCCTTCGAACAAAGCACTTTATATCACATCCATTGGTTGGGTTTATAGTTTGACTTTAGGAGCTATACTTGTTTATCTGATTTTATCTCCACCGACTGGTTAAGCTTCCAGTCCCCATGAAGCCTTTATCAATGCCTCCTGAGTCGCAGAGATGTCCCAGTTTTGTATATCGAGTCTATGCTACCTTTATTCAGTCACCATTCACTATTATGCTCCTGTTCGAAGGAATTTGAAACCTGAGTCGACCATTCCTCAGTTATCTTGACTTTGCATGTCATTCATTCCCGGTACAGTTACTGGTCCACGCACCTTATGATCGATTCCTTCCACATTATACAACTTTGTTGACTACCTCGTGTTGGATGATGGGGGATACCTTAGTGCCCTCATTCCAGTGGATTTCATCCCATCGACTTCAGATCTTTTATTCTGGGATTGGAATCTAGAGTCATTTTTGAGTGCCTTGAGACTTGCAGTCATAAGTGGCAAGTTCTCACGCCATCAACAGTTTTTGGGAATACATCAATGTCCCCTGATCGATGGATCCTCTGAAGTGTTCGACCTCAACACATCTATTCACACTTGTTAGTTTGCACTCTAGTACCTTGATTCCCATTATCATTATCGGTGGGTGATCTTGCGTTTCTTAACGGTATACATCAATGACCAGTAATCAGACAATGGACTACTATGTTCGACCTCAACAACTCTATTCACACAGTAGGACTTGCACCTGTAGCAGTTTGTGTAGAAGACCTTCCAGATTCGTGGCATCTCTTATATGCTACCTCCTTGATCATGCCAGTGTTCATGAGATTTCAGTTCTCGTGACTTGATTCTAGTATATGTCAGACATTTCTAGCTATTATGGAGATCTTGATCCATTGTATATCTTTAGCCATTATGGAGATTGTGATCCTTTGTATATCTTCATCAGGGAGATTCTTATCTATGTATATTGTACGTGGCGATGACCACTTATGTAATATTTTGTATCATTCCTATTCATGGCCATTGTACTCTTATGTTTCTGGGACTGCTATATGTATTTGCAGTTATATGCAGAGTTGTATCATTGTACTATGCTGATTGGGTGGTTGGTATTCCATTTGGGATTCTTCATCACTCCACTTCTAGGATGGACATATAATGTATTTCGACCATCGTATGACCCCTTTGACCTCACACATCAGGGGGCATCTATTATAGATGATTTTAGCACACCAGGTGAATCACACTTGTATGGCCTTCCCCTGTCCCTCTGTAGACTCCTTAAACCCCTTGGACCATTTTTTGTCCTTTGATGTTTCCTAGACCATCCCTAAAAACATGTGAAAATTGCTATACGCGACTTTTAAACCCCTTATCGCTTATATACGAGGGTTTGACCTCTAAAACCGCGTACATCGGGATGTGTACAAAAATCCAAATACTTTGGAGTTTTCCTTGACATGGATCCGACTCACTTGTCTCCTGGCCTTCCATATGCCTTGAGATCGCTCAGATTTGACCTTTCATTACCCCATTGAAAATCTATATAAGGAACCCTTTGGATACATTGAAGGCATAAGAGAATTGAGAGAAAATAAATTATAGTCCATTGTTGCCGGAACTTGTGCTTGAGTCTGCATCCCTTTGTCCCTTGGAGCACTTTGGTGTTCTTCCCAAGCTTGCCTTTTGCTTGTGAGCTTGCTATTGAGAGATGGAGGATTGAGGTGGTGGAGGCCCAAGTGGGGGATTCAGTTACTCCGATTCGTAGACGTGCTGACAGAGGTTGTACTCATTGTAATCTATGATTTTATATTAATAGAAATATATTTTCCTGTACAATAATGTATGTTTGAATGAATATTTTATCCATGGATGATTTAAAATGCTTATACATTGTTGATTATATATGCTAGAGTAGATCTAACACCAATATATATAGTATGCTTGTCTTGTTTACTTGTTGTTGAGGAAGTGATTCATCAATTCAACCTAAAGTTGGAAAGCTCAACGGGGATCTACTTCAACCATTCGGAATAAGGTACGAGGTCTAATCCTTTAGTGTTAGATATTTGATTTCTCTTGCATATTGGAAAGGATTGATTTATGGAGTCAAGTTGTCTATTGTGGTACGCCAAGCCATAGGAATTTCTCTCTGTAACATCAGGGTGATCTCAGAATCAAGGGAATGTTGACGGAGGTTGGCTAAAGCCATTCAAAATTCAGGCAAGTCTTGGAAATGGTGAGAATAATGTCCATACAAATCGTAGAGGGCGCAAGCATGGTTTGTTCTCAGTGACTTTTTTTTTACTATTGGCACGGTTGGAAGTTCAAACATGGGGAGGTTTTTGATTGTGTCCATGGCATCCAAATGCACACGAATCATTGGAATTTCAGGGCAATTCTGAGTTGGATATCCCTGTTGTTCACTGATGGCACAAGGTGTGATCTGTCGAGCTTCTGCGGTGGCTTTGGAATTCTTGCCCTTGGCCCTTTTCAAGTGGGGTGGTGTAGGTGCAAGTGCGGTGGTTGGTTTTTCCAGACAGGGTGGAGGATGGGACTCAACCACAATGGGCTCCACAGGTGTTAAGACTACCTAGAGTATCGATGGTTGAGCTGGTGGATCAAGATACCACACCGGAATTCCCAATGTAAGGTTGGGCAGGTTGAGGGTGACCATTACTGGCTTGCTCATGACACTAGGCGGGGGAAAGAGGAAGAGAATTGTATGGACTGGTGAGGAGCCCAGATAAATCCCTACTGGTTGTATGTGGGTGTGTGGTTGTGGTTGCATTTGTGCATAATGATGCAGCTGTGCATAATGCTGCAGCTGTGGGTGATGTTGCAGCTGTGCATAATGCTGCAGCTGTGGGTGATGTTGCAGCTGTGCATAATGCTGCAGCTGTGGGTGATGTTGCAGCTGCTATTAGTGTTGCGGCTGCAGACGGTGTTGCGGTTGTAGTTGGGGCTATAGATGCACTTATTGTTTGGGTGTAGCAGTGCTAGATGAGACCATGCACAAGTCTGCAGTCTCATTTTGTGTCAGTGGCGGTGACACCAAGGGGAAATGAGTTGTCATGGTGGTATCGACAAACAACCCAGGGCCCACATTTAACAATGGGGAGGCCGGTGTGTTGTCAACCATGGTGTTGATTGAAGGGACAACATTGGTGTGTGTGGTCGTCCCTGTGTTAGGAACCCATGTCAATCCTTCTCTTTACCGTGTTAGTATATTGTTGTTGGACGCATATGCTTTGTAAGTCGTCCTATAGTAATTGTTGATGCATAGTTTGTGTTATTGTTGTTGGGCGCATATGCTTTGTAAGCCGCCTGTAGTATTTGTTGATCCATAGTTTATATTGGCCCATGGTTTTGACCCATAGTATTGGCGCATGGTTTTGATCCATAGTTTATATTAGCCCATGGTTTTGACCCATAGTATTGGCGCCTATTTTTAGTATATAAGTGTGTGTTGAGGCCAAGGAAGGCACCGTGAAGTTATTTTGTATTGAGCTTGCTCAAAGGAGGTTGCCCCCTCGAAGTGGCCTACGATTAATATAAAAGTGATTTTGATTTTTGCTGCTATATCGTGTATTTTGATTAATTATTTTCTGCAGGGTATTCACATCTGGTATCAAAGCACTTTCTTGGGCTCGTTGGGTGAAATTTCTGCCCAAATTTTTTTTCGCTTCTGTTGCAGGTTCGGATCTGGGAATAATCCCTATCCGCTTAACTGTGGGAAGTACTTGGGTATAATCCCTAAAAATCATTGTGAGGAGTACCACAGGAACCTCGAAGTAGCTGGCCCATTGAGAGGACCTGCCAGCGAAAAGGGCAACGACCCCTACCTGATTCACTAGTTCCCACCCGTGAGGTAAACCAAGAGTTGTCGTTTGTGGCCAAGCGGTTATCAGTTTTACCTGAGCCGTGGAGTGAGGGGTACTACCCCAATACGCAAGCCGTCAGACAGCATTGGTGGCCGAGTGAATCCCTTGAACCGATAGGAAGCCGCACATACCTGGGGTTCATATCTATTTTCAGTTGCACAATCGCAGATTTCCTCTGTCAAGAACTGTTGCCGGTCAGTTCCGCACCATTGCAGATCCATTTGTTGCCGATCACTTCCGCGCCATTGCAGATTCCACTGTTTTCGATCACTTTCGCGCCGTTGCAGATCCCTTCCTGAAAAAAATAAAAATAAAAAAATAAAAATAAAAATAAAAATTCTGTTTTTCGGCCATATCTCCTTGGTTTCAACTCTGTTTTCCCTGAAACTTCACTGACACCTCTGCAATTCCATTCTACATATTTCATTCCTGAAGACCCTATCCCAAATTCCACTTGCCAAGACCCGAAATCCCACATTTGTCTATTTTTAGGGTTTGCCATAACTCCTTCGATTTTCACCCAAACACCTTCAAACTTTGCCACCGTATTCCTTTCCTCATTCTGCTTCTTTGTCCCTCTCTACCAAATTTTCTCATTCTTTCACCCCGCTCCTAAAATATCCATTTTTTGCTTCCCTGTACTTTCGACAGTGTCCAAAACTTACTCAAACCCACATTACCCTTCCAATTTTTTCCCACGTCCATATTTTCCTCTACTGAAACAGTTTCTGTTTTTGTTTTTCTACCCACTCCCCCCCCCCCCCCCCCCCCCCCCCGAAAAAAAAAAAAAACTCCTGGTTATGGTTGCCACCTGCACAGGAGCAAAAACCATGGAGGAAGCACTTGCAACCATCCAAGCCAAACTCCAGGAACTGGATGAAAAATTTCTTGGTCTCCATCTTGAGCATTCAGCTATGAACACCAGACGACAGTCCGCGTCTTCTTCAGACAATGGGTTCTCTTCTTCCAGCAATTTTCGCGGTCCGAAGCTAGATTTTCCTCGCTTCAATGGTACTGATCCGACTGGATGGATCTATCGTGCAGAACAGTATAATTTCAGTCTTCATAATAATTTTGATGTCAACAAAGTTCCACTTGCCTCCTTTCATTTGGAACAGGAAGCTCTTCAATGGTATCATTGGTACATCCAGGCTCATGAAGAGCCAAAATGGCCTAATTTTTGCCAGCTCCTTTTGCAACGATTTGGTCCTAGTGCTTTTGATGACTTCACAGGAGCTCTCACTAAACTTCGCCAAATTGGCACTGTGAAAGAGTATCAAACTGAATTTGAGAAACTAGCTAATCACACTGAAGGATTACCTGATGACTTCTACCAGAGTTGTTTTATCAGTGGTCTAAAGGATGCAATTCGCTCTGAGGTCAAAATGTTCAGTCCCAACACCATGATGGAATCCTTGGGGTTGGCTAAGTTGGCAGAAGACAAGCTGGCAGCCCAACAGCGCTCCAAATCCTCTTTTGTTCCCTTCCAAAATATGGGTTCTCAACGACCTCCCATTCCGCCAACTCCTCGCTCACCTCCAATCAAGCATTTGTCTAAAACAGAGATGCAGGCACGCAGAGAAAAAGGGCTTTGTTATAATTGTGATGAGAAATTCAATCGGGGAAATCAATGTGTTCAACAAAAGCTCTATCTCTTGGATGTGGATTCTCCACCTTCCTCTGAAATTGGTGAAGAAGCTCCCGATACAATGGATGCTCCGGTTGACATTTAGGAGCCGCCTACTGACCCTCCATCTCCGGACGACCAGCCCGAGATATCCCTCCATGCTTTAGCTGGAGTCACGGCCCCCCAAACAATGCGGGTACGCGGTTACTTCAAGAAGATTCCTCTTACAATACTCATTGATTCTGGCAGCACTCATAATTTCATTGACCCTCGAATCGCCAAACAAGTTGATTGTTTTATCCATCCTTGCTCCAACTTTGAAGTCATGGTTGCCAATGGGGGCACCTTACCTTGCAAAGGGAAGTGTCGTAATGTGCGTATCTCTATGGGAGATTATAACCTCCACTCTGACATGTTTGCCTTGAACTTAGGCGGATGTGATGTGGTTTTGGGCGCTCAATGGCTGCGCACACTTGGCCCCATATTATGGGATTTTTCTGAACTTTGGATGCAGTTCTCCCTTGATGGACACAAACACACATGGAAAGGATTACAACTAGGGTCTCTCAGCATCATCAGTTCACATCGCATGGAAAAACTCCTTAAGAAGAGTTCCCATGGTGTCATCGCTCAGCTCCATTCCATTCAAATGCAACCATCAGTGGCCCCCACTACTCCTTTGGATCTCCAACAAATTCTGGATCGATATACAGGTGTTTTTTCTGAACCAGTGGGACTTCCACCTTCACGACCAGAGGACCATCGTATTCAGATCCTTCCTGGAAGAATTCCTCCCAACATCAGGCCCTTCACTATTGAGAGTGATGCTTGCGGCAATGGACTTGGTGCTATTCTCCCTTAATATGAACACCCCATTGCATTCACCAACAAAGCCCTTTCCGGTAAGAATTTAGCTGCCTCTACATATGAGAAGGAAATGATGGCTATTTTGCATACAGTACAAAAGTGGCGATCCTACCTCTTAGGAATCATTTCTGCATCAAGACTGATCACCAGAGTCTGAAATATTTCCTAGAACAGTGTGTATCCTCCCCAGCACAACAAAAATGGGTTATCAACCTCATGGGTTATGACTATGAGATCACTTATAAGAAGGGTAAGGACAATATTGTGGCGGATGCCCTTTCTCGCACATTTGATGACCACGGTTCTCTTTCCGCTATTTCTATGCATGTTCCAAATTGGTTGCAATCGGTTCAATAGGGTTATGTCAATGACTCTTCATTATCTCAAATCATCTAACGCTTGGACAACAACCCTTCTGCTGTCCCACATTACTCTTGGGATGGTGCTTCACTGAGATACAAGGGTCGTTTGGTGCTTCACCAGAACACAGCTCTTCAACCAGCTATCTTCTATGAACTCCATGCTTCTCCATCAGCTGGGCACTCTAGTTTTCTCAAAACGTATGAACGGGCATGGTGCAACTTCTTTTGGTAGGGCATGAAAAGGACAATACAATAGATGGTGGCTGAATGTGATACCTACCAGCGCAATAAGGGTGAAACAACACCCCTTCTGGGATTGCTCGAACCCTTTCCCATACCTACCCGGATATGGACAGATATTTCTATGGATTTCATTGAAGGGCTCCCTAAATCTGGAGGGAAGGCTGTGATTTTGGTTGTGGTTGATTGCCTCTCCAAATATCGTCATTTTTGTGCTCTCATCCACCCCTATACAGCCTCCTCCGTTGCTCAAATTTTCCTGGCCCAGATCTTTCGTCTTCATGGAATGCCTTCTTCCATTGTCTCGGATCGTGCTGTGACTTTCACCAGTCAGTTTTGGACAGAACTCTTTCACCACACTGGCACCAAACTGCAGATGAGTTCAGGTTATCACCCACAAACAGATGGTCAGACTGAAATTATCAATAAATGCTTGGAAACTTATCTTCGTTGCTTCTCCTCTGAGCAACAACATCAGTGGGCAAAGTGGCTCCCTCTCGCTGAATGGTGGTACAATACCTCTTACCACACTGCCTCTAAAATGACTCCATATGAAGCAATTTATGGTCAGGCACCGCCAGTTCTTCTTCCTTACACCCCCAGCAGTTCTCCAGTTTAGGCAGTTAACGCGGTCCTTCGAAACCGCGATGAGGTTCTTCGCATTTTGCGTGAAAATCTTCACATGGCAAGAAATCGCATGAATCAACAAGCTGATCAGCACCGTTCTGAGTGCACTTTTGAAGCCGATGATATGGTTTTTCTTCATCTCCAGACTTACAAGCAATCCTCACTAAAACTCAAAGGGCGTCATAAGCTCGCTCCAAAGTTCTATGGGCCATATAGGATTCTTCAGAAGATTGGGTCTGTTGCTTATAAATTGGAACTTCCGCCTTCTTCCCGCATTCATCCAGTATTTCATGTCTCTTGTATGAAGAAAGTTCTTGGCACCAACATCAAAGGCCAAACTATTTTACCAGAACTGGATAATGAAGGATCCATATTTTTGGAACCGGAGGCTGTCCTCAATAAGCGCACTCGTCATCTTCGCTCTCTCTCTGTCACAGAGGTCTTAATTCAATGGCACGGAATGCAGCCCGAGGATGCTACGTGGGAACCACTCCTTCAGATTCAGCGACAATTTCCACATCTAAAGCTTTGAGGACAAAGCTTTTTCTAAGGGGGAGGGGATGTTAGGAACCCATGTCAATCCTTCTCTTTACCGTGTTAGTATATTGTTGTTGGACGCATATGATTTGTAAGTCATCCTATAGTAATTGTTGATCCATAGTTTGTGTTATTTTTGTTGGGCGCATATGCTTTGTAAGCCGCTTGTAGTATTTGTTGATCCATAGTTTATATTGGCCCATGGTTTTGACCCATAGTATTGGCGCATGGTTTTGATCCATAGTTTATATTGGCCCATGGTTTTGACCCATAGTATTGGCGCCTATTTTTAGTATATAAGTGTGTGTTGATGCCAAGGAAGGCACCGTGAAGTTATTTTGTATTGAGCTTGCTCAAAGGAGGTTGCCCCCTCGAAGTGGCCTACGATTAATATAAAAGTGATTTTGAGTTCTACTGCTATATCATGTATTTTGATTAATTATTTGCTGCAGGGTCTTCACACCCTGGTGGCTCACTGGTGATGATGGTAGGGATAACGTTGTCGGGTGTTGTTAACCCTTGCCGATCATGATAAGTGAGTTGATCAACCGTCATGATATTCCCTTCATGGGGGGACATCATGAGACGGAATATAGTTGATGCGACCGCTCTCATGGCGTACATATAACTTATTCCAAGAAGGAGGTTATAGTCTAGTTGAGCATTGACAACCTCTATGTCAATCGGAACTATCTTCCCAGCTAATGTGATGGGGACATGGGGAAGGATTCCTTGGGCTTTAGTGGGATGGCCATCATAAGCCCGCAGAGTTGTGGAGAATGGTTTCAGAATTGGGAATCCAAGTGTCTGCTAGACTAGGGTAGACATAATGCACGTAGATGCCCCCTCATATACTATGCACCAGTGCAAAACCAAGTTCCGGATAGACACCAGGATTTGGAAGGCAATGGTGGATGGCATGCGCGGCTCTCCATTCTCTATGTCGAATGTGATCAACTTGGAGTCGGAGGGGTCTATGGCCCCAAGGGAAGCTAGTAACGCTTTCCTCTATTTTGGACACATTTTGAGTACCTCTAGAGCGAACATGGCCATTGGTGTTTGGGCCAAATCATCCACGATGCTATAGCTGACTGCATCTCTAGCCATGGCGTTATTGGCCACTCGGAATATGGGGGGGTAGGGGAAAGGGGGTAACTGAAGAGGTGCATTGACCGATTTAGACGTAGATGGTGCTGATGTGTCAGCAGGTTCGGTGGTGGTTCCGTACTGATTCCATCTGGTTTGTAGGTTGACCACTTCAGTTGTCATAGCTAGCAGGTGGTGGACACCTCTTTCGGCCATGGTAGGTTCCCCCGGAGCATTGGGTTGGGGACGAGGTACAGTTTCCACCAATCCTTGGACCAGTAATGGGTTCTGAAGCACCATAAGAGGAGGTCCTTGTGGTGTCGGGTTGGGTTGGGCTTGATTTGTAGCATTGGCATCCTGTTGAACCTCATTTCGAATGGCCTGATTAGAGCGACCCATGAGGGGACACTCGAATGTGTAGTGCTCGTAGACCTCACAGAGTGTGCATGGTTGGTTTGTGCACAACAAGGCATTGCGTCTTGGTGCATTTGGTCGTGGGGGATTTTGGGCGGGTTGGTTTGCTGCAACATTGTTGGGAGGGTTTGGTTGTTGACCACCTCCCTGCGGTTGGTTATTGGCTTGGTTCTAGGGCCGATTATTTCTAGCTTGCCCTTGTTGATTTTTGGGGGCAGGCTATTTGGGACAGTTTTGTTGTGCAAATGCTTGTCCCAACAGAGTAGGTGGAGTAGGGGCAGGGGTTTGAACTGCTTGCACTAGTGGTGCATAATAAATTTGGGTGGGCGAAGGTGCCACAAATGTGGGCGTTTGCCCCACATATTGTTGTGTATGCCATGCCAAGGCATGAGCCTACTACGGTGGTGCAGGTTGTGCGTAGGAAGTTGTTGCTCTGGACTGGTACATCATTCTGGCATAGTCTGGAGTTTGGTTTTGGTAGGCAACACTAGCAGTGTTCCTTGGTTGTGATGGAACTGCAGGTGGTGTCGAACAGTGCTGTGGCTATTGGGAGACTGAGCCTATGATTCCATCTACAGCATGGGATGCCCCTAGTGAATCCTAGTAGGAGGTACCTAGATGGGGAGCATGTGGAATGACAGTGTAGAGGTATCTAGACTGTGCATAGATCAGGTCAAAATGTTGGGCTTTCAGTATGGCCTCTTCTTCGGATGCGACGTCCTTTGATATGGGTGAGAGAAATGTTTTGAGAAACCAATCCAAAAAGATCCTGTTTTCAAGTTGGATCTTGCACAAACTACGATGTTGCCACCACTCATGGATGTGGTCGGTTATATGTGTCACGGTGCTCTGGCGGCGGGATAACAATATTTCCACCCCTTCGTCATATTTGATGGGGAGTTGGAAATACTACAGGAATATGAAAGCTAAGGAGTTAAAATATGGGTACTAGGCTTTTGGTAGCTCAATGTACCATTTGGCTGCCGCACTTGTGAGGGTGCATTGGAATAGTCTTAGCCTGATCAAGTCATCTACGATGCTATTTGATGAGCACCATAGATGAAATGTCATGATGTGATTTTGGGGACACTCCCCTACCTTCCCTTCAAACTTGGGAATGTCTGAGGGGAGTTTGGTTAGCATGGGGGGCCAGAAGGGTTGATAGCGGATGGGGTCGTTTGTCAATCAAGAAAAATCAGGAAAGTTAAGATGAGCCATGAAAGGCAGATTTGACCCCAGGTTGATGTGAGACGGGGAAGGTATAATGGTGGGGTTTGCAGGTGCACAATGTACCTGCATAGCTGGGGGCGGTGGTGGTGCCATTATAGATGGGAAAATGCCCCCAAGTGTGGTGTGAGGGATAGTATGGATGAAAGAGCCATTTCCCCCATGTGTGACAGGAGGGGCAATGTAGGTGGGAGGGGCACTGACCCCCCGTGTGACAGGAGAGGCAGTGTATAATGTGGAAGGTCCACTGCCCCTAAGTGTTGCAGGTGGGACAACTTGAGTGGTTACTATGGGTGGTGGCAGCTGACTAATGACAGTTTGCATGACCATGCTAGGGCCACCTGTAGGGTTTTTGGTGACAATTTGGGGTGTGGACATGGGTCCACTAGCGATTGCTATGTCGAAAAATGGATCCAAGTTTGCACCAGCCATGGGGATTGATGGTGCAGTGTGCAATTCTGGTTCAAACTGATATGGGTTTGAATATGAATCAGAGGTTGTATGGCCTTCTGATGGTGTGAGAGGTCATCGAGAATGGTCTTGACGATGTCGGTTCAATGTCCTGAATTGTGGTGGTTCACCTCTTAGGCATGAGGAAGAGTGTGAGGGATCAATTGTGTTAGATTTGTGTATCAAACTGGTGGGAATGATATTTTGGACCCCGGTTTCAATGGATTCCTATTGGTTGTAGGTGGTCACTTAGCCACCAAGACTGCCAGAAGATAGCGCTTGGATTTTTCCTCATGGGCGTTCTACTCAATCGGTGGGGGTCATTTCCCATTTCGCTTGGCAATTCCTCTCAGCGGCCAGCTACTTTGGGGTTCCCATGGTACTCCTCACAATGAGTTTCTGGGAAGAGCCCAAGTACTTCCCATGGTTAAGGTAGTCAGGGACTTATGTCCTCAAAGACTGGAGATTTTTGAACTTAGTGTAAATTAATCAATTTTAGTGGCTCTCTCAACGTCATGAACTAAGTGGGGTTGATTACGTGGTATGGTGTATATGTCTTTATGTTTTTCTATTATCAGGTGGCTACAAGTGGTTTATGAATATGTCACAGAGTTCATATCATTGTAAACAATAGCAGTAAATAATCAGAAATGTTGTAGACAGATACCATTTTTACCCTGAATTGTGATGGCCTAACTAGGTGACTACCTTGCACTTATATTCTTCTTCAACCAAAAGAAGGTGTTGGGCTCTCAACACAATGGGACTAAGCCCATCTGTAGATCCACAGATCACCTCTTGGATGTAAGGTTGGTCAACAGAGAGGACGCTTAGCACCGTGAGAAGCCCTCCTTCTCTACCCCCGCTACCTTCCAAGTCATTTGTTTTTAACGGTTTTGAACAATATTCAGTGAAGGGCCTATTACTATATGAGTTGTTCCCTTCGTCTTATCCCAAAATAGCCCGAAAGGTGATGACTGGGTAGAGGAGGAAGGGTAAGTAAGATTTGATTTTAAGTCAGTTTTAGTTAGGCTATATTCATTAACCAATTAAAAATTTTTGAATTTACACTTTGTTTGTACATGAAATTGCAATAGACTGAAACAGAAACAAAAATGGGACTATTGTGCTGGACAGAGGCAGCTGAGCCGCACTGATAGTCCTTAGTAAACTGAAAATTAGCTTCTAAGTGACAGACCGCACGTTACGGGTCAAATGTGGTGAGGGGGTTGCCAAATTTTTCCAGAAACAAGCGAGCAGGTTGCACAGATTTCACAGATAGAAGCAGTCTACCTTTCTTAAGGAAGTCGCACCTTTCAAGGGAAAAAGGGTGACCTGGTCATGCCTGTGAGGCTTAAATGAGTGACCTGGTCCCTTGTTTAGGCCCGATAAGTGAAACCTGCTCCGGATTTGGGGTGTTTTTGGTCCTAAGTCAAATCCAACCGACAGTAACATGTACTGTGACCAAACATACTCGGATTTTCCTTGCAGAGGCTTCGGAAACAATAAAAACTGAAAACAAACATGATTTAAACTAGATTTGACAAGAAATTTTAAACCTAGGGCATAAACTGAAATAAACTTGAAATTTAAAAAACTAAACTAGGTATCCTGTGGGATTGACCTGGTATGCTCGCCAATTCTGTAGCGGGGATTTCTCCTTGCTACAGGGGAAGGAATGGCTCCCTTCCTTCTATAGGATGGAAGGGTAGGTTCCTTTGTGGAAATGCAAGAAAAATAAACAAAATAGAAAGGAAGAAAAGATGGACAAGAAATGGTCGTGAGCCCCTCTACAAACAAGGTTAGGGATTTGCTCCGAGAACCTGCAAACAACTATTAAAAACAACAATAAACCTGCAAAACAAGTTAATAAACAAACATGTAAGCAAATATGGGTTAGAAAACAAATAAGCTACTAAAAAAAATCATGAACAAATAATTGTATACCTCTTCTTTGGTTCAATGGGATACCATGCCCTAGCTGCAAGAAGCACCTCTCTATCTCACTCAGCAATGGAGAAGCTATGGCTCACTGGGAAAGATGAGTGGATGAGAGGGGGATGTGGATGGCTTGAGAGACAAAGGGTATCAAGGCATCCATGGGCAGGATAACAATATGGAAGGGAAGATTTGTTTGAGAGTGACCCCCACCCCTCCTTTTAAAGCTTTTTTGAGGACTATTAGGGTTTTAAGCCCTTGGTCATGGATTTAGCCCCTTCCACCCTAACTTTAGCTCCTTTTAGGGTTTTAGGCTCCTTTGAGGGGTTTTATCCCTTTTTTGGAAGCTTTATCCCCTAGGAGAGTTATTTAGGCTCCTTTTTGGGGTTTTTAAGCCCTTTTACTCATTTTTAAGCCTTTTTGAGGGCATGGGAGTCTAATGGGGTGATACGAAGGTTGTGCATGGGTGTCCTTGGGTGGTGTAGGCCATGTAAAGCTGAGTGAGGGATTTTTCAGGTTAACAGGATCGACTAATTGATATGACTACCCTCTATTCAGTCAGGAAAACCTAGTCAGTTGGACAACTAGGCTCCTCCAACATATCCCCCACCCCAAAGCGTTTCTTTGTCCCAAAGAAAATAGGGAGATGTAAAGTTTTGATAAAATTTCTCACAAAATTACGAAATTTAATAAGTATTCCAAGGCTTCTTTGATGAGGATGCATCACCTAGAGGAATGCAATCAATACATGCTTCAACAATTTATAGGGTCGAGCAAGCAAGGCGGTCTTGGAAATCCTCCCATTCAGTGAGGATAATCATGATATTAGTTATTATGTTAGTAAGTTCTGAAATTCGAACAAGTTTAACCTGCATTGGTTGTTCCAACATATTCTTCATGTCAGGTCCAAATTTTTGATTTTGGACTTCAACGGATGTCATTAGTTTTTAAATTCAATGGGTGACTCACTTATTCCTAAGCTCACTTCCCTTCATGAAGCCATTAGTGCTCATTTCTTCTTACTTTTCCATGTTGTTGGTGTTCCATGTTAATTTTTTTATATAAAGTTTGTACCAAAGTTCGTTTGGTTGATTTCTTCTTCTTGTAGAGATCTAGTAAAGTGATTTGTAGGTTTTTTATTTCCACACAAAATTTCCTATAATATGAGTACCAGTTGTTCAGGATGATTGACGCCCTAGTTGCTTATTGTTCATATTACTTTAACTTATTGTCACATTCTTCAATTGCTTTGTACTAGTCAGCTATGAGGAAGCCTATTTCCTCATGTTGACTTTGAAGTAGTTGTTTGTGGTTTTTCTCATATATTTCAAACACAAATTCCACTATAGTTTGTAGTTTGTCGATTGTTTTCTCTGGTATAGGCTCTACTAGTTGTCCAATAATTTGTTCTCCTTACGCTTCATAGACTTTCCATGCATTTTAATTTTCCTCTTTCATTGCTTTCATATTTTCGTATCTTTTGTCCCCTCTTTTAACGTGCTCCTTGGTGGAAACCTTAATAAAGTCATCAAGATATTCTTCCAAAAATGGAAATTGGTAGAAGATCACTTTATTTGGTTAATATCTGGTTACTAGATGAAATGTGAAGGTGATCTTAGTGTCACTCTTATTCTTATTTCTTTTGAATGTTTTCTTAGATGACTTCTTTGGGTATTTGTTGAGTTTAGTATTTGTCTACAAAGCAGTTGATGTAGTTGTTGTTGATGTTTGGGGTGCCTAAGATAGTGGATCAAAGGATAATGGAGGTGTTGAAGTCAATGGGGGTGTTGAATTCGATGGAGGTGCAGAGGAAGAGGGAGGCATTGAATTTGGGTTTGGAATCATCATGGGTGGGATACATTCAATGGTATGGTCTTCATATGGGTATTTGTGTTAATGAAAAATGACTAAAAAGGGACCGACATAGTTGGAATAGGGATTGATCATGTTGAAGGTGTCATCAAGGGAACTGATGGAAATGGAGTCAATAATAAAAGGGGCAGCATAGAAGTTGTGATAGGTAAAGTGGATGTCAATGGGGAGGAAGGGAAAAATGTGATCACCATAGATTCAAATGTGGTTGTCATGGGTATTGGTGCACTATGGGGATTTGTATAAAAAGGAGGAAAGGGATTATATATGATTATGAAGGTAATGCTTGGTTTAGGATTCCAAGTAAGGGTTGTTGTTGAGATTGTTCTTAAGGAGTTTAGCATGGGGGTTCAACTATAGCTAAAGGATAAGTAGAGGGATTCACAACTAAATTTATGGGAGGGAGTTTTAATTTGCTTGAGTTATTCATTGCATGTTGTCAAGACTTAGTTTTACTATTTGTTTGTCCACGATGTGTTGTGGAAAGTTTGGATCGATACTATGAGTATTGAGCAAGGAAATGACTAGATTCAAGTGGCATTGTAAAGGGTTCAGGGATAGATGAGGGTACTTATTATTGGTATTATTTAACTCAAATTGGGGATGAGATTGGGGATTTATTGATTAGGTCAATTGTATTTTTTCCTTTGATGACTGAGTCATCCTATATTTCTTTTGAAGCAATGGTTGTAGTGCATCGGAAGTATTTGATATGGCTTACTACAAGGGCTGCATCAGTCCGTACTCTTTCTGGATATGTTATTACATAGACACCTTGTCCTTTACTCCTTCAACTAAGACATGCTTATCCTATTATTTGATTTCGTCAACATCATTTTATGTGGCTTCAAGAAATAGCTTCTTTCTTTTCTTGAATTCTTTCTAGCCTCTTTGCCTCTGAGCTTGCAATGGTATATAAATATCTTTTCAGAAACTTGTCTAAAATTTTCCTTAAGTCAGGGCTCGTCAAAGTTGGTCTTAACTCTGTTTTTAATGAGAGTTTGTCCTCATTGTCTCCAATTGTCTCACCTGAAGGTTCACTGACTGGTTCTTTATTTTTTCTAGCGACGGGCACTAGTGCTAAGGGTTTGACTAGTTCTTCTTCTAGATAAAATGTTGTAATGTACAGTGTTGATTCTATCTGGCCTTCTAAGTCACCTTCCATTAATGTCTCCTTGATTTCCATGTATTGAACCTAAGTTATAGTTGGTATTTGTATGGTGGTGTTTTTATACATTTATAAGTCGTTAAACAACTCAAGGATGTTAAGGTAGTAGTCTAACTCTTGTAAATCCCCTATTGTACAATGCATGAACCATACCTTTGTGTGGTCAAGGGATAATTCAATGTGTGCTCTTGTAGGTAGACATCGATGGATATGTTGCAAGACTAGCCATATAGTGCATATGGTTTTCACTTCTTGAAATTATAGTTCTAGATAGGTCTTTTCTTTAGCTAGTTTCGAAGATGAGCCTTTACCTACAAATATTTCAAACTTCGTCATTAGTGGAGGGTGAGTGTTATAAAATGTTGGTTCGCTGAATGGAGTAATATTACTCATTACTATCCATATGAGGAGAGACATAAATCTTATAGCATGGGAAGAATCCTAACACTTCTCACAATTAGATGTGACTAATTGTGTTAGGTGTCCTACCCAATTAAGGACTTTACCCTCATATGTGACTTTCCTGACTACTTCCAGGATGTTGAGCCTTAATTCATATGTTCGACCTGATCTGGTTAGGCATATGGAGATTATTATAACTGACTCATATCATACTTTGCTAATTATTAATCCTTTGCAAGTTTTCCTTATAGGTGTCCTTGTGAATTCTTCGACCAATTCCATGGGTTTACTTACAATAGGTATTATTGGTCCCTTACTTGATAGTTTAGTAATGGAAACAATGAGGGAATTTGTGATCAAAATGGGCTCGTTGATCCATATTTTCATGTCGCGATATCTCTAACAATGAATTTCTCTATAATTTCTTTTAAATTGTCGAATGGGGTAATCAAAGGAGCATTAAATATGCTTGAATTTTAGTGGTAGTCAAATTCTAGGTTGTTTCTATCCATTATCAATCCTTGATTTCCCATTCTTTCATTTCAACATAATATTTTCCCCATTTTGGTTGATCTAGCTTAGATTTCTTTATTTTATGGAGTATGGATTCAAAGAGGGTCATGGCTACTTCCTCATATTGCATTTTAGCTTTTTGTTTTGCGACTTTAGACTTGGTTTTTGTTGTATATTTCTTAGGTTCCATGGCTAGTTCTTTGAAGAGTAAATTTATGGTAAAGTATGTGATTTTGGGAATGTCTTTCTCTTATTCAAATCTTGAGGCAAAAGTAATCTAGGGATATTCAAATCCTGTTGCATTTATACCCACAATGTTTTGCAGGATTTTACTACGAGCATTTGGTTTTAATGAATGCGAACTTTATGGATAATAGCTCACTCTTACACTTGGTGATACTTCCAAAAACAATTCCTTCGCACCCTAGTTGATGTAATTGGTATTCATTGTTTGCATTGGTGGTGTTGTCAGTATCCGATTCCACATCTCATGTTGATCCTTGTGAACTCACAAGGGTGATATTTTGAACGGTCGTATTCTAGATGGTGTCCTTGATTGCTTTCTTAGTTAATCACTATACGCAAGTCATTTGCTCTAGGACTACTACCTTGTTTCATTCTCATTGTCTTCCTCTTCCACCCAATTAACCCCTATGTGTGTTGAATTGTGTCCACCCTACTAAGAATCCATGTCTTAGTACTCCTTTTTTAAATGCTTTGGTAGGTCAGTTATGTAACTACTTTCTTATTTTTAACTAGACTAATTGTTTTTTCCTAATTCTAAACAAACCTAGGACACAAAATTCAAATAGTGATGATATGGTCACTAGTTGGAATTGTGCCTCCTTCAAATTCAATAACATTGTAGTCATGCTCCATTAACAAACTTTTCAAAGACATAGCCTTGTCGTGTTTTTAGTCTAACTAAGCCATTAGTGTTGAGTTATTCAGTGATATATATACCCAACCATCCGATCTCAATGTTTTTATACTTTCCTTTTATCTGAATGTTATATAGCAATATTAGGTCACCAAAAAATATGTCTTTTCTTTTAATATTTCAATCGTGCCATGCGTCTTACTGCAACTTATGAACTTCATGATGGTGCATAGCAATCATCATTTATTCTTCTAACTTGTATAAATCAAACATTTTTTCCTGAGTTGCTTGAAGGGTGTTGAGATACAAATCTTGAGAAATGGTTGATGCTTATTGTTTAAAATGTAGGGGTATGACTGCTTCTTGACCATATACTAGCTTAAATCGTGTCTGGCCCATTGATCTTTTATATGTTGTTTTGTATGCCCATATTATTGCGGGGACTTTATTGTCCAAGACATCTTTGTCAATGTTGTAGATATATGTTAGGTTTTTTATCAGTGTTTTATTGAATGACTCGACTTCTTTGTTCAACTGCAGATGATACGATGATTTTTTGGGATGGTCTATCATAAATTATTTTAGTAACACATTGATAGTTTTGTTTATAAAATGGGTTCCTAGGTCACTAATGAGAGTTAGAGGGCATATAAATCCTGTAATTATATTTTCATATATGAATCGGGATACAATGTCACTATTGCAAGTTTTGACTTCTTTGCTTCCGATCATTTAGTTATATATTCTATTGTAGTAGTAATGTAACTTGCATCAGTACGACAAAAACAAGTCGGGAAGGGTTTGAGGAAGTTGACTACCCATATTTCAAATGTCAAGATCAGGTTGACTAATATGAGAGGCATCTCATTCCATCATAGCGGTCGACCCATTTGTTGACATTTATCGCACTTATTTACATATGCTTTGCAGTCCTTATTTAGTGATGGCCACCATAGTCCAATTTCTAGGATTTTTCTAGCAATTGTATTGGCATGGAAATGTCCTCATGTAGGTCCTGAGTGTGCTTAATTATAGGAAATGTCCTCTTGTAGGTCCTAAGGGTATTTCTTAAGGATTCTAATATTATAGTAAACCATAGTATTATAGGCGATTATTTTGGATTGAAAAAAACATGTTTATAGATAGGTAGGCGAATATTAAATATGAAACATAAAATTAACACTGAAACATATAAATTTTGGCGAATATTATGATAAAAAAAACATATTTTATGTAAATATAGGCAATATTAGACACTAAAAATGACCAAATAGCGAATTTATTTTTTGAAAAAAATCCAAAAAATAGCCAATTGGTGAAATGTTACCCTCGCTCATGCTCCAAGTACATTTTTGAAGTATTTTGTCAATTCCAAGCTTGTATAGTTACTCGTTGATTAATGTATATAGTGTTTCTTTCATTGCTAGGGTCTTTCTATTTTTCTATGATGTTCCTACTAGGTCTGACCCTCTTGTAGGGATTCAATAATATTTGATAATTCAGTTGTTATAACTTTGACTCTAAAAATGTGTGCATCATGGAGTTCATCATCGATGTCGACTCGACCTTCTCCAGTTTATATATGAGAGAGGTGGTTCGGTACGACATTCGACATTCCTAGTTTGACTAAAATTTCAAACTCAAATTCTTGAAATAATAGGAGTCATCAACATACGTGACCATGATACATAGGTTTGTTTACAATGTATTGTTGGAAACATAAATTAGATATTTATAAGGCTTGTTCAATTTTCAGAAACACTTCTTTTTCCCAAAAAAATACTTTCAAAATATTCTTCCCCTTAGAAATTATTTTCTAAGATCTTGATTATACCCAAATCAATTAATTAGCCATAATGTTTTATATATTTGAGGATGATTGTATTTTTCAATAAATTTAAAGTTACTTTTAAAATCTTGATGAAGATTCTTAAATTCGTATATCTTTTAACATATAAATTTTGTATATAAGTTTGTTTCAGTTTCTTGCGCTTGGTTGTAGAGTGCTATTAGTTGGATATCTTTACAAGATTATTTTTGTGCTTTCATTTCTTTGGCTTGATTGTCTTTCGATGGAGATTTGTTGGCCTTACCTATGCATGTCATTAGGTCTTCTCACTTCTTGGTTGCTCTTTAACATATCCTTCATCACTTAAATATTTGGTGATTTTGGTCATTTGATTCTTTTGGTTTCTTGGTTTATCAACAATGATTGCATACTCTTCTCTGAGCATGTTTGAGATGATTGCATGTCTTCATTCACTTGAATTAGATTAACGCATTCCTTCCAAGATCTAGTTCGCAACTGCATCATTGAATTAATGTACACTTTGGCAGAGGACAATTAATTAACTAAAAGCTCAATTTCAACTTTTATATTCACTTCTTGTAAGAACATATGTAAATAATCGAAATGAGTCGATGGTTTGATTTTAAATGATTAGTCAAATATTTACAAGCCTTTAACTTTTAATTGGAATTCTGTCTTTTTGTAATTTTTATAATTTTTAGATATTTATAAGGCTTGTTCAATTTTTAAAAAGGCTTCTTTTTCCGAAAAAAACTCTTACATTAATCTTCCTTTTAAAAATTATGATCTTGATTATACCCAAATCAGTTAATTAGCCATAATGTTTTATATATAAAGATGATTATCTTTTTCAATAAATTTAAAGCTATTTTTAAAATCTTGATAAAAATTCTTAAATTCTTATATCTTTTAACTAAGATCAATATTATGTAACCCTAACTTCATCAAATGATTTGAATTCGTGTGTTTTTTGGAAAAGTGTTTATTTTTAAACTATGACCTTTATGTTAAATCAATTATTACGTGTTAACATGATGCAAGCTTAGATTGAAGGTTATATAAAGGGAAACGAATCAGTTCATTTGAATGAAAAGGAAAACTGCTATAAAGTTTTAATAAATCTTCTCATTAATAATTGTCTCAAAAGAGTTTTAATAAATCTTTTCATTGATAATTGCCTCAAAACTGTGACAATTGAATAAAAACCTACCAACATTCGTGACCTTAAACTTTGATATGGAGTATTGTTCGATGTCAACACATAGAAGTGTTAGAGCTTTATGTTATTGCAAAATCGCAAGGAATTTCAATTGCTTGAAACACTTTCATCATTGTTCGTAGCATAAATAAATAAAAAATTGCCATGAGTAAAGTGGAATTAGAACGTTAAACTAATTTCTTAATGGCAGGTTAAACATCAAGTGACTACATTTCATATAGATGAAGGTTTCATTCACTCATAATTTACAAGGTTAAAAAAAATAAAAATTAAACGTCAATATAATTGTCAAAGTCCATGTGTAAAGATAATCTCAATCACACAGCCTTAAGAAAAACGTGTCACCATATTTGATAGAGATATTGCAAAAGTCAGAATACATAGCCAACAACTTTTTTTTTTTCTTTTTTTCATAAAAAAAGATTTTATATATATTATATATATAAAAAAGGTATCACCAAGTTGTTATACAATGTGTCAACAAACAATATATGTCCAATGGAATATATACCTGAACCAGCGAGACAAAAGACATGGTACTTCTCCAGGTCCCCATTTTACCCCTTATCTACGACATCACCCACATGGTAGCCAAACATGGCATATTATGTAATAGCTAACATAATACACCGTATGTAGTAACCCCAAAATGAACCATAAGATATAACAATCTTATGCGTTCATAGATATAGAACAAAAAAATAAAAAGACTCAAATAAGTAATATGATGATGGGTCACGACCATCCCCACGTGCCACCAAAAAGTGTCCCATAGGAATCGCTAATGCCTTCTTCGATAATAGATCAGCATCAAAATTGTTCTCCCTATATATATGCTGAATGCTGATTTCCACAAATTGCCCTTTCAGTAATAGTATGCGATCCTTCCAAGTGTCAAGTAGGACCGCATCCAATTGAAAAATGCCTTTAAACCACTCCACAATGACCCGGGAGTCACCAACAATCTGTATAGTATCTATGCCCAATGATCTAGTAAAATGTAGAATACTCCATAATGCCAATAATTATGCCCGAGTGTTTGTGCCCATACCACAGTTCCACATCATATTGTATCTGCCCAGTTGTGGCGAAATAAGTATCGCCCCAACGCCACTCATAAGTCCACCAGCCTGTGAGGCCCCATCAAAATATCCAATAGCTCTATCATGAAGAAAATTAGGTTGCTGAATAATACGAGGCTGTTTCCGCTTTAAACAAATGGGCCCCTCATCCCAAATATTCTGTAACTTATTAACAATCAGTAGTGGAGAAGTAGATGTATGCCTGAAAATATAGTTGTTTCGTGCCAGCCATAAGAGTCTACAAACATGGAAAGGGATGGAACGCAACATACGGTCACCCGTAAACCAAGCACCAAATGCCTCAGCAATAGAACGTCCCTGCCAAATAAGATCAGTGTTAAAAAAATTACCAATGAGTTTCCATACCTGCACAGTGAATGGGCATTCAATCATCACATGTGTAATACATTCCTCCGCCCCAAAACACAGCGAGCAAATACCAGGCCCCTCAAAACCCCTTCTCTGTATTCTATCCCAGGTAAGGATACGTTCAGCCAATAATAACCAGGTGAATAATATCGTCTTGAGAGGAATGTTCCATCTCCAAACCACCTTATACCAAATAGGAATACAATCCGGGAATGTAGTAGAGACAGTAGTGGAATATGCCTGAGACGCAGTGATAATGCCAGTCTTTGCATTCTTACTCCATATTAGTGTATCTTTACATAGTTGTAGCCGAATGCCGGTATTTCAAAGCTGGTAAATATAATAGTTCCATTCATCGGCCATAGTTCCAGTGAGATTTAATTCCTCTGCATCCTTCCATACCGTGAATAAATCATCATCAGTATGCTTTGCTGCCTGTGCCAAGTAAAATATCCTGTTTTCCAGTAATATGGTCAATAGAGGGTCCGACAGTCTATATGCACCATGAAAACCCAAAATCGGATCATGACCAATCCTAATGTTCCAGCCATCCCCAGGACGCCACGCCAACCACTGCTTAAGTATAGGCAACGCCTGCAAAAGTGCCCTCCAAATATTTGAAATGTTCCGCATATCATACTCAGATAATCTGAGCCACTCAGAGATCGGCCAGCCCCCCAAATACTTTGCATAGATCACCCGCTGCCACAGACCAGGAGTAAAAATACATCGCCACAAATTTTTGGCCATTAGTGAACGACCAAAAGCCCCTAGGTCCTTTAGACCCCAACCTCCACAATATTTTGGTTTTGTCAATAATCCCCATCGCGCCAAACAGATAGATGACTTATCCCTACATCCGGACCAAATGAAACGCGTCATTCTGCTCTGAATCATCTTAAGAATGGCTTTCGGTATCCAGGATAGCGAGAACCAATACACAGGAATGATTTCCAGCACCGATTTTGTCAATATGAGCCTACCACCAATGGATAAGAACCGATGTCCCCAATGACCAATGCGTTTCTCCATCCGCTGAAGTAACCAATACCAGTCCCTGATTTTATAGTTATTAGGTTTCAGAAAGAAACCCAGGTATCGGAAACCATGTTCAAATGGCAAGATATCATAAGTAAAAAGAAGTTTTAGTTCCTCCATCTCATCACATTCCCACAATGACTGATAAAATTGTGACTTGCTCGGACTAATGCTCATACCCGTAGCTTCACAAAAATTTTCAAGTACAGATTTATACACCCGCCATTCACGGACAGTACCCCCTCCAAACAATAGTATATCATCCACAAATAACAGATAAGTAATATAAACACCAGCTGCCCCCTCGATCCCCACGATCTCGCCATCCTCAGCGCACTTCTTGATCATCCTGCTGAGACCCTCCACAATAAGTAGGAATAATAATGGGGATAGAGGAAAACCCTGACGCAAACCCCCGGATGCCGAGAAAAATGAAGTAGGATTACCATTCACCAGAATCGCATAATTGGCAGATACAACACACCCCATAATCCAGTTTGTAGTGTGCAAAGGTATACCTACCTGCAATAGTACCAAACGGAGGAAACCCCAGTCCACCCGATCATAAGCTTTAATGAGATCTAATTTTAACACCAGTGCTTTCTTTTTCTTCACCTTAATACTATGTAATGTCTCCTGTGCAATAGCTATAGCATCAGCTATTTGACGATTTTCAAGAAAACCAAACTGTTCCTCAGATATACCTAATGACAACCCCTTCTTCAGCCGAGATGAAATAATTTTTGTAATGATCTTATAAATCAGATTGCATAGTGAGATCGGCCGATATCCTGCAAAAGTAGTGGGCTTATCCGACTTTGGAATCAAAGCCACAAATGTAGAGTTCATAGAGCCACAAACATAACCATGTATCCGAGAATCTTCCACCATAGCAAGTAATTCAGGACCCACCAAATAAAAAAAGTGGAGAAAAAATTCAACAGTCCAGCCATCCGGCCCAGGACTCTTAGAGAGTTCAAAAGCCTTCAGTGTAGAAAGTATCTCAGCCAGAGTTACAGGTTCAAAGAGCCGCTCACCCTCCAGTTCCCCGAACAGACGTGGGTACATCGATATAAGTTCCATCTGAGCCGCAATAGACAGGTTATCCTATTTCTTAAATACCGAATGGAAGTATGAATAAGCCCCCGATTCAAGATCACCCTGCTGGCATAAAGCAGCCCCATCCTCCCCTTGTAACTCCCAGATATGATTATTGATTCTTCTAGCATTGGCATACTGATGGTAGAATTTCGTGTTACAGTCGCCACTCTCAATCCACTTCAGTCTACTTTTCTGTTGCGCTGACACCTCTTTCCGCATCAGAATGGATTTACGTGTATCATAAAGGCGTTTCATCTGATCATTTACCACCTCATCACATATACCAGCCGGATAGTCAATCAGTATATGTGCAATGTCTGACTCAATGGCAACCAATACCTCTGTATCACGCATCTGTTGTGTCTTCTCCCAATTCTTAACCCCAGCCTCAAGGAGCCGCAGTTTCAATACCAATCTACGCATAGGGGAAAGGTCATCATCCACCCTAAAAGACGGCCACAATGTTCTAACAAACACATCAAAGTCCTCCATTGATAGCCAAGACGCATTAAATTTAAATGGATAATGAATGCGCTCACCTTCCAATTCCCACTGAAAAACAATAGGAAAATGATCAGAGATCTTCGACGGCACCACCCACGAACGATAGGAATGGGCCAGCTCCAGTAAATCGGAATCCACTATGAACCAGTCCAAACGCTTACCAATGCCATCCGAACCTCCCCTACCATTCTGCCAAGTAGGATGAATAACAGCTGGTTCAACATCAATCAATCCCGCAACCCGAAATATATCGTGAAAATAATCAGCATCAGGATCCAGTCGCGCACTACCCCACACTTCACGAGCAGAGATTGTGAAATTTAGATCACCGCCAATGATTAAGCCAGTAGTCTTCAATAATCCACCATCAGGCATATGATTCTAGAAAGGAATCCTATGCTTATATGGCCCATAACAGTTTAGTATATTAATCACCTTAGCACTGTTTGTTACCTGTCCCTTCAATAAAATACCTGCAGATGTTTTATAGACATCAAAAATAGCCACATTAGGGTTCCACGCGGACAGCAATCCCCCCGAAAAACCAATAGCATCCACAGCACACATATACCACCTCCCCAACACTTTGGAAAATACTTCAATAGCCTTATCGGCAGACACCATCGTCTCCTGAATCAGTATAATATTAGGCCGTACCAACTCACACACTCTACAGAGGGCTAGTAACTTATGGGCACCCCCAACCCCACGAACATTCATAGATAGAATAATCATGAAAAACCCCGTGCAAGGGCCTTCTGCTCTCTAAGGGCCCATGGGGAGCTAGTACGGGATGTACTCACAGTGGAAGGGTCAGATATCAACCCCTTCCGTCTTCTAGCACTACGGGTCTTCAGGGGCGAGAATTCAGGTTCCAATCCCCCATAAATACAGTTCCTAGGATCATCACTCCCCACAGCCCGTGACCCCGAAGAATTATGTCCCTCAGGAATAGGATCATCCATGATGCAACCACCCAAGTAGACAGGAAGTCTAGTTTGCTGTAAAACATCACCAATAGTGGTATTTATATCAGATAGCGAGCCAGACTCCACAGGTTGTGCAAAAGGTTCTAAAACATCCGGAAAGGAGGTGTCATTACCCACACCCGTCACCACCTTCCCCACCAAAGTACAAGAATCCCCAAAACAAGTCTGAGGACCAGTCTCAGCAGTGTTTTCAGGGGAAGACAGTACATACAACGACCTCGCAGGTAATGGATCCAAAGGATATTCCCCTTCCACCCCCCCAGGTAATACACAATGATCAGCACGACCTTCCTTGATAACCCCAGATTGAAAAATATGTCGATCATTGAGAACCGAATCCTTCAAACTATAAAATTCCTCCAATGATAATGACACAGCAAGAGTTGGTGAGTATAATTGTAACTTACCAAATAGAGCAATGTCCGAAATATTGAGAGTAGACAGGTCCAACTTCAACGTATCCACATCCGGTTCAGTAGTCGCAGGCAGGACATCATCAGTTGATAAATCTGTGGTGTTGCTAATATAGTCAAGCTGCGTCAAAGGACGACCATTACACTGAGCCTTTAAATGTCCCACCGCACTGCATGTCGAACACCTGAAAGGCAGGCCCCAATAATCCAACTCCAACTCAAAAGTATGCCCTCTCCAATCAATAGATAAATCCGCCACAAGTCCCTGAGAGATATCAATCTCCACAAACAGCTTACCAGTCTGACGATCCAGACCCCCTAAAAGGGATGGGTCCACATGCAGAAAACGCCCCAGATGATTGCCAATGGCGGTAAATGCTTCCAAATTCCACAGGACGAGGGGGCAATTTAATATATGAACCCAAAGGTGTCGGACAACCAGAACCTCCTTCTCAGGGTCAAAAAGATGACACCATCGCTTCACCATCAAACTACCTTTCCCGCACAACCAGGTACGTGATAAAATCACATCCGAATCCTCCAAGCTCTGAAACAGAAAACAGTACCACCCCCTAGATAATTTGCATATCTCAGGCATATATGAAAGTAATGGAAACCACTGTTTCTGAACAAAGGACTCAACATCACGACTCGAGCACGACCAATAACTAAATTTCCCGACCAAGGCCACCAACGACAGCTTTGCCACAGCATCTAACCCAACATCATCCCCCAATACCATTCTCGGGCATCTCTTCTTCGGCTTCCAAGGCTTAACAGCACTTCTAACACTAGATAGCACCAGAGGTTTGGATCGCTCAGGAGTAATAGCCTGTGTATGACCGCAAGGAGCAGTTATTTCATCAGATAGACAAACATCAACAATAGATAGTATATCACGTTCATATGTCAACTCTGAAGGCACATTTAAGCCAAATGGTGCCACATCATGCGGGTAATTACTGCATGGCTCCGACTCCCCATATGCATTATTGCCACCAATGCCAAATTTTCTCCTTAAAGCATCGTCTGAAATGAATAGTCCTGCTTCCTTCCAGAGGATCTCAACATGTAGATCCACAAAAGACGAGTGATCACCACCTGTCCCCGCCATCGATATCACAGATCAAACACCATAAATGCTCAACCATAACATAGGTGATAAATGACGTGTAGCCAAGCCAGTTACTACTAGAGCCACCGATCCAATAGATTGGACGAAGTGTATGCCACAGTAATCAATAGAAAGGACGTCGAAAAATAATAATAAAATCACCTCCCTAAATGCAAATAGTAAAGTAGTGCACTGCCACCCAGATGCAATAAAGACACAATAATACCCACGACCAACCTCATCAATGATAATTCAAATTGAGTAGGATGGAAAAACCAGGTAGTATGTAATAAAACCACTTAGCGCAGCAATGGTGGTGACTAGGAACAGTATCACCCCGCACCTCCGGTCCCCCAGACAATAATCAGAAATAACAGAGACAACAGGTCAGTAATAACCCAGCTGTGAAACTCAACTATTCCACCGATACCCTCACCAAGCAGTCCGGACTGACAACCACATTGCCAAGACCACCAAAACACATACAAGTCCGGACCCAAGACAATGTATAGTAAATAACAGCCAGTGAATACAATAATCACCAACAGAATAAGGTGAATCCGATTCTCCCAGTCCTGCAGATGACCAGGGAGTAATAGCCAGACGCTACAATAATACCGAGTATGTTAAAGCTCCAGTATCATAAAGTCACAGAGAATCCCGAGGGGTAAATACAATGTACTGTGACGCATCATACAGTCCCTACCAGTAGATCTGCACAAACCACATTAGACACAGAGGGCCAGTATTCATCGATCTAATGGTAGAACCAGTGCTCCCACAGAAAAGAAAACTAATCGCTCCCGCTCCCGCTCCTCTCGTGCGTTGCAAGTTCATGCACACATAGCCAACAACTTGTATGGATAGGCGCCACTAAAAAGATTAAAGCGCGCAGTCATATGTTTCAAGAGGACCAAAATCTTTGCGATTTTGCAGCTACTAAAAATCTCTATTGTAGTTGTTCAAGGTTGCATCATAGACTCGATTACAATGTATATTAATTTAGATTACATGTTTAGATTTTTAATCATATTTATGAATTTTCATCAATCCAAACATTAAGTCTCCTTTTCAAGGAACGAATTTATATTGGTGGCAACGGGGACTTTGTTCCCGTGAGAAGTGGCTACTTCAAACAAACAGATCTTGTTTAGGTTGCCTCTCCTTGTTGACGAGTATGTCAGATCTACATGTCAACAAGTATTTGAGTTGTTGATGGTCATTAAAGAAAACAAACAGGTTTTCTAACAGGTAGTGTCAATACTTTTATAATGCAAATATTGTTCTCAATGCTCCACATTTAGTGGTTGAATAGTTTCTTTTAGATTTATTAAGTTTTTTGACTAGCATATGCATCAGGGTAGTCGAGCACGGCATCTCCTGCTTGGGTTGAGTATTGCACCGACTGCAATACCTGACGCATTGATGTGGATGTGAAATTTCTTTGACCAATTGGGAAACTTAATATCGGGGGTAATCTTAATATTGGGGCTTCGACTAACTTCCTTTTAAGCAGCTTGAATGACTATTTGTACTCTAAGGTATAGTGGAATTCCACATTTAATGTTAACAGTTCTTTCAAGGGAAAAGTCATATTAGTGTAGTGTCTTATAAATTTCAGGTAGTATCCTATGTGCCCTAGCAAATTTCTAACTTGCTTGGGGTTGACTGGTATCTTTAGATCAAGGTTAATTTTTACTTTTGCTAATTCAACTTTTATGCCTTCCATGCATATAACATGTCACAATAGTACTTTGATCTAGGTGTAGAGAAAAATAAACTTCTTGATGTTAAACGACAACTAAATTTGTTTGCAATGTTCTAACATCACTAAGAGCCACTAGACGTGGTATTTGAGCGTTGTATATATTGTCTAGTCATCGAAGTATACAACCATCATTTTATATAAAAAATATTGGAATGATGAATACTGCAGGTGCATTTTTCAAACCGAAGGGCACAACTTTATATGCAAATGATCCAAACCCGCATACAAATGTTGTCTTATGCTAGTATTCTTTGGATATATGCACTTTATTATATACGGAAAATCCATCAATGAAGGAGTAACATTCATCCCATGCAACTTCATTAATAATATTGCCATAAAAAGGTGTCGAAAATGGGTAAGTCAAATTTAATCGATTAAGTCCTTTGAAATCGAGGAAAACCCTCAATCATTTGGGATCATGCTTCTTAGGCTGAATGACCATAGGGATGGCACACTTTAACTAATATGTGGGGTATATTATGCAGACATATTTCATATTTTCTATTTATTTTTTCACTAGTTCTTTGTATTTGTGGGCTAGCTTGTAGGATCATTTCTTTATGGGTTTCACATCATGAAATATATAAATTTTCATTTCACCCATTTCTTATACTAATCTTTTCAAATCCTTATAGTCGCGGGAAAATATGTCTTGGTATTCTTTTAATAAATTTTCTATCCATGTCGTCCATTTTTTGGACCGGTAGTCACCTATATTTTCCATCTTTGGTTTTCCATCATTCGATATGTCGACTTCTATTATTTTGATTTTGGTTTCCATCCAATCTGGTGCTTTGGATTCCTCAATGTGGTGTTCTCCTTCTTTAAATTATGTGAAGGACAGTGGGAAATCCTTATGTTCATTGTCTCCCCCTTTATTCTTGATAGATATTTTCAGAACTATCTTCATCGATTGAGTTATGTGGAGATGATTTCTTCTCCAATGAAATATTTTTCGCATGGTGTGCTCGTTCTCTAGGTCATGTCAATTTGACTGATGGGCCAACTGCTTTTTAGTCGTTGTGATGATTCTATAGTCTGAAATCGGTCGGTTAATTAATTGCATCGACTGATTGGTCTAGTGATTTGATGAATTGTTCTAATTTCTGGACCACTTATTTTAAGTGCTCTTTTGGAGGTGAGAATGTGAAATCTTTGATAAAGTTATCCTTAATATTTTTCCAAATATAAGTATCCCCTCTCACTTCTTCCATTTTGTACCACTTGTTAGGAAATTCGTCTAGCATATCTGGGAACAAATGTGGCTAGATTATCTCATCTCTGTATTTGACTATTTTCCATTCTTTTTTCAATTCTCTATATGCACGAAAATATCCAGACCTGGATTTCTACTTTAGATGTTAATTTTTTCCCTCCAAACTAATCAATAAAACATGTTGACGTAGTCATCCAAATTTGCATTTGTGATTGATGGGTATCCCACCATCTAGCTTCCTTACCGGTGAATGTTCAACTAGGCTTTGCAATTGACCTTGGTCTCCAACGTTTTAAGATATTGATTCCTCGTGAGTTAACGGTGAATCGTGCTCCTTGTACCACAAGGGGGGTAGATTCATCAGTTCATTTGTCATTGGTACAAGAGTTAGGTATTCCCTTGTTCTCTTTATAATATTTTTGATAAGACAGATACTACAAAACACTTTTTTGTTGGTCATCAATCGATGACCTCAACTTACCAATAGCTTGTTATCTATGCTTCATAGTTTTTTAATTGTCAATCATGCAACTTAGAGATGGAGTTTTGACCAACAGACATGGATGATCCTAAGTGAATTTCTCCATATTCATTAGGATTGTTTGGATCTCATCTTTATTCCCCACGATCGCCTGACAAGTGCACGGCATGATTTGGCTTCCTCTTTTGGATTGATTACTTCAAATTCAATTTGTGTATCAATTCCCATGTTTCTAGTGTTAACGTTTTCTACACTTCAATGGGTTCAATTAGACCCTGGTCAAATAACATGAGGTAGATTCTGGACTCTTATAGCCATAGATGACCAAGTCATTCCCATGTTTATCTTGTCATAATGTTCTCCTAGGAGCCAAAGTCAAGGACAAATAGCGATATATGATACCCTTCAACTTCAAGATCAACCAACGAGTCGATATCAATTTTTTCCATCTTGTTAAGGAAACACAAATATTTAGTAATTTTTTCATGACTTGTGTTATTCTTTATGATACACATTAAATCAATGAGTCAGGCGATAACTTATTCTTTCATAAGGATTTGTAACAATTCGTTAAGGGCTCTATTCTTACATTTTTTGTTTTCTTCTTGATTTGATAACTCTTCAAAGATATCTGAATAATTAATAAATATTTCTTTATGCTTGTGCAGATTTGGATAGTTATCATTCTTATCTTGAATCTTTGTGATTTGAGGATTGTCATCCATAATTCTTTTGTTGTGTCTTGTGACAATTTACAATTTTTGATGATTTAACACTTCATGCTTGGGGACACTAGAGAGGATATTAATATTCTTTTTATTACTAAGTTTATCAAGCATTCTAGGGAGGTCTTCAAGATTGTACTCCCCTACACCACATTTTGTCAAAACTTGAGATCCGTCCTATCTTTCCAAGGATAGTCGAGGCTCAAGTGTTCTTCACTGAAGAAAATATAACAACATGACTTTCCTCTACCCTCAGGAATGTTTCCTCGATTGTTATTGTATCTTCCATGACCTATATAACCCATTTGCCAGTTGTATCTTTATTTGCATTGGTCGTTATTTATTTTGGCATTGCCTCTGTGATTATTTTGGCCGATGGTCTGCGCTTGTAAAACTATCTAATAATTCATCTTATTCTTAATATTATTGATACATTTTGCGGTAGTATGTTACGTAGTTAAAAAATGATGCACCATTTGGGTTTAATACTATCTGCATTATAGGGACACTCAGTTGTTGAAGGAGGATCAAAACTTTCACAGATGTCACTATAGTACATTGTTTGAGCAATTAGAAAGTTTTATGGTGTTCTTTCCTCGAGAAATAGTCAAGTTTCTTATTGTAATCGTCTTTCTTCCTAAAATTTTCTTCTGTCATGGTAAAAACGTCCTTCATTGTGTCGACAATTGTCTTTGGTATGCCACTATATCGATCATGTCATGCACCATAGTTTAGTTTATGTCAAGGCAACATATTGCAGATCATTGAATAATTTCTAGCTTTTCTTCAAGACATCTGTCGGTATGTCCTACCGAGAAGTCATTATTTGATTCAACTTCAAGTGCTTTCTTAAAAAATCGTCATATGTTACAAGATTGAGTAGTAGCAGAGGTGTTTTAATTCTTGGCTATAGACATGCAAAAAAAAAATATTACCAATGAATGGTCCATTTTGGATGGCATTTGTCTAAGTAAATATTTTAATCTTTTGTCATATTCTCGCATGGGCTCTCCTAGTATTTGAGTGATTTCTTTTCATTTGTGACTAGCCAAGTGTTTTTTTTCTTGTGTCTTAAAGAACTCTAGAAAATTTTCTCTAAGCTCTCTTTTTTTTTTGCTCCATCTTTGATAAAGTTAATGTACCATGTAAGTGCTTATTAACAGCCCTAGCTTGTAGCCTGCTAGAAAATCTACAAGGAATTCAACAGAAGGAAATAGTCCAACAAGAAAGGCTTCGAATCTATACCACGTAGAGATGATTCTATCCCCGATTTGTTTTGAATGACTAAATCCTATGGATACAAGGCCTCCACTAGCACAAAGGGTTTTCATATCGATAATATATGCTCTTAGGACAAGTGAGAAAAGATCCAAAGTAACCGATTCCTAGGATAACTGCTTAAGAAAACTTAAATAGGGTGTGTAACATATTCAAGATAGGGAAGTTGTAAGATATAACTGGCAAGAAGAAACTAATTACTCGACGTACAAAAATGTAAATTAAGGTTGATCTTCTTAACCTATTTCAACTAAATCTAAACAAATAAAATTGAAAATCTTTATTTAAAATGTTATAGATGTAAAACATGTCCAAGACGTAATACTAATTAACAAATTAGTATCGGAGATTAATGACTAATCATCAACTGTGAAAATAGGACATGTGAATCAAATAGAAAAATTCATTCAACGTGTCAATATCGTAAGGAATAATCAATATGTGAATCAACACATCAGTAGATAAAGAACTAATAATCAGTATGCCAAACAGATGGACAAAAGACTGGAGTTCATTAAATACATTTAATGATTAAACATGGAACATAGCTTAAAATGACTGTAATTTTATTCACTTGCAAAAAATTACAAAGAACAAAAATCACAAGCTTTTCTATTATGCACTTGGCAGTCTGTTCTCCAGTATAACTCCTAGGTTTAATCTCCAAAGTCCCCCCTTGTTACTTGGGAAATACTTTCCCTTTAAATAATATTACAACGTTTACAAAAATGAAAATTTTCCAAGATGCGGGATTACAAAATAATTTAGTTTCAAGGTTTTCCAAGGGCAGAATGCCCCTTGGAATCTAGGTCCATCAGATTGTCTATGTTCTTGTATTTGGCATGTTCCAGGTGTACTTATATTTTGCATATTTGGGACGAAATCTCCATCTTTTTTACCTTATTTCACTCTTTGAGTTACACATGTGTTCTTATCATCGCAGCATGGGGTATCTCAATCCATCTCGTGATCTCCTGCATTGTAAGCTGGGTGACCTTTTGGATATGCTACTTGGATGTAGTGAAATTTATTTCGATTTCTTCCAATTTCAGCTTTGGAGGAAGTGCCTGATCAATTGGATCCAAATATGGCATGTCCAAAAAATTGAGCAAAGTTTTGATAGCCAACCACCTACGTCTGCATGCCATCTGTCCATATTTGATGATGGATTCCACTCCATCGCATATGCTTTCCTAGGTCTCAATCGTGACTTCATTTTTCTTGGTATGAATTTTATCCATGACTATAAAATCATGTGGCATGTCTTTTATATTCTTATGCCAGTCTAATACATTGTCGAAGGCCTTAGCGTCTACTCTCTTGCGAGTATTATGATCTTGCAATATATCGGATTAACTCTCAAACATATTATATAGCTCCTCCATTTCATTAAAACCTTTATACAAACCATCCATGGTCTGATAGAATTCATCATGGACCTTGGAGGCTAGTTGTTTGAATTCTTATGCTTTCAATTTGGAGAAACAGGAAGAAGATTAAACTAGCTGAGAATCCTTGGGCAATTGCTCAAGGGTAGAAATATTTTTTTCTTGTTGTTGATTGAGAATATCTGATTTCTCAAGTAGATGCTTGAGATAATCATTCTTCCTCTGTAACTGCTTCAACTTTTCCTCATACTCTTGCTTAAGAAGCTGCACTTCTTATTTGTGATGTTTCCCGACTGCTACCAAGTCTTGTTTAGTATTCTGTAGTTCTTGTTCTTTATCCAAAAGATCCTTATTCAGCTGCAAAACTGAATCGAAATTGGCTCCTGCAAAATCCCCCATGGCAGCTGATGTATCCAAATTTCCTTGCTTGATTTCAGGGGATTACGACTTCTAGGTAACTTGGTTGAGAGCAGGAACCTATTTGATTATTCCTTCCCTCATCCTCTTGGTTTCATTTTTCATCACTACTTGTTCCCAGGGAGACCACGTCATCCTCACCAAATTCTTCCATCCCCTCTAAAGCTGAGATAGTTTCTTGTTGAGTAGTGGCCAGGGGATCAGTTTGATATTGGGAAACAATAATTTCCACACTGATGGGTGTAATGATCATAGGAGAGGTGGGGAAAATAGGTGCAAGGGATGAGTAAGAAGTGAGGATAGGTGTATCAAATTGAGGGGAATCAATCATAGAGATGGAAGGAATTTTTATTTGAGGAATATGAGAAGGTGGGGATGTTGGGGTTGTGCGAGGTGCTAAGGTGGTGAAAGGAAGAGGTGAAGTAAGAGGGGAGGTAGAACTAGGTACATCAATTAGTATCATAGGAGTGTTGGTGGTAGCCTCAATAATTGGGGATAAATTCAATTCATAAAAGGAAACTTGGGAAAATGATGAATCAAAAATATTTTCAGACATATGGGTGCTATGAATAGAAGATATCGTGGAAGTGAGTATATTTACAGGGAAAGTAGAAGGGCCACTTTATTCTTCCATGTCACTATGTATTTCATGAATTTCATATCATCTTGAGGTGGTGGTTCTACCTACTGATTTTGAGGAATATGGATAGGCACTTGTTCTTGTGGATCAAGATGGGCTGGTGGCACTAGTTGTTCTTCCCTAGGCATCTGTTGTGGATCAATAGCTGGTGCTTGTTGTAGCTATACGTGATGAGTCTTCTTCTTCTTAGGATGAGATTCAGCCTCTTCTGTTTGTGTCTGCAGCTGTGAGCGAATATTTTCAATATTTCTCCTGAACTCTGCCCCTTTATGTAGGGTCTCTATCATATGTGAAGGCTATGTTCTTATAGGTCCTTCCAAAACAACCTTACCCTTGTATTTTGACATGGGGGGTTCACTAGTGAGGCAATATCATATCACGTCCATTCATATTGGGGGTTTGAATACTCTTACAAACCTCAAAAGTATATTGCCTCATATTAAGGGGTCAAGGGGGGTTTTAATTTGACATAGTAATATAAATATTGGGGGTTATCTTATTTGTGTGGGCTAAGGAATAACATTCAAATTGTGGGATGGATTCATATATACAGCTTCTTCTCCATATATTTGGAGGCCTCCCATAAATATCTGTCTTGCCACCAATTCCTCCTATATCTCACATAAGGTTGTGCCTTATCGAACTCCTCATTGAATCCTCTTGGTGACCTATTCCTGAAGAACAAGCATGAGATACAAATGGTTTTTGCTTGGACCACTAATGGACATGCTCCACTCGCATGGCTTATAGGCATCGAGCGTAGCCCCAATTAACCATTTTTTTTAATATTATATATCAGCTTGTTATATATATATATATATATATATATATATATATAGAGAGAGAGAGAGAGAGAGAGAGAGAGAGAGAGAGAGAGAGAGAGAGAGAGAGAGAGAGAGTATGTGTGTGCATGTCAAATAGAATGGTTTTTTATATTTGTTTTATGATACTATTTTTAAAATATTTAATATTTATGTTGAATAAATTTTTATGTAATGTTGAGTAAAGTTAAATTTAGAAAGCGATTGTATACAAGATGGTCAATTAAGAGAGAGGAAAGTTAGCACAATGCATAAGAAATATTTCATTAGGACTTAAATTTTGGTCAATGTATTGTTTCAAGTTTTTTAAGACATGTTTAAAAAAAATAACACTTTTTTCCCATGAATCAATACTATTTATTTGTTGTAGTTTGTTCTTAGTGAAAATCAAGTGTTTTTTCACATCTTGTCTCAATAAATAAAATACAATGAAATGTATGGAAGTCCATCCATGAAAGGGTTTCAATTTTACATTTTCATAGATTTTAATTATTAAGATTATAGAAAACTTGAGCTCTATGTGGCTATATTTGTATCAGTATGATATCAAATTGGTAGATTGGAAAGCTATGGTGTGAAACATCTCCAAATTCTCTTATTTTCTAAGAAATGCACTGATTATTGGACTATCAGTGTTTTACATTCTTTATTACATTGATATCTTGACTAGGTTTCATTTTACACATTTTTCCTTCCTCGTTACTATTTTGTTGGGTCTTCCACTATCCAACACTAGAAATTGATCAGTTTCCCCTACAATAGGTGTGATCATTATTAGCGTTATACTATTATTGTATTTAGTGCCTTATTTTCTTGTACTAAGATGCACTAAGGTTCTTGTTTGTTTCAACTTGATAATATGATATGAAGAGGGTGTTTAAAATGGGTTGATAAAAATGGATACCTATAATATCTAATGAAACTAGGGGTTTTCTTAATTGGAAAGGTATTTTGGGAAGGGGGTCCAACAATACAATTTTAGGAGGCATTTTCCAATATTTAGTGAAATTAGGGATATTCTTTAATATCCTGTGAACAGTCGTGCTATGGAACAAGTTCATTGAGTGAACCCCCCATGTCTTTTGATGCAATAGAAACAGCAAGGAAGAGCTTGTTGCTTTCTCTTTTTCCTCCTTTTCCATGTTCTGCCTTTGCAAGTTCTCCTCAATTTCCAGTTTTTCATTTTTGAAGTGGAGGAAAGAATGCTTGAGGTCCTTTTGATATTTGAAGACATGATATTTAACATTTGGGTCAGCAATATTACTTATTGCCTCTTGGAAGTCCATAGTTGATATGTAGATTGAGTCATCAGGCTCATCCTCGTGAGCATACTGAAACTTAGCATCTTCTTAGACAAAGAGGGTGGCCAGATGTGCCTTAGGGTCATGCATCCTCTTGGGTGTTGCCCCCAGGTTCATTTTAGCAATTTATTTACCTAGGACCTCTACATGGGTGGAAGTTTGCAGAACAAGAGAATCTAAGTTCAATGGAAATTTGGGCCAAGCCTTTATTTTGGACTGTGGAAGTTTGGGAAAAAAACCATCAATAACAGCATGGTAGGCTACTTCCTATCACACCATTCAATCTAGAACTATCCTAGGCAGCAAGTGAACTATATTGCTACCCCAAATTCAAATATAGGAGAAATACTCTCTGACATACCAATCATCGTGTAAATAAATCAATGCTTTGGCTCTCTCAAAAAATGCTAGACCATCTACCTTGAATATTTTATGGTACATTGAACCAAGGAACAGGTCACAAATCTCATATACTCAAGGAATGAAGTTGTCCTCCCACATATATGAACAATAAATGTGTAGTGGTGGAAAACATTTATTCATGTTCCAACCCAAGGCTGAAAAAGCAGAAGTTAAGCAAAACACATCCATTACATAAACCGACATATAGAATGCCGGCTTCCTTGTTGTTGGAGTCTTCTGATATCTTTGAATTTTTTCCTTTGAATTCACAGATAAAATGTGTTTCCAATTAAATGATTCACCTGAAAGGAGAATATGATGGGCTACAGGAACCCATTCAGCTTTGAACATTGAACAGTTTGAAAACCCATACAAACAGTATGACATGGCTGCAAGTAATGAAAAGGAATCCTTGTATTAAATTGAGCACATAGATATATGGACAAACACACAACTCACAAGATAGATCACACAATTTACTCAGTAATTGAAGAATGAAACAGATCAAAAATGGTTGCAACTATGAATTCTTTCATTAATCAAAAAAATTAATTGGATAATAATTACAATGAGGTATAATGGCTAAATAGCCACAAGCAATTCGATCCACATGAGGAAATTCGAATTGATTAGAATATACTTAACTGTAAGTAACTAAGACCTAGTTTAAATCATTAGAAGAGGACTCAATGGTTAACAGACCTTGTCTAAATCATTATAGGAGGACTCAATGGTTAACTAACCTTATCTAAATCATCATCGAAGTTCATCGGAGTTCTAAAACGTGTCACCATATTTCATAGATATATTGCAAAAGACAGAATACATAGCTAACAACTTGTATGGATAGGCGCCACTAAAAATATTAAAGCGCGCAGTCATATGTTTCAAGAGGACCAAAATCTTTGCGATTTTGTAGCTACTAAAAATCTCTATTGTAGTTGTTCAAGGTTGCATCATAGACTCGATTACAATGTATATTAATTTAGATTACATGTTTAGATTTTTAATCATATTTATGAATTTTCATCAATCCAAACATTAAGTCTCCTTTTCAAGGAATGAATTTACATTGGTGGCAATGGGGACTTTGTTCCCGTGAGAAGTGGCTACTTCAAACAAAAAAGAAACTACTCTAAGGATCTCGTTTAGGTTGCTTCTCCTTGTTGATGAGCATGTCAGATCTACATGTCAACAAGTATTTGACTTGTTGATGGTCATTAAAGAAAACAAATGGGTTTTCTAACAGGTAGTGTCAATGGTAGTGTCAATACTTTTATAATGCAAATATTGTTCTCAATGCTCTGCATTTAGTGGTTGAATAGTTTCTTTTAGATTTATTAGGTTTTTCGACTAGCATCTGGATCAGGGTAGTCGAGCACGGCATCTCCTGCTTGTGTGAGCATTGCACCGACTGCAATATTTGACACATTGATGTGGATGTGACATTGGGAAACTTAATATCGGGGGAAATCTTAATATTGGGGCTTCGACTAACTTCCTTTTAAGCAGCTTGAATGACTATTTGTACTCTAAGGTCTAGTGGAATTCCACATTTAATGTTAACAGTTCTTTCAAGGCAAAATTCATATTAGTGTAGTGTCTTATAAATTTCAGGTAGTATCCTATGTGCCCTAGCATATTTCTAACTTGCTTGGGGTTGACTGGTATCTTTAGATCAAGGTTAAATTTTAATTTTGCTAAGTCAACTTTTATGCCTTCCATGCATATAACATGTCACAATAGTACTTTGATCTAGGTGTAGAGAAAAATGCACTTATTGATGTTAAACGACAACTAAATTTGTTTGCAATGTTCTAAAATCACTGAGAGCCACTAGACGTGGTATTTGAGCATTGTATATATTGTCTAGTCATTGAAGTATACAACCATCATTTTATATAAAAAATATTGGAATGATTTAACAACGACTTGGGAGAATATTGCAGGTGCATTTTTCAGACTGAAGGCCATGACTTTATATGCAAATGATCCAAACCTGCATGCAAATGTTGTCTTATGCTGGTATTCTTTGGATATATGCACTTTATTATATACAGAAAAGCAATCAATGAAGGAGTAACATTCATGCCATGCAACTTCATTAATAATATCGTCATAAAAACGTGTCAAAAATGGGTAAGTCAAATTTAATCTATTAATTCCTTTGAAGTCGAGGAAAACCCTCAATCATTTGGGATCATGCTTCTTAGGCTGAATGACCATAGGGATGGCACACTTTAACTAATATGTGGGGTATATTATGTGGACATATTTCATATTTTTTATTTATTTTTTCACTATCTCTTTGTATTTGTGGGCTAGCTTGTAGGTTCATTTCTTTATGGGTTTCACATCATGAATTATATAAATTTTCATCTCACCCATTTCTTATACTAATCTTTTCAAATCCTTATAGTCGTGGGAAAATATGTCTTGGTATTCTTTTAATAAATTTTCTATCCATGTCGTCCATTGTTCAGACCGGTAGTCACCTATATTTTCCATCTTTGGTTTTCCATCATTCGATATGTCAACTTCTATTATTTTGATTTTGGTTTCCATCCAATCTAGTGCTTTGGATTCCTCAATGTGGTGTTCTCCTTCTTCAAATTATGTGAAGGACAGTGGGAAATCCTAATGTTCATTGTCTCCCCCTTTATTCTTGATAGATATTTTCAGAACTATCTTCATCGATTGAGTTATGTGGAGATGATTTCTTCTCCAACGAAACATTTTTTCTATGGTGTGCTCATTCTCTAGGTCATATCAATTTGGCTGATGGGCCAACTGCTTTTTAGTCATTGTGATGATTCTATAGTCTGAAATCGGTCGATCAGTTAATTGCGTCGACTGATTGGTCTGGTGATTTGATGAATTGTTCTAATTCTTGGACCACTTATTTTAAGTGCTCTTGTGGAGGTGAGAATGTGAAATCTTTGATAAAGTTATCCTTAATATTTTTCCAAATATAATTATCCCCTCTCACTTCCTCCATTTTGTACCACTTGTTAGGAAATTCGTCTAACATATCTGGAAACAAATGTGGCTAGAGTTTCTCATCTCTGTATTTGACTATTTTCCATTCTTTTTTCAATTCTCTATATGCACGAAAAGATCTAGACCTAGATTTCTACTTTAGATGTTAACTTTTTCCCTCCAAACTAATAAATAAAACATGTTGACGTAGTCATCCAAATTTGCATTTCTGACTGATGGGTATCCCACCATCTAGCTTCCTTACCGGTGAATGTTCAACTAGGATTTGCAATTGACCTTGGTCTCCAATGTTTTAAGATATATATTCCTCGCGAGTTAAGTGTGAATCGTGCTCCTTGTACCAAAAGGGGGGTAGATTCATCAGTTCATTTGTCATCGGTACAAGAGTTAGGTATTCCCTTATTCTCTTTATAATATTTTTGATACGACAGATACTACAAAACACTTTTTTGTTGGTCATCGATCGATGACCTCAACTTACTAATAGCTTGTTATCTATGCTTCATAGTTTTTTAATTGTCAGTCGTGCAACCTAGAGATGGAGTTTTAACCGACAAACATGGATGATCCTAAGTGAATTTCTCCATATTCATTAGGATTGTTTGGATCTCATTTTTATTCCCCACGATCTTTTGACAAGTGCACTAACTGATTTGGCTCCCTCTTTTGGATTGATTACTTCAAATTCAATTTGTGTATCAATTCGCATGATTCTAGTGTTAACGTTTTCTACACTTCAATGGGTTCAATTAGACCCTGGTCAAATAACATGAGGTAGATTCTGGACTCTTATAGCCACAGATGGCCAGGTCATTCCCATGTTGATCTTGTCATAATGTTCTCCTAGGAGCCAAAGTCAAGGACAACTTGCGATATATGATACCCTTCAAATTCAAGATCAACCAATGAGTCGATATCAACTTTTTGCTTCTTGTTAAGGAAACAAAAATATTTAGTAATTTTTTCATGACTTGTGTTATTCTTTATGATACACATTAAATCAATGAGTCTGGCGATAACTTATTCATTCATAAGGATTTGTAACAATTTGTTAAGGGATCTATTCTTACATTTTTTGTTTTCTTCTTGATGTGATAACTCTTCAAAGATATTTGAATAATTAATAAATATTTCTTTATGCTTGTGCAGATTTGGATAGTTATCATTCTTATCTTGAATCTTTGTGATTTGAGGATTCTCATCCATAATTCTTTTGTTGTGTCTTGTGACAATTTACAATTTTTGATGATTTAACACTTCATGCTTGGGGACACTAGAGAGGATATTAATATTATTTTTATTACTAACTTTATCAAGCATCCTAGGGAGGTCTTCAACACTGTACTCCCCTACACCACATTTTGTCAAAACTTGAGATCTGTCCTATCTTTCCAAGGATAGTCGAGGCTCAAGTGTTCTCCACTGAAGAAAATACAACAACATGACTTTCCTCTACCCTAGGAATGTTTCCTTGATTGTTATTGTATCTTCCATGACCTATATAACCTATTTGTCAGTTGTATCTTTATTTGCATTGGTTGTTATTTATTTTGGCATGGCCTCTGTGATTATTTTGGCCGATGGTCTGCACTTGTAAAACTATCAAATAATTCATCTTATTCTTAATTTTCTTGATACATTTTGTGGTAGTATGTTACGTAGTTAAAAAATGATGCACCATTTGGGTTTAATACTATCTGCATTATGGGGATACTCAGTTGTTGAAGGAGGATCAAAACTTTCACAGATGTCACTGTAGTACATTGTTTGAGCAATTTGAAAATTTTATGGTGTTCTTTCCTCAGGAAATAGTCGAGGTTCTTATTGTAATCATCTTTCTTCCTGAAATTTTCTTCTATCATGGTAAACATGTCCTTCATTGTGTCGACAATTGTCTTTGGTATGCCACTATATCGATCATGTCATGCACCATAGTTTGGTTTATGGCAATTCAATATATTACAATGATCATTGAATAATTTATAGCTTTTCTTCAAGACATCTGTCAGTATGTCCTACCGAGAAGTCATTATTTGATTCAACTTTAAGCGCTTTCTTAAGGCATCATCATAGGTTACAAGATTGAGTAGTAGGAGAGGTTTTTTAATTCTTGGCTATAGACATGTGAAAAAAAAATATTACCAATGATTGGTCCATTTTAGATGGAATTTGTCTAAGTAAATATTTTAATCTTTTCTCATATTCTCGTATCGGCTATCCCAGTATTTGAGTGATTTCTTTTCATTTGTGACTAGCCAAGTGTTTGTTTTCTTGTGTATTAAAGAAATCTAGAAAATTTCCTCTAAGCTCTCTTTTTTTTTGCTCCATCTTTGATAAAGTTAATGTCCATGTAAGTGCTTATTAACAGCCCTAGCTTGTAGGCTACTGGAAAATATAGAAGGAATTCAACAGAAGGAAATAGTCCAACAAGAAAGGCTTCGAATCTATACCACGTAGAGATGTTTCTATCCCCGATTTGTTTGGAATGACTAAATCCTATGGATACGAGGCCTCCACTGGCACAAAGGGTTTTCATATCAATAATGTATGCTCTTAGGACAAGTGAGAAAAGATCCAAAGTAACTGATTTATAGGATAACTGCTTAAGAAAACTTAAATAGGGTGTGTAACATATTCAAGAGAGGGAAGTTGTAAGATATAATTGGCAAGAAGAAACTAATTACTCGATGTACAAAAATGTAAATTAAGGTCGATATTATTAACCCATTTCAACTAAATCTAAACAAATAAAATTGCAAAGCTTTATCTAAAATGTTATAGATGTAAAACATGTCCAAGACGTAATACTAATTAACAAATTAGTATCAAATACTAATGACTAATCATCACCTGTGAAAATAGGACATGTGAATCAAATAGAAAAATTCATTCAACGCACATTCAAAGTGTCAATATCGTAAGGAAGAATCAATACGTGAATCAACACATCAGTAGATAAACAACTAATAATCAGTATGCCAAACAGATGGACAAAAGACTGGATTTCATTAAATACATTTAATGATTAAACATGGAACATAGCTTAAAATAACTGTAATTCTATTCACTTGCAAAAAATTACAAAGTACAAAAATCACAAGCTTTCCTATTATGCACTTGGCAGTCTGTTCTCCAGCATAACTCCTAGGTTTAATCTCCAAAGTCCCCCCCTTTTTACTTGGGAAATACTTTCCCTTTAAATAATATTACAAAATTTACAAAAATGGAAATTTCCCAAGATGTGGGATTACAAAATAATTTAGTTTCAAGGTTTTCCAAGGGAGGAACGCCACTTTCCATCTAGGTCCATCAGATTGTCTATGTTCTTGTATTTGGCATGTTCCAGGTGTACTTATATTTTGCATATTTGGGACGCAATCTCCACGTTTTTGACCTTATTCCACTCCTTGAGTTACACCTATGTTCTTATCATCGCAGCATGGGGTATCTCAATCCATCTCGTGATCTCCTGCATTGTAAGTTGGGTGACCTGCTGTATATGCTTCTTGTATGTATTGAAATTTATTTCAATTTCATCCAATTTCAGCTTTGGAGGAAGTGCCTGATCAATTGGATCCAAAGATGTCATGTCCAGAAAACTAAGCAAAGTTTTGGTAGCCAACCACCTATGTCTGCATGCCATCTGTCCATCTTTGATGATGGATTCCACTCCATCGCATATGGTTTCCCAGGTCTCAATCGTGACTTCAGTTTTCTTGGTATTAATTTTACCCATGACTATAAAATCATGCGGCATGTCTTTTATATGCTTATGCCAGTCTAATACATTTTCGAAGGCCTTAGCATCTACTCTCTTGCGAGTATTATGATATTGCAATATCTCATATTAACTCTCAAACATATTATATAGCTCCTCCATTTCATTAAAACCTTTATGCAAACCATCCATGGTTTGATAGAATTCATCATGGACCTTGGAGGCTAGTTGCTTGAATTCTTATGCTTTCAATTTGGAGAAACAGGAAGAAGATGAAACTAGCTGAGAATCCTTGGGTAGTTGCTCAAGGGTAGCAATATTTTTTTCTTGTTGTTGATTGAGAATATTTTATTTCTCAAGTTGATGCTTGAGATAATCATTATTCCTCTGTAACTGCTTCAACTTTTCTTCATACTCTTGCTTAAGAAGTTGCACTTCTTATTTGTGATGTTGCTCAACAGCTACCAAGTCTTGTTTAGTATTCTTCAGTTCTTATTATTTATCCAAAAGATCCTTATTCAGCTACAAAATTGAATCGAAATTGGCTCCTGCAAAATCCCCCATGGCAGCTAATGTATCCAAATTTCCTTGCTTGATTTCAGGGGATTACGACTTCCAGATAACTTGGTTGAGAGAAGGAACCTATTTGATTATTCCTTCCCTCATCCTCTTGGTTCCCTTGTTCATCACTACTTTGTCTTTTTTTCTCCAAAAATATTTTCCCAGGGAGACCACAACATGCTCACCAAATTCTTCCATCCCCTATAAAGCTGAGATAGTTTCTTATTGAGTAGTGGCCAGGGGATCAGGTTGATATTGGGAAACAAGAATTTCCATACTGATGGGTGTAATGATCATATGAGTCTTCTTCTTCTTAGGCTGAGATTCATCCTCTTCTGTTTGTGTCTGGAGCTATGAGCTAATATTTTCAATATTTCTCTTGAACTCTGCCCCTTTATGTAGGGTCTCTATCATATGTGAAGGCTAATTTCTTACAGGTCCTTCCAAAACAACCTTACCCTTGTATTTTGACATGAGGGGTTCACTAGTGAGGCAATATCATATCATGTCCATTCATATTGGGGGTTTGAATACTCTTACAAACCTCAAAAATATATTGCCTCATATTAAGGGGTCAAGGGGGGTTTTAATTTGACATAGTAATATAAATATTGGGGATTATTTTATTTGTGTAGGATAATAAATAACATTCAAATTGTGGGATGGATTCATATATATACCTTCTTCTTCATATATTTGGAGGCATCCCACAAAGATCTGTCTTGCCACCAAATCCTCCTATATCTCACATAAGGTTGTGCCTTATCGAACTCCTCATTGAATCCTCTCAGTGACCTATTCCTGAAGAACAAGCACGAGATACGAATGGTTTTGTCTTGGACCACTAATAGACATGCTCCACTCGCATGGCTTATAGGAATCGAGTGGAGCCCCAATTACTGTTTTTTTTAATATTATATATTAGCTTGTTATATATATATATATATATATATATTAAATGCTTTAAAAATAGTATCATAAAACAAATATAAAAAAAACATTCTATTTGACATGCACATACATTCTCTCTCTCTCTCTCTCTCTCTCTCTCTCTCTCTATATATATATATATATATATATATANTATGTATGTGCATGTCAAATAGAATGTTTTTTTATATTTGTTTTATGATACTATTTTTAAAGCATTTAATATTTATGTTGATAAAGTTTTATGTAATGTTAAGTAAAGTTAAATTTAGAAAGTGATTGTATACAAGATGGTCAATTAAGATAGAGGAAAGTTAGCACAATGGATAAGAAATATTTCATTAGGACTTAAATTTTGGTCAATGTATTGTTTCAAGTTTTTTAAAACATATTTAAAAAAAATAACACATTTTTCCCATGAATCAATACTATGTATTTGTTGTAGTTTGTTCTTAGAGAAAATCAAGTGTTTCTTCACATCTTGTCTCAATAAATAAAATACAATGAAATGTATGGAAGTCCACCCATGAAAGGGTTTCAATTTTACATTTTTATAGATTTTAATTATTAGGATTATAGAAAACTTGAGCTCTATGTGGCTATATTTTTATTTGTATGATATAAAATTGGTAGATAGGAAAGATATGGTGTGAAACATCTCCAAATTCTCTTATTTTCTAAGAATTGCACTGATTATTGGACTATCAGTGTTTTACATTCTTTATTACATTGATATCTTGACTGGGTTTCATTTTACACATTTTTCCTTCCTCGTTACTATTTTGTTGGGTCTTCCACTATCCAACACTAGGAATTGATCAGTTTCCCCTACAATAGGTGTGATCATTATTAGCATTATACTATTATTGTATTTAATGTCTTATTTTCTTGTACTAAGATGCACTAAGGTTCTTGTTTGTTTCAACTCAACTCAATGATACGAAGAGGGTGTTTAAAATGGGTTGATAAAAAAGGATACCTATAATATCTAATGAAACTAGGGGTTTTCTTAATTGGAAAGGTATTTTGGGAAGGGGGTTCAACAATACAATTTTAGGAGGCATTTTCCAATATTTAGTGAAATTAGGGATATTCTTTCATATCCTGTGAACGGACATGCTATGGAACAATTTCATTGAGTGAACCCCCCATGTCTTTTGATGCAATAGAAACGACAAGGAAGAGCTTGTTGCTTTCTCTTTTTCCTCCTTTTCCATGTTCCGCCTCTGCAGGTTCTCCTCAATTTCTAGTTTTTCCTTTTTGAAGTGGAGGAAAGAATCCTTTAGGTCCTTTTGATATTTGAAGACATGAGATTTAACATTTGGGTCAGCGATATTACTCATTGCCTCTTGGAAGTCCATAGCTGATTTGTAGATTGAGTCATCAAGCTCATCCTCGTGAGCATACTAAAACTTAGCATGTTCTTAGACAAAGAGGGTGGCCATATATTCCTTAGGGTCATGCATCCTCTTGGGTGCTTCCCCCGGGTTCATTTTAGCAATTTATTTAGCTAGGACTGATACATGGGTGGAAGTTTGCAGAACAAGAGAATCTAAGTTCAATGGAAATTCAAGGCAAGCCTTTATTTTGGACCATGGAAGTTTGGGAAAAAAACCATCAATCACAATATGGTAGGCTACTTTCTATAACACCATTTGATCTAGAAATATCCTAGGCATCAAGTGAACTGTATTGCTACCCCAAATTCGAATAGAGGAGAAATACTCTCCGACATACTAATCATCATGTAAATAAATCAATGCTTTGGCTGTCTCAAAAAATTCTAGAGCATATGCCTTGAATATTTTATGGTACATTGAACCAAGGAACAGGTCACAAATCTCATATACTCAAGGAATGAAGTTGTCCTCCCACATATATGAACAATAAATGTGTACTGGTGGTAAATATTTATTCATGTTGCAACCCAAGGCCGGAAAAGCAAAATTTAAGCAAAACACATCCATTACATAAACCGACATATAGAATGTTGACTTCCTTGTTGTTGGAGTCTTCTGATATATTTGAATTTTTTCCTTTGAATTCATAGATAAAATCTATTCCCAATTAAATGATTCACCTAAAAGGAGAATATGATGGGCTACAGGAACCCATTCAGCTTTAAACATTGAATAGTTTGAAAACCCATACAACCGGTATAACATGGCTGCAAGTAATGAAAAGGACTCCCTGTATTAAATTGAGCACATATATCTATGTACAAACACACAACTCACAAGATAGATCACACAATTTACTCAGTAATTGAAGAATAAAACAGTGCAAAAATGGCTGCAACTATGAATGCTTTCATTAATCAAAAAAATTAATTGGATAATAATTACAATAAGGTACAATGGCTAAATAGCCACAAGTAATTCCATCCACATGAGGAAATTCGAATTGATTAGAATATACTTAACTGTAGGTAACTAAGACCTTGTTTAAATCATTATCGGAGGACTCAATGGTTAACAGACCTTGTCTTAATCATTATAGGAGGACTCAATGGTTAATTGACCTTGTCTAAATCATCACCGGAGTTCATCGAAGTTCTAAAACACAACTCAAGTGCCTAATTCAATGTTGATTGAGGCTAACTGACTGAGGTAGGTGAGAAATATACCTCTCCTACATGCAGCCATGCAAACCTAGTGCTAACTGGATGTATAGGACTATAACTGAATGTAATTAACTCCTAACTTAGCTTTACTAGTCACCAACTTAACTCAACTGACCTTGGTTGGTATCGGCACTCTGAGTGGCTCCTAAATTGTAGGGATTGGTCTAGGAGGCTCCTAAAATGATGCATGCAAGTGAAATAAGTGGTAGTAGGCCTCAATTAGTGTTCCCGATGCTTTAGTAAATGAAACATGTGCCCCAATTAGGCTAAGTGGACCCAATGGTGCTAGTGACTAAAAATAGACTGGATGGACTCCCGATTTAGACATGCTCCTAATTTAGACATATGACCAAATTGGACAAGGGAGGATCAAAAATACTAACACCCCCCCTAAATGCTAACTTGGACAATCTGTGGGCCCTGGTAACTAAGACCATATGTCACCCATTACATCAAGTAAAATAAAGTAAATGCTTAATACAAGGAGCTGGGGAAAAAAACACATGGGAAAAAATCCCCCCCTCTATCTAAGCAAGTAGAATCAGGATTCAAGATTGAAAAAACTTGAAAATTGTTGCTGCAATCTTCATCTCTGTGAGGTAGCGAAGCAGCATGCATGGTGTGTTGTGCAAAGGTATTCTGGAGCCTGGCATGTATACTTGTCCTTCTTCTCCACAAATGATGAAGGAAGGAAGGAGGAATGTAACCTTTGCCTCTTGCTGGATGAAGAGGTGTATGATCATATCTATTCTTTTGAATGTAGTGAGACTGAGCCCTTGCCATGTAGCATCTTACAGGGAGTCTATTGCATCTCTCTGAAGGAGGTAATATTGCATGGCATAGTGCAAGGGTCTTTCCTTTCTATGTTTCAGGTGGGTTTCCAGTCATCTTCCTAGCTTCTAGTTTGGAAGCAGGGACTAAATTTAGATCTGAATCAAACTGAATCTCAATCTCATAAACTGATAAAGATGGATCTGCAATACTAGTAGAAGCTACAAAATAAGAAGACGAAATGATTTTATCTTCCCTTGCAAGTGGCTACTGAGAGTGCACTGGTTCTAAAGGAGGCATGATATGTGAGAACTCATGTGCTTTTGAGGCATGATTTGCAACACCCTTCTCTATGATGTTCCCAGTAGAGATATCTATGATCTCTACTGAGTCAAGACCAAATATCACTCACTTTGGAGAGCCAGTATGGGTCATCTGGTAGACAGATAACAGGTTTGAATCTAGGGAGGGAACAAATAGCACATCTTTGAATCTTCCATGTTCAATCCTGATAGATCCCTTCCCTTTCATTTGGAATTTAATTTTATTTCCCATCTAAATACTAGTACCATCAAAGGACTGAAAAGAAGAGAATTATTCTCTAGATGCAGCCATATGATTGGAAACTCCATAATCAATGAGGAAGACATGTGCTGATGAGTAGCAAGCCTTAAGTGCATGGCCTTTCCTTTGGTATTCTTCATCTTCTTATTCAGAGTCATCCTTCATTGCATTAGCAAGTGTAGAAATGTTATCTTTCTTCAAAATAAGATCCATTTCATCAATTTGTCTTCTCATACAAGAGCTTTCTGAATGAAAGCCCCTTCCACAGTAAGAGCAGAGGACTTTTCCTTTTCCATTCTTCTTGCTTCTCTTCAAACCTGAAAGCTCATTTGACTACTCTTTCTTCATAGGGGACTTATCTCTTTGCTTCCCTTTATCATTCTCTCCCTTAGGTCCTCCTGCAACCAGTGCTTGATCTCTAGAAGATCTAATGATCCCCATTTGTCTCAACTTGTCATGCTCATAAGTGAGAGATGCAATGAAAGCATCAAGAGTGGGCATCTTCCAATTTGGAGTAGTGATCCTCACTGATTGAAACATTCACAAAGACTGAGTAGTATGCACTGATTTTTGAGAGAGTGGAAAGAATGAGCTAATCATCCTCATTCTCCACCTTGCATTGCTTCAACTGGTATACCGGGTTCTTGAATTTTGTGAAAAAATCATTCAGTGTTTCGAAGTTGGATGGATTAAGAGAGATTAGTTCATTTTCTAGATGATGGACCCTCATCTTATCCTGCTTATCAAATAAGGAAGCAAGACTCCCAAATCTCCTTGGGAGTCTTCAATCCTTGGATGTGAAATCGAAGACCTCGAGAGACTGAGGAGAATAATTATCCATGAGCTTCATCAAGCCTGTTCAAGTAATTTTCTTTGTCATGATTCAGAATTGGCACTGCCTATGTTTCTTTTGAGTCTAAAGATATTCTTGGTGTGAAGAAGTACCTCCATGTATTTCTTCCACTGGTGATAGTTGAAGGGAGTGAGAGGCTCTATTGAATGAGACATTTTGAATGCAGTAAGGAGGACTGAGCTGTTGTAGCGAATGCAATGAGAAGAAAGGGCTGCTTGTAGCGAATGCTGTGAAAAGAGATGATAACCTATCAGACAATCAAACATACAAAATAAGGTCAACATTTTTCACTTTTGGAATTTCCTTCACACCCAACATAGTTGATCAAGCAAGATTAATCAACAATTTCCTAACTTGGGATATTAAGTGGTAAATTCTCCACTTCTGGTACAGTATTGAAATAGGCAATTTTGCTAAAAAAATGATCAAGATGGAGATATGAGGAGAGGTTCCTTTTCTGTTGAGGCTCTGATACCATATTAAATTGAGCACATAGATCTGTGGACAAACACACAACTCACAATATAGATCACACAATTTACTCAGTAATTGAAGAATGAAACAGTGCAAAAATGACTGCAACTGTGAATGCTTTCGTTAATCAAAAAAAGTAATTGGATAATAATTACAATGAAGTACAATGGCTAAATAGCCACAAGCAATTCAAATCCACATGAGGAAATTTGAATTGATTAGACTCTACTTGACTGTAGGTAACTAAGACCTTGTCTAAATCATTATTGGATGACTCAATGGTTAACTGACCTTGTCTAAATCATCACCTAAGTTCATCGGATTTCTAAAACACAACTCAAGTGTCTCATTTAGTGTTGACAGAGGTAGGTGAGAAATGTGCCTCTCCTGCATGCAGTCATGCAAACCTAGCACTAGTTGAATGTAGAGGACTATAAATGAATGCAATTGACTCCTAACTTAGTTTAACTAGTAACCGACTCAACTCAACTGACCTTGGTTGGTAACAGCACTCTGAGTGGCTCCTAAACTGTAGGGATTGGTCTAAAAGGATCCTAAACTGATTCATGCAAGTGCAATCAGTGAAAGCAGGCCTCAATTAGTGTTCTCCACACTTTAGTAACTAAAACATGTGCCCCAATTAGGCCAAGTGGACCCAATGGTGCTAGTGAATAAAAATAGACTTGATGGACTCCCGATTTAGACATGACTCCTAATTTAGACATATGACCAAATTGGACAAGGGAGGATTAATAATCCTAACACCCCAAACTAGGACATGGGGTAAGATTTGGTTGGCTTGGGAAGGTACTCAGTTGGTTTTTCCATCCAGGATTTTTCCACCTCCTCATAGTTAAATCGGGAGATTCCCTTGTCAAGAAATTTGGAGTTCAAAAGTTGTTGAGGAAATCCAAGTGCATAAACCTTGGAAAAAACATCAGGATGGAAAGAGGCCACATGGATATGAACATGTTCATCAAAGGAGCATTCATTATGTTTTTCATTATCCATCACCTAGTTAATTGGGTTCATGTGGGGCATCAAAAGAAGGTCAAGTAGCAATGTAATGGAGCTGAGAACTTCAAATTTTTGCATATGCAAGATGGTCATGGGAAATTGTGGAAAAATCATCAATCTCAAAATGGAATAAAACCTGGACCAGTCAAAGTGAAGGGTTTCAGAGACACGCCCACTGGTATCAGTGAATATACCGGCATTGGGGTCTTTGCTCTTTTGATCCTATGGAGCAGTTTTCGACTTGGTGTTTCTAGACGTGGTGGACGCCATTTCTGATTAAAATTTAGCAACCATGGTTAAAAATTTACCATAATTCAGAAATAACAGAAGAAAAAAAAAGGTCGTGAAGGAAAAGTACTTACCAGTAGGAAGCTTTGGGGATCATAGAATTCGTAAGCTCAAGCGAGAAAAATCCACTGTAAAAATATTCAAGCACAGTAAAAACACAAGTGAAATAGTAAAAGTTTCATAACTTCGAACATATTAAATAACCCGAAACTCAACAACGAAAAAGGTCTAAGCCGTAGATATGGCATAAATGGATGGATAAGATCTAGGTGGGAAAACAAAATGTGGGAGTGAAAAATGTTAGAAATCCTTTTGGATTTAATGGTTTCCACCTTTGTCAAAAAGGAAAAAAGAAGAAGTCGGAAACAAAATTATCAAGCAAGGAAATTATTAAAATTCCACATTTCACAAAGGAAGTAGGTGGAAAGCGAAAAAATGAAAAATAAAAACTGCGAAAAACAGATTTTTCCCCTTCTGGAATCCTCCTTAGAGAAATGCGGAATACAAGATCAGAATATAAACATTTATTGTGGAAAAGGGATTAGTGCCTTCTGTAATATGCCTTAGTGAAATGCGTGTTGCGTAAAAATAAACCTTTTATTGAAATAAAATTGAAAATCCCGCAATCCGCCTTTGCGAGTTGCGAGACGTAGGAAAAATATTTCCGGTAAACCTCCAAAAAATTATCTATGCATTTCTCCTTTGCAGAATGCAGAGTGCGGGTTGCGGAACGCAAGAAAAAATATTATAAATGAAGAAGGGCACTTCCAAAATCCACCAAACCAAAAGAACAAGGCTTATGAGGAAATTTTATTAAGTCCAAAACACAATACTTACAGTTTAAAAATTCCCATAAGAATATCATGACTTCAAAGTCAATTAAAGAATAATGAGGATCCCATTTTAATAGTATTAAAATTGGATTTGTTGCTTCCAGCAACAAATGGTGACTCCCTGGGCGAAGCAGTTATCTTTGTGCAATTTCACATGAAAATTTCAAAGAAGATATGTCAGTGTAAAAACAAATAGTTCATAATCAAATAGTAAACTCGGGGAAACACCACAAACCTAGCATAACAATAAACATAATTGTCATCTCACAATTCCATAACCATTGATAGTGATACCCAACAAATAAGCAAGTCTGAAAAGTAATGAGGTATCCATGCAAGCAAGATGTCAGTAATGAGGGAAGTTTTAGATAAGCTCCTTATAAAAACCTTGGACCTATCTCATGATATTTAAACCAGTAATCACCTTGAATATAGATTGTTTATTAGGAATATATACAACATTTTTTCTTCCTTTTCTTTCCTTTTTTTTTTAGCATGACAACTTAGTTGCAAGAAGACCACTGCCTTGGTAAGGAACAATGCCACACACAGGTATTACCTGGAAACTAAACAAGCTAGCTCTCTTAAGAGACTCCTTTTTTTTATTATTTTACACCAAAAGCAATTACCATGTCATGGTAACCACCTATTAGTAATTTCAGCCCAAGTAAGATCCATGAACATGGTCAAGATGGCTTTTAATAAGACCCCATGTCCTTGAATACAACAAGTTGTATCTTAAAATAAAATAAAAGAATTTACAAATGAAATCTACTAGCCATTACCCTAGCTTGGGAACCAGTTGATGGTAATGTCATTCACTGAACATGTCTATGAACATGATAGGTTGTCTTGTGATAAGACCCCCTATCTTGCAACTTACACTTATTAGAGTGATTTTATTAGTTACAAGGTGATCAAGGTGAGATCAGAAAAGAACACGGGTTCAATAAGCTATTAAAGGTGTGCTACCAACAATCACTGAAACATCTGGCAAGAATACAAGAGTACTCCTAAAACCTCAATCATCATTATGAGGATAGATAAAGATAGTGATCATAAGAACTAGAGATTCAATTTGAAAAATTTAGCATAGATTCTGGATTTCCTTCTCATGAAGATACTGGTTTGGGTATAAACCAAGTGGAAATTTCTAACATATCCAAATTAAAATTCCTTAATTAAAACATTCTAGAGATAAACCATTTTTACCAAATGTGACTAGCTATTATAAGCATATAATGTTTTGTAAAGAAAAGAAAAAATCAATTAATCAAACTAAACAAAAATAAAATCAATCAAAAGAAAATTAATGAAAACCACACATATATACAGGTAAGTGAAAATTACCTCAAGAAAAACATTTCTTGAGGAGATGGATGTTTGTTGGATAAGCCTCAGAAAGACCCTCCAACATATGCAAGAGGACAGTACTAGGGCCAATATTTTCTGTAAAAACGAATGGCCCTAACCACAGACACTGAAACTTGGTATAGTCTCTTTTGTCTTTGTGGGGTTTGTCCAACTTAAGCACCAGATCCCCAGTCTAAAACTCAAAACCAGTGGAAGACTTATCATCAAACCATATTTTCACCAACTATTGGTGGTGATATAACTTGTTCCTATATTTATCCCTCTCCTCTTCTATTTTAAGAAGAGTGTCAATTAGATCTTGCAGAGGGGAGGATTCATCATCTTTTGAACAATATTGTGCAATGTGTAGTGATGGGAGAAGAATATTAGATGGTAGGACAGAATATTTGCCATAAATAAAGCAGTAAGGATAATTTCCAATAGCAACCTTAGGAGTGATTCAATCTTCCCGTAGGGAATCAAAAATCTTTGTATGCCAATCTCTGTGGTTGGCAACCCCAACTTTCTTCAAAATATTGATCTGATTCTTGTTTGAATATTCTTCCAAACCATTACCCTGTGGGTAATAAATAGCAAAATACTTCACTTTAATCCCATTTTCAAGGGCATATTGAGTGATATTAATAGAATTAAAATAAGAGGCATTATCAAAAACCAAATATTCAAGAGCTACAAACCTGGTAACAATGTTACTCTCCAATAAGGATATAACTGAGTTGGTATTGGTGACCTTAAGGGGGATCGCTTCTACCCACTGAGTAAAATAATATGTTGCAGTAAAAATGTACTTATGTTGGAACATAGAAAGAGGAGTAATGGGAACAACAAAATCCAGTCCCCATTGTTGAAATGGATATTGGATAGTGACAGGTTGAAGGGCAAAGGCTGGCTTCTTCAATTTGTGAGCACACCTTTGGTAAGGCTCACATTTTATGACAAATTTATGGGAATATTCATGTTAGCACCCAATTAAAATTTGGGCATGGGTGTTCCTTGCATTCTTTGGCCCCGTCGATAAGTGTCGAGTAGGCAGCAGAAGGAGTTGATGGCGTGCGCAAGGTAAGGCTCAGCAGCAGGATAGTCTAAGGATCAGGAAAGCAGAGCTGAGAAGGAGTGTTGGATGCATTAAAGAAAAGTCTCGATTAACGAGTGAAGGTGATCAGAGAGTAGATCAACGGCATCAAATCATTTCACACAGTGAACTTGCTCAACCAAAGACCACTCTTCAGCCTTGCGAAATGGTTTAAAGCTCAAACACATCCGACGATCAAGATTAGACCCTGCGAATATCTATGGTCGAGATTCATTTCGTAGCCCAAAATTACGAGGAAAAAGATGCAAATATGGATTGCAAAAAAGTGGTGCAGGCCATTTTGATTAACGGCACTCATATGGGTAAGGCAAATCGGCGGCTATAATTCATTTCGCGATCTAGAGTAGCAAGGGAGGAAACAAAACTTCACCATGCGAAAAAGGGTGGGGTCTACTCAGATTGACGGTCGTGAAGGGAGCTGATCCCGATCGATGACCAAGATTCATACACACAGAATAAGAACACGTGCAGAAATGGGAACCCCACAGATCTACAACCTAAGATCACGGAAGGTGAATCTACGGTGCGAGCCACCCAGGAAATTCATGAGGGTTATATTGTATAAAAAACTATAAAGAGGCCCACGCAAAGCTACAAAGATTTGTATTTTTTGAACCCTTGAAGCTGTCAAATATCCAAGATACGAATAGAGTTCCAGCTCGGACCAGCCAGGGGACCACGTTGCAGGGCAAGGTAGGCCCTTGATTACTCCCGCATTATTATTTGAAAAAATTGTCTTAATGGGGGTGATGGAGGTGAGAGATGAGATAGAGCCAAAGGTATCAGGTCGGGATATAGAGGAACACCTATTAGATGTGAACTCTGATGTTTGTGATACCATCCTGATGGGAGAAACTATTGAAACCTCTAGGGTAAAATTGGAAGATCGTAAGAACTCGGGTATGGATACCTACAGTGTTTTTAAGTCTTTCTTTCATTTATTCTCTATCGACCCAACCCCCCAGTGCCCTGAGTTTGTCGAGTGGTGCACAGATAATTTCTCTACCACCAAAGGAGTTATCATGAATAAGTCTAGGTACAAAATCCTTTTCCCTGTTCAATCCTCTTTCATCTGCAAAACATTTGATATCCCCAACACATTCGTCGATTTATCCCAAGACTATCAACAAGGAGACATTATACACTATTTTACAGAATCTATTGATGAAAGTAAAGAAGTCTTCCTGAAGAATTGTTCTAATCCTGATAGTGGACCCATTGACCTGTCTTACCCCATTGACCTCAGCCAGTTCAACGAAGAAACTCAGTGGTGCATATCCCTAGCCAGTCAATTCCTAGGTCTAGATACCGATGCATACATCCTAGAGTCATTCTTGAGTCTTTTATTTTTCTTAGATACTTGCCCAACTGAGCCCAAATTGCTTGGACAGTCAAGTCAGTCTTGTCACCTTAAGTTTGATGATTTCTTAGCCGAGAACATTCATTCTTAGTTAACGAACTTCCACGATGCCAGAATATTTAGGTTCCAGTCCTTTTTGTTGAGGATGTTCATATCCTACAATGAGGAAGACTTCCAGGTACCAGAGTTGGCCCTCACCGTTGAAATGGCCACTGATTACTGTAAATTCATGAACCAATTGATGGCCGAAAAATATGAAGTTTTCTTTCAAGAGAGGCTGCCTAGGGTGTTGCTGGAAATGAGGTAAATGCTGCAATTGTCGAAAAGCAAGATGATAGGGGATTGGTTCCTCTCAGATTTTGGGACCACCATAAGACTGTATGGCTTCCTACATTCGTTGTACATCTTGCCAGCTTTCTTGACACCTAGGATTTTTTCCTTGGAATTAATCTGGCAAAAAATTATGGTCGAAGAGGAACACCTCTTGAGCTTCAACAAGTGTTTGAATTTGGTTTTTCCTTGGAAATTAAGACCATACTTAGTCAGAAATAGGGTTGCACTGACCCTAGTCTCCAATTCGCTCAGAGGCATGGAATTTCCTCAAGACCTGGCAATAAATTATGATCCTCACCAAGTTATCTCCAAGAGAATATCAGCTCTCAGATGTCGGCCCTTTGAGCACAAATAGGTTCCTGGACTCATAGAAAAAGTGAATTGGGATGGTTTCCCTAATATTTCCCCAATGGATACCAACACCGAGCAGGACACGGGCTCGCAGCTGCCTGGAGCAGTTCCCCCCCAAAAGGATTTGGCTGCTATAGTTGCAATCACAGGGGGATATTCATTATTAGTCATTTATTCAGTGAGTTCGATGAAAAGGGGGAGTACACAGCCCATGGACATCAACAAAGTGGACACTTCCACCACCCCCAAGAAGCAGAAAATAGATCCCAAAAAACAATTGGTGCAGAAGGGACATGCGAAGAAGAAAAATGTAGTAAAGGTATTGTTATCATCAGATCTTCTCCAACAAAATTTCAGTCTCTGGCAGCATTCCAAATGTCTGAAGATAAGATCCTATTAATAAATCATGTGGAGTCTAGTTTTGGAACAAGGATGTGAACCTTCAAGGTAGAATATTTTGCCAAGTGTTCAGTATATACAGAAGATACTACGCAGGAGGCCTTTCCTCATCAAGAACCTTGAAAATGTTATGCGACGGTTTTTTGCAATCCCTTGAGATTTTTGAGGACAATGAAAGGAAAAATCTTGCCATTTTTACTACACTCACATTCTCTCAGAAATTATCAGGGCTTCCACCAAAAATCATTTTTCAGCCTCTACTTAAAGACGACCTTGTTTCCAAGGGAATTGTGCTCTCATTTATCATAGATTTGTTTTCGAGTATTTGGTTGATAACAATCTTGATGATCTCATAGTATTGCTGAAGCAAGGGAAGATAGAAGATAATATTCTTGATTTGTTCCCAATTCAGAAGCGCACTACTGAAGCTTTTGCAGAACACTTCAGCAAGGAGGGTTTGGGAGCTCTTGTTGAAAAGTAATGAGGAAAGATGAAGGGAAAGAGAATTAGTAATAATGGTACTGTAAATGAGGCTATCTGGACCAATAATAAGCAGCATCATTATATGAATACTTACTGTGTGTGTTATATTACATAACTACGATATGAATTAGGTCACTCGATTCCAATTCCATGTGTAGTATAGTATTTGGCTTGGAAAAATGTTGGGAAAGGATCAAACAGACTGTATGCAACCATCGATCTGGAGAGAACCCTTGTGGGTCGAACTCGGATCATTCACAATGAACCCAAGAACCCAGGATGGTATGATTCCTTTCACATTTACTGTGCTCATCAAGTTGGCAATGTGGTTTTTAGTGTTAAAGATGATAACTCAGTTGGCGCAATGGTGGTTGGAAGACCCTATGTGCCTATAAAGGATCTCCTGGATGGCCATGAGTTCGAGCAGTGGCTTGAGCTTCTTAATTAAAAATAGGAGCCTATCAGGGGAGGGGCAAATATTCATGTGAAATTGCAGTGTTTTGATGTTAGCCATGATCCAAACTGGGCCAGAGGTATCAAGTCTCGATTTGAGGTTTACGCAAGAGTTGTGAGCTAGCCAAAACACCCAGTTCAGAGGAAGCAGTTATACATAGCGCTTAATGGCATTCATCAGATAAAAACCACCACCATTGCTAATTACGAAACTTGGAAGCTCTGATAAGTCATTTTGTAGATCATGTCTTGTAAATAATGTTGGTCATCTGGAAATTCTACACCACAACATTAGTGCCCCACATATAAAGAAACTACCAGCACAAATCCATTTGCAATGTTACTATATGATTTGCTCAGTAAACTTTTTAAAAATAAAAGCTGTAGAAAGTTGGTCTGATTAGAGGACGGTTGTGGACAGAGATTGGTCGCTATGGTGCTGGACCAGCTTGTCCATCCCTCGAGTAATGGCTTCATTTTTATCTATTTTTCCCTTCAAATTTAGTTGGAAGTTCTTATAGATGCTGGTTCCTAGAAATGTTTAAAGTTATTTCCGAAATTCTCAGCATTGGAAATGTGCTGCAGATCTGGAATCATTTTGGATTTTACATTAAAACCGTTGTCTCTCCTTTGAAGAATCCAACATGGTTGTAAGTTGTTGGTTCTTGTAATTAATTGATGTATGCGGGACACAACCCCTGATGAGATGGTTAGCATGAGTCATAGGATATAGGATCCATGATATTTCAAGTATTAAATCATGAAACCGAGTTCAAGCATCCAAAAAACCCATGTGTCAACACAAATACCAAATGGCAGAGTATATTAATTCTAGATCCAATTATTCAGGCAGAAAATCAGAATGAGCAAAATGAGCCCCAAATAATGAAGGCAGACAGTTTTAAAGGAGATTGACTTCTCTATTTTGGAAAGGGCTTGATCCATAGAAGTAGGAGCTTATAGTTATCTTAGAAAAACAAATATTTTGTATTTAAGCAGAGTCTCTAGATGAGACAGATGAGGGTTGGAAATTGGAGTTATGAAAATCCAGTTTTGATAGTTTTCTATATGATATGAAATCTTCTACATCTTCAATATAGGTTCTACCTTGATATGAGTATGATTATGATTTGTTTGTGTGTTTTATAAATTGTGTTTCTTATGATTTATCTTGTATATGGTCCATTGAATCCCATTGCAAATATTCTTGTTTTGAAATACAATTACCTTTTAAACTTTTAAAAAACAGAGACAGTCTTATTTCATAATTTCATGATTGTAGTTCCTTTAATATTGAATTTTGTATCTTGTTTCATATTATACAGTTCCTTAATGATTTTATGATTCTCTTATAACTTTGATGATATACCAGCCCAATTCTTGTATGATTTGGTGATTTTCTTATAGCTTTGATGACATACCAGCCCAATTTTCATTTTGACTTCATTGATTTATATTTTTGAAAAATATTTCCTTAAGCTTGAACCCCTGTAGTCTAGGTTCAACTTTAGGGATGACATCTTCTGGTGCCATTGCCGAGGACGGAGGAGTGAAGATATCTTCCCTAGGAAAGAATGGAAAAGATTAGATCCAACTCTTGATGGTGGACAGGAGCAGGGCATTAGTCTGACTACATATTTATTCACTAGGCGACTCCATGTTTGAAGAATCCAGAGGCGATTTTACAAGATGTCAAAGCGTTTTGAAACCATGTTGGCACAGAGATTTTCTCCACTCAATTTCTCAAATGTTCCTGGGTTTCCAAATACAGTACCTATCATTGATGAATGGGGATATTTTCTTCTGTGATTCCGAGAAAAGGAAGAGGACAATCCGGCACATCATGTAATTAAATTTCATCAATACATGGATCAGCTCAGTATACATCATGAAGATGTATTGCTGAAAATGTTTATGTATTCATTAGATGGTTGTGCAAGACAATGGTACAGAACTCTTTCTCCTTCCAGTATTTCCTCTTTGAAATATTTTCATGATGCCTTTTATTCATATTGTAAGAGGATTCACCAAGTTGAATGTCTTTTTGAGCATTGTTGTAGGGGATATGCATTATATATCCAGGGTTTAGAAGTAGATTCTTCTAGTAGTAAATACGAAGCTAGTGGTTATGCTATGAAGAAGGAATAATATCCATTATCTTCCTCTAATTCTGTTTTACATCAAGAAATTTTTCAAAATTCTGATATTAAAGTTGATGATAGCATCATAGAACAGAAATCTTCATCTTTAGAAATCGATCAGAATGCTCCACTTTATGATGAAGACATTGAAGTTCTAGATCAGCATCAACCGATTCATTCTGAAGATATGCCAATCTATGATGAGTATTAAAATGAAAAAGAGCAGATCCCTACATCACCTTTTGTTGATTTGAGGAGCAGCCAACAGGTTTATGACAACTATGAATCAAAATTTGATGAGGAACAACATTGTGTGGAAATAAACCATCCTGAATCTGTAGAAGACATTGAGCAGCCATATTTACAATTCAATTTGCAGGTAGCTGAAAGTGGCAGCCATTATGAGGAAGAGGATAAACAGACATATTTTTATCTTCAACTTAAATAGCAGCAAGAGGTATTTCTTTATAGCTTCATTGATCCATTTGTTGATTATATGGAGTCTTTGACCAGCTCAAATGTCAGATTGTTTTTGTCAAATGAAGGTTGGCTTTCCTTTTCTTTTGAAATGAATTTTGATATTCCATGGGCTCCTTTATTCGTCATCTCCAAATCAGAAGTTTTACTAGTTAGTCAAATATTTGTATGGCTTCATTGGAAGCATTATTTTACCTAATCAAAAGAAAGCAGATGATTAGAATGGGAGTTGTAAATAAATAAGCTTGATGCTTCAAGCATTTCCTTAAGTTTGTACAGTGCGATCATATTGTTGTGAAAGGATTATTTCAATTTGTATAAAGATTCAGTCAGTAGTTTGTTTTTAAGCTTTTTAAGTAGCAGAGATTTGTGATGAAGACTCCAGCCCAATGGAAACAAGACACTGGTTTTTCTTATTTTCAAAGCAGTGAATGGCAGGACAGGGTGTAGTTATCATAGATGGTTTCATTGGAAAGGAACAGGTCTAATTGTTCTTGGCAGCTCACAAGGAGCATGCCATCCCCAGACAAAGCCAGATGTTATCATCAGATCTGCACCAACAAAATTTCAGTTTCTGGCAGCATTCCAAATGTCTGAAGATAAGAGCCTATTAATAAATCATGTGGAGTCTAGTTTTGGAGCAAGGATGTGAACGTTCAAGGCAGAATATTTTGCCAAGTGTTCTGTATATACAGAAGATACTACGCAGGAGGCCTTTCCTCATCAGGAACCTTGAAAATGTTATGCGACGGTTTTTTGCAATCCCTTGACATTTTTGAGGACAATGAAAGGAAAAATCTTGCCATTTTTACTGCACTCACATTCTCTCAGAAATTATCAGGGCTTCCACCAGAAATCGTTTTTCAGCCTCTGCTTAAAGACAACCTTGTTTCCAAGGGAATTGTGCTCTCATTTATCATAGATTTTTTTTCAAGGAGTATTTGGTTGATAACAATCTTGATGATCTCATAGTATTGCTGAAGCAAGGGAATATAGAAGATAATCTTCTTGATTTGTTCCCAATTCAGAAGCACACTACTGAATCTTTTGCAGAACACTTCAGCAAGGAGGGTTTGGGAGCTCTTGTTGAAAAGTAATATGGAAATTTGAAGGGCAAGAGAATTAGTAATAATGGTACTGTAAATGAGGCTATCTGGACTGATAATAAGCAGCATAATTATATTAATACTTACTGTGTGTGTTAGAATACAGAACTACAATATGAATTAGGTCACTTGATTCCAATTCCATGTGTAGTATAGTATTTGGATCGGCGGAATGTTGGGAAAGGATCTACCAAACTGTATGCAACCATCGATCTGGAGAGACCCCTTGTGGGTCGAACTCGGATCATTCACAATGAACCCAAGAACCCAGGATGGTATGAGTCCTTTCACATTTACTGTGCTCATCAAGTTGGCAATGTGGTTTTTAGTGTTAAAGATGATAACTCAGTTTGCACAACGATGGTTGGAAGAGCCTATGTTCCTGTAAAGGATCTCCTAGATGGCCATGAGTTTGGGGAGTGGCTTGAGCTTCTTATTAAAAATAGGAGCCTATCGAGGGAGGGGCAAACATTCATGTGAAATTGCAGTATTTTGATGTTAGCCATGATCCAAACTGAGCCAGAGGTATCAAGTCTCGATTTGAGATTTACGCAGGAGTTGNGGGGGGGCAAACATTCATGTGAAATTGCAGTATTTTGATGTTAGCCATGATCCAAACTGAGCCAGAGGTATCAAGTCTCGATTTGAGATTTACGCAGGAGTTGTAAGCTGGCCAAAATGCCCAGTTCAGAGGAAGCAGCTATACATAGCACTTAATGGCATTCATCATAGAAAAACCACCACCATTGCTAATTCCGGAATTTGGAAGCTCTGATAAGTCATTTTGCAGATCATGTCTTGTAAATAATGTTGGTCATCTGGAAATTCTAGACCACAACATTAGTGCCCCACATATAAAGAAACTGCCAGCACAAATCCGTTTGCAATGTTACTGTATGATTTGCTCAGTAAACATGTTAAATATAAAAGCTGCAGAAATTGGGTCTGATTAGAGGACGGTTGTGGATAGAGATTGGTAGCTATGGTGCTGGACCAGCTTGTCCAGCCCTCAAGTAATGGCTTCAGTTTTATCTATTTTTCCCTTCAAATTCAGTTGGAATTTCTTATAGATGCTGGTTCCTAGAAATGTTTAAAGTTATTTCCAAAATTCTCAGCATTGGAAATGTGCTGCAGATCTAGAATTATTTTGGATTTTACGTTAAATTCGTTGTCTCTCCTTTCAAGAATCCAGCATGGTTGTAAGCTGTTGGTTCCTGTAATTAATTGATGTATGCAGGACACAACCCCTGATGAGATGGCTGGCATGAGTCACAGGATCTAGGATCCATGATCTTTCAAGTATTAAATCATGAAACCGAGTTCAAGCATCAAAAAAACCCATGTGTCAACACAAATACCAAATGGCAGAGTATATTAGTTCTATATCCAATTATTCAGGCAGAAAATCAGAATGAGCCCCAAATAATGAAGGCAGACAGTTTTAAAGGAGATTGACTTCTCTATTTTGGAAAGGGCTCGATCCATAGAAGTAGGAGCTTATAGTTATCTTAGAAAAGCAAATATTTTGTATTTAAGCAGAGTCTCTAGATGAGACAGATGAGGGTTGGAAATTAGAGTTATGAATATCCAGTTTTGATAGTTTTCTATATGATATGAAATGTTCTACATCTTCAATACAGGTTCTACCTTGATATGAGTATGATTATGATTTGTCTGTGTGTTTTATAAATTGTGTTTCTTATGATTTATCTTGTATATGGTCCATTGAATCCCATTACAAAGATTCTTGTTTTGAAATACAATTACCTTTTAAACTTTTAAAAAACAGAGACAGTCTCATTTCATAATTTCATGATCGTAGTTCCTTTGATATTGAATTTTGTATCCTGTTTCATATTATACAGTTCCTTAATGATTTTATGATTCTCTTATAAATTTGATGATATATGAACCCAGTTCTTGTATGATTTGGTGATTTTCTTATAGCTTTGATGACATACCTACTCAGTTTTCATTTTGACTTCATTGATTTATATTTTTGAAAAATATTTCCTTAAGCTTGAACCCCTGTAGTCTAGGTTCAACTTTAGGGATAACAGGTACAGCAGCAGGTGGATCCCAAAGCAGCCAAACTGTAGATACAGGAATACGTATTTGAAGGGAAGACTCCGAGCGAGTTTGCATCCAAAGAAGAATGGCTGAGGTCTTACTGAGATAGAGCTGACAAAACCTTCAAGGAAGCAGCAAAACTATACAGAGAAGCCGCGCGTTAGCCTCAGCCGAACGTGGCAATAAAAATTGTACGGGATCATTCCACTAATACCCTCAGCTTATCCTTGGTAGTAGGGAACAAGGTGTCCGAGGTCAATGTAAGCCTCTCTAAAGTTCCCACTTCTGACATCATACACCTAAACAAAGAGATCAGAAACATACTGAATACCATACTGCTTAAAGCTGATATACAATTGTCCAAGTTAGAGGAGAGTAAGGCGAGGACTTATAATCTTTTAAGGAAGTCGAAGGTGGAAATAAAAGCACTTAAAGCCCAAATTAACAATTTACAGAAGGAATCTATACAAATGGAGGGAGCTGGGAAGAAAGGGAGCGTGGTCCAGAAATTGCTCGATGACAAAGATAAAGAGATACAAGATTTGAAAAAGAGGTTAAAAATCCTTGGCTCCCAGCTTGCTCAAGCAGATGAATTGGATGACTTCAAAAAGGAAAAAGAGGCTCTGAATTCTAGGCTTACTGATAGCAAGGCTAAGTTGTTGAAGCTTGAAGAAAATGGCAGGCAATGGGAAGCAAATATCCAACTCTTGAGGAATAGCGAGGTGGAATTAAAAGCTAGACTGATAGCTAAGGAAAGTGAGATTCAAAGCATGAATATAGAGAAGGAAATTTAGTCCATAGGTATGAATGAAGAAGTAGACACCAGATCCCTCTCCAAAGCAGTGTCCTAGATAGGCCTGAAGGATACCGAGCTCATTAAACTGAGGAAGCAAGTTGAAGAAGTAGAAAAGGAAAGAGTTAAAGAGAAACAAGGTAGAGAACAGGCCGAAGAAAAATGCCAAGAGCTGACTTAACAAAATGATAAGTTGAGCTGACAAGTGATCAGCAAGCTTTCCTTGCAAGGCACAAAGCATATGATATAGGATCAGATCATTGTATAAGTCAACAGGTTCTAACCCTATCTTCGTTTTATTGAAGACTTGGAACTTGCTATGAGAGAAGCCAAGAAGCAAGTCCAGATAGTAGAGGCTGAAGTGAACAAAAAACCGTTGGAGACAATAGAAAATGCAATGACCTACCTGAGCTCCTTATTGGACGAGGCCTCTAGTAGTTACGGTCTTCAAAATAGGGTTTTCGTTGTCTCTGCAGCCCGAAAGGTGATAGATAAACACAGGATGAAGGAAACAGTGCAGGCCAAAATAGAGCTCACTGAGCACAAAATCTGAGAGGTCATCAAGTTGTCTAAACCTTTGACGATCCATGGGATCCCCTTCTTTTGGGAAGAGATGGGTCCTTTACTGTCCCAGAAGGATTATAAATAATGCCTAGTAAACTTCCAATCGAATAACAAGAAATTCGAAGATATGTAGCAAGCGTTGTCAGGGAAGAACATTTTTGACAAGTTGGCCGACAATTTCGAGTTATGGTTTGACCTTAAGGCCATGTACTCCAAATTCCCTAGGGCTTCATACTCTGAAGTGATGGAGCTCAAGACGCAAGCTTATGACATGGCTACATTGTCTCGTCCCAATTCCAATACATGGAGAATCATCTACCAATATGCATTAGTCAATCTCCCACCACAACAGTAGAAATAGCAGTGACAATGCACGAAATATTTTCCAGGTGTTGCTCGCTCACCTGAATGGTCGTTTCTCTCAGAAGGGTCTGTACAGTCATCATCAGCTAGATGGGAGTATGGGATATTCCTATGTATTTTTCATCCCACGTTACACATTTCACTGTCTAGCCGTTTCATACAAGCCGTATCCAATATGCCACATTAGAGGCTGTTAGAAGATGTCTTTTTGTTGTAACCAAATTTTATTCCTGAAGGTCAGTTTGGGAAATCCAGAATGTTATAAATATACCTCCTGAAGAAGGAGAATAGGTTGAAACCATTGCAATCTTTTGCTGTGTATGTTTTTCAAGAAAGTTTTAATATAATCATAGAGACGAGATCGGAATTTTTCACACAAGGATTCCTGTGTCATTGTAACTTACAGTCTATTATTTCTTTTCTTATGTGAATGTTATTCCAATTTGCCTTTTCCATTCTATTTTTCTTTCATATATGAGACTTAGGGTATAACAGCTCAGAATTCATACTTTCTATGCTCCATCTGTTGTTTCAGGTATTCACCAAAGTTTCTTCCAAAGTTAATGTAGAATTCATTTCTCACAATGCTCTGCATTAATGGTTTGTTCATNAGATATGAATCGACTGTGATCGAGTGGCTACCTTGCCCTTGTGATGAAAATTTTTCCATTTAAGTTCTAATTATCTTTGTTGTATATCTTGAATCCATCACCCAGTGATGTTGTGTTTTGTTTCAACAAATTCCATAAGTGATTTATAGTTTCCATTTGTGTATATATATCTGGAATTGTCATACATTTAGTGAGAGATCCCTTTCAGAAGAGCAAAAGGCCAGTTCTCTCTTCAAAAGCGGTTTTGTTGTTACTCGGAAGCGGGCCCTTCTGCAACCTTTGGTTTAATTCTGGTGCTAACAAACTGGCACCATTACTGGGGATGAGTTGAAGATCATCCCTGGGAAGAACAACAAAGATTCAAAGGATAAAGAATTCCTGTGGGAAAATAGAGATTCTTACATGTGAAGAAGGTTGTATCATTTTCCATGGTGACTCCACTAAAATATTCTGGGAGGCGATTCCACTGAGGAGACCAGTGATCATAAAGATGAGATATTTGAGGACAGACAGAAATTCCTAAAGTTGTTAAGAGGTGGTGCGTTTGTCCCGGCGACTCCAAATCTGCTTCAACCAATATCGCACTAGATATCCTGGCTTCCAGAAAGATCCACACTAGAGGTAACTTTGATACCAAAATTTTACTCAGCATGGATAATCTAGAAAGGATACTTAGAAATATAAATAAAGATAAATCGGGTTCTCCGTTGTTTGATACTTCATTGTCTTGAGATTTGTATGGCTTAGCTGACCTTGAGTGGGGAGTTAGGGATGAAAGACTGCTAACCAAATCTAAGTCAGAATCTTCCCTAAGGAAAGTTGGGGTAGACCCTAATATGCTGCAATCTTATCCTCCTGATTCCTTGTGTCCAAACCTAGGAACCCTACCAAAAGCTGAAGAGATAGCCTCTATCTTTCAAAATACCCAAGTACCCAATCCCTTATCCATTCTTAGCCAACCCGCCTCAATGGTTTCCGCTAGATTCACTCCATTGGCTTTACCTCTGGTCCTACATGACCTCCCCATGAATTATTCCCAAAGGATTGCACTCTATGATGGGGAAGGAAATGTTTCAGCGAGGTACCATGTGGATAATTTTGATGACTTTATTGACTTGGAGGAGGTAGATGATGAAGATGTCAAAATGTGGCTATTTGCTCAGAGTTTTTCTGGGGAGGCCAAGAAATGGTATAAAGATTTTCCATCGAGGTCTATCCGTAGCATTGCTGGATTTCAAACCATATTTCTAGAAAGATGGGTTGACAAGCAAAGCCCACTGCAAGTTTTTCCTCAATATAATAATCTCAAGAAGGGAGGTTTTGAATCTATCCACGAATTTTCTAGCCGATTCATGCAGGTCTACAACTCGATACCTACTGATATCAAACCTTCACCCGGGGTAGCTAAAATCCATTATGTAGATGCCTTTGACAACAAATTTTCTTTACTATTAAGAGAAAGAAATTCCAACACCCTCTCGGTCATGTTCACTAATGCCCTAGAAGTTGAGGCCAATATGATGGCATGTGGGAAAACTAAACCCAGGGTAGATATTGATAGGAGAAAGGTTCAAGAAGAATCAAACCCCTCTACCTCCACTTCTTCATCCAGTGATATAAAGTTTGATTTGATGCTCAAAACCATGGAAAATTTGATGGACAGGCTGATGGTAGAAGCCAAGCCGATGAATCGAGAACCAAACAAGCCTCAAATAATGAATCCAAATTTCAAGCGGTCGGTCCCTCCCCCACTCCAACCCATTAGACCAAGGGATGTGAGGAATCCGAGAAACCCTGAAGAGCAGCCGATTAGGCATCCTTTCCCTAAAAAATATGTGGTTGTTGAAGATGAGGCTGAGTCCGCCGAAGATCACATCCATCATTTCGGCGATTTGGACTTTGAGATTTACTTGACAGAAGAGGAACATGATATGTTCACTCAAGTAGATGGAAAGACCCTAACCGAGGAATTAGAGAAATATCACAAAGGGTATATGCATGCTATAGACGACATCAGGAAGATCAAACTGAGAAATAGGGACGTGGCCATACAGAAGAAAGGTGGCGACTCTACTGGTGACACCATTGTATCTAAAGGAGGGTTAAACCTAGATCAGCCTTCTAGTAGTCATGTCGGTCTAGGGAAAGAAAATGACAAGCAGAAAGGCCCGATGGCACCTATAAATGTGGGAAAGGAAAGAATTAATGTGAAAATATTGGAACCAGTGGTGCCCTTAGAGCCGATCAAGACCTTCCCCACATTTGACCTCCAAAATGAGCTAGCGAAACTAAAGATATCGATTCCTTTTAACGAATTTTTGAGGAATCAACAATACAGAGACACTATCACACATATGATTATGAATCAAGGGGAAGCTCACCCCGATATCTTGTAGCTGACCAAAGACAATCCTACCATTGTTCTAGGGTCTAAGATCGACAGCGTGGATAGCAAAGAAGAGGAGGTGCCCCCCTTTTACATGAGCTTGAACATGCATGATATGGTGTTACACAATGCCATGTTGGATTCAGGAGCCTTGCACAATCTGATGCCTAAAGGAGTGGTTGAAAGCTTGGTGTTGGAGATTAGCAGGCCCTACAAAGACTTGTATTCCTTTAACTCTAAAAGGGTGAAGTGTCTGGGACTGATTAAAGATATGGTGGTTTCTTTAAATAAAATCCACTCCAAGGTTGTGGTCATGGACGTCGTCATGGACGACATTCCCCCCAAGTTTGTTATTTTGTTGTCGAGATCTCGGACTTCGAAGCTGAAGGGAGGCTTGCAAATGGACATGACTTATGCCACCATTCTTGTTCGGAATGAAATCAAGAGTTTATACAGTGAGAAGAGGTTGCCTTACGTAGTGAGCAGTCAGGCTCAACCCAACATCCATCATGTCTATGCCATTGACACAGACTGGGGGTCCTCTATTTTCTTCAATGATGTGCTTCCTTGTGACTCCAAGATTGGCGGGCTACACAAAGATGAGACAGGGGCCAGTGAGCTGGGGGCTGAGGAAGGAAGTCAGAAAGATGAAGGACTGTGGAAAATGTATTTCGACGGCTCTGTGTCCAAAGTTGGTGCTGACGCAGGTGTGTATATTATCTCCCCCATTAAAGATACCAAAGCTCACTCTTACAAGTTAATTTTTGAATTCTCCAACAATGTAGCAGAGTAAGAGGCCTTGTTGCCGGGCTTACATGCGCTAAAGGTTGTAGGCGCAAAAAGGGTCCAAATTTTTGGAGACTCAGAGCTTGTGGTAAATCAAGTGAATGATGTCTATCAAACTAAACATTCGAGAATGAGAGCCTACTGGAATGAAGTGTGCGATATGTTCAGGAATTTCTTCACCAAACACATAGTCCAAGTGATTCCCAGAGATGAGAACACGGTGGCAGATTCTTTGGAAACTACAGTAGGGAGATTTGAAGCTCTAGCCACATGAAAGAAGAAATATAAGGTGGAGATTGTGAATAGACCTTCCATACCAGATAACACAAAACATTAGCAGGTCTTCGAAGATTATATGCAGATCAAAATATTTTTGGAGATGTCTGGTGAGTTTGTGAATACTCACATTGATGAAGGTGGCTCCAACCCCGAAAACCTCCTAGACATTGAAAGGGAAGGAGAAGAAGCCCTAAATACGGGGAAACTAAAAGACTCCTTGGGAGGCAAGGATATAGTCTAGTTGAAAAGAAATCATATCCCCAGGGGCCTAATACCCTTAGAGTCTCTTTTTGACTAGAATTATGTAGGCCAAGAGCCTAAATTCGAGCCTACCATAGACGCCATCAAAGATATAAATATTGGCACTGAAGAAGACCCAAAGATTATAAAGTTGTCTAAGAAGTTACCCGCTGTGGAGAACGACGGGTACATGAATCTAATGAATAAGTACACAGATGTGTTTGCATGGAGTTATGAATATCTCAAAGAATATGACACCTCCATCATCTATCACACCATTGCAATCAAACTTGGAGAAAAACCTTTTAGTAAAAAACTCCAGAGGATCAATCCAAAGGTAGTGCCTATCATTGAAAAGGAAGTGAAAAGGTTGTTCGATGCAAAGATAATAGTGACTATGAGGTTTTGTAAATGGGTGGCCATTTGGTTTCTATATGAAAAAAGAATGGGGAAATATAGCTATGTGTGGATTTCAGGAATTTGAACAAGGTCTCTTTGAAAGATAATTACCCTTTTCCCAAAATGGACCAGATCTTGCAGCAGGTGGTAGGCTCAGAAAGAATATCCATGATGGATGGGTTTTCTAGGTACAATTAGGTGAAGGTGTTACCTAAAGACCAAGAAAAAATTGCTTTCACCACACCTTGGGGTACCTTCATGTATGCAAAGATGCCATTCGGGTCGATGAATGCTAGAGTAACGTCCCAACGCACCATGGATATCACTTTTGCAGAAGAGAAAGAAAAATTTATGGTGATATACATGGAGGACATTACTGTGTACTCCACATGGGCTAAATATCATATCAGGCACTTGGAAAAAAAATTCATCAAATGTAGAAGGTATGGCATTTCCTTGAACCCAAGGAAGTCAAATTTCGATTTGGAGGAAGGGAAGTTGCTTGGGCACATCATCTCAAAGGAAGGGATTAGGATCGATCCAGACATGGTAAAGGGCATCTTGAAGGTTGGAGAACCAAGGAGCAAGAAATAAGTCCAATCCTTCCTTAGTCAGGTCAACTTATTGAGAAGATTCATCCCTAGCTTTGCCAAAATCCTGATGGACATAACTGACATGCTAAGGAAGGATCATGAAATTAAATGGACGGTCAGAGCCAAGAAAGATTTCAAAGGTATAAAATAGGCCATTTCAGAAGCTCCTATGTTGATTAGCCCTGATTTTGGAAAGGATTTTCTGGCATTCTCTTATGCTTCAGAACACACCGTAGCGGCAGTATTGCTACAAAAGAATGATCGGGGTGAAGAAGAACCTATAGTGTTCTTCAGTAAGAAATTGAGAGACAGAGAATTAAGATATAGCATAATGGAAAAACAAGCATATTCCTTGGTCAAAGCCTTAAAGGATTTCAGGATCTATCTCCTCCATTCCAACATCATCGCCTTCATACCATGCAACGTGGTGAAGAGCATACTTACACAACCTAACCCTGAAGGAAAGAGAGCCAAGTGGGTTGTAGTGCTCCTGGAGTATGACATAGAAATCAATCCCACGAAGTTTGTCAAAGGGTAGGGATTGGCTAAAATGATGATAGACTCCCATTGTGACTCTTTGCAGCTGAATTTTATTGACTTTCAGTTTGGTCTAGAGGAGACCGAGGTGCAGGTGAAGCCATCTTTCTCTGCGTCCCCTTGGTATGCTGACATTGTTTTTGTATTGCAGAATTTATAGTCTCCTACTGGTCTAAGCAAAACCCGAGCTAGATCCATAAAACTAAAAGCTCCGAAATTTTACATCATATAACAATACCTCCACTGGAAGGACCTTAGGGGGGTATTGCTGAATTTTCTTCTGGAGGACGAAGCTCGATGTGTGGCAAAGGAGTTACATGAAGGGGACTATGGGGGGCATCATTCCTGGAAATTCATCGTAAACAAGATCCTGAGGGCAATATTTTACTGGCCTTCGTTGTTCTCAGACGTTTATAAGGAAATGACGAGGTGTTACCAGTGTCAAATCTTTGAGGGAAGAAGGAAGGTGGTGTCTCTCCCCCTCAACCCTATATCTGTGGAGGCTCCATTTTAGCAATGGAGGTTAGACCTCATCGGTGAGATAAAGCCAAAATATTCTGGACAGTACAAGTGGATTCTGACTGCCACTGATTACTTCACAAAGTGGATCGAAGCCATACCCTCCTGGAGGGCTACAGAAGAAGTGATAATGGATTTCATAGAAAACAATATCCTGGCGAGTTTCAGCTACCCGAGGTGAATTGTGACTGATAATGCCCCTACATTTAATTCCAAGAAGATGATTAATTTCTGTCATAAATACCATATAAGCTTGAATCACTCTATGGCTTATTACCCACAGGGTAATGGGTTAGCTGAGTCCTCTAACAAGAGCCTGGTGATGTTTATTAAGAAGCTATTAGAGGACAATAAGAAATCTTGGCACACCAAATTGAAATATGCTTTGTGGGCTGACAGAATCAGCACCAAAAGGGCCATCGGTATGTCACGTTTCCAGTTGGTATATGGGGCCGAGGTGGTGTTCCCCGCCTCTTTGGGCGTCCCAGTCATGAAATTATTGCAAGATTTGTTAGATGAGCCGAATCCCATTCAAAGAAGGATCAACCAAATCATTGAGCTTAATGAAGTAAGGGACAAGGCTTATGATAAGGTCCAAATACACCAAGAGAAGATGAAGAATACCTTCAACAGAAAAATAAAGGAGGTTGTTTTCCAAGTCGATGACTTGGTGCTGAAATGGGATGCCCCCCAATCAAGATAAAGGGAAACATGAAAAGTTTGACCATTTATGGGTAAGTCCTTACCTTATTGCGGCTCACAGAGGAGATAATGCCTTCATTTTAAAATATCTGGATGGGTCGCAATATGAAGGAGGCACAGTGAATGGGAGTTTCCTGAAGCATTACTTGGAATGAGGGGACTAGGTCCCATGTACCATAGTGTAAATACATTTCACTTTTCAATCAGTACAGGTGGTGAATCAGAAGATTTGAAGCCCACGGAGAAGGCCCTAAGATCAAAAGAGTTAACCATTATTTTAAAGTTTGTTTTTGTTTCAGACAGTTAGGTGATATAATATTTTCAATGGTTCAGGAACCCGGTCTATGGGGTTTATTTACTACCTCACTGGGAGGATAGAATCCCTCGTCGAGATGGTTGTTAGCACCCAATTAAAATTTGGTCATGGGTGTTCCTTGTGTTATTTGGCCCCATCGAGAAGTGTCGAGTAAGCAGCAAAAGGAGCTGATGGCATGCGCAGGGTAAGGCTCAGAAGCAGGATAGTATGAGGATCAAGAAAGCAGAGCTAAGAAGGAGTGCTGGATGCGTTAAAGAAAAGTCCTGATCAATGGCTAAAGGTGATCAGAGGACAGATCAACGGCATCAGATCATTTCGCATGGCGAACTTGCTCCACCAAAGACCACTCTTCAGCCTTGCGAAATAGTTTAAAGCTTGGACACATCCGACAATCAAGATTAGACCCTGCAAATATCTACGGTCGAGATTCATTTTGCAGCCCAAACTTACGAGGAAAAAGATGCAAATATGGATTGCAAAAAATTGGTGCAGGCCATTTTGATCAATGGTGCTCGTATGGGCAAAGGCAGATTAGCGTCTATAATTCATTTCGTGATCTAGAGTAGCAAGGGAGGAAACAAAACTTCACCATGCGAAAAAAGGTGGGGTCCACTTAGATCGACAGTCGTGAAGGGAGTTGATCTCGACCGATGGCCAAGCTGCATACACACAGAATAAGAACATGTGTAGAAATGGGAACCCCATAGATCTATGGCTTGAGATTGCGGAAGGTGAATCTACGGTGAAAGCCACCTGGGAAATGCGCGAGGGTTATATTGTATAAAAAACTATAAAGAGGCCCACGCTAAGCTACAAATATTTGTCTTTTCTAAACCCTCGAAGCTATCAAATATCCAAGATACAAACAGAGTGCCAGCCTAGACCAGCCAAGGGACGATGTTGTAGGACAAGGTAGGCCCTTGATTACTCCCTCGGTATTATTTGAAAAAATTGTCTCAATGGGGGTGACGGAGGTGAGAGATGAGATAGAGCCAGAGGTATCAGGTTGGGATATAGAGGAACACCTGTTAGATGCAAACTCTGATGTTTGTGATACTATCTTGATGGGAGAAACTATTGAAACCACTAGGGGAAAATTGGAAGATCGTAAGAACCGAGGTATGGATACCTATGGTGTTTTTAAGTCTTTCTTTCATTTCTTCTCTATCGACCCAACCCCCCAGTGCACTGAGTTTGTCGAGTGGTGCGCAAAGAATTTCTCTACCACCGAAGGAGTTATCATGAACAAGTCTAAGTCCAAAACCCTTTGCCCTGTTCGAGCCTTTGTCATCCACAAAACCCTTGATATCCTTGACACATTCATTGATTTATCCCAAGACTATCGACAAGAAGACATTATACACTATTTTAGAGAGTCTACTAATGAAAGTAAAGAATCCTTCCTGAAGAACTGTTCTAAGCCTGATAGTGGACCCATTGACTTGTCTTACCCCATTGACCTCATCCGGTTCAACGAAGAAAATCAGTGGTGCATATCCCTATCTAGTCAATTCCTAGGTCTAGATACCGACGCATACATCCTAGAGTCATTGTTGAGTCTTTTATTTTTCTTAGATACTTGCCAAGTCGAACCCGAATCACCTGGACAGTCAAGTCAGTCTTGTCGCCTTAAGTTTGATGAGTTCTTAGCCAAGAACATTCGTTCTCAGTTAATGAACTTCCACGACGCTAGAACATTCAGGTTCCAGTCCTTTCTGCTGAGGATGTTCATATCCTACAATGAGGAAGACTTCCAGGTACCATAGTTGGCCCTCAATGCTGAAATGGCCACTAATTACTGTAAATTCATGAACCAATTGATGGCCGAAATATATGAATTTTTCTTTCAGGAGAGGCTACCTAGGGTGTTGTTGGAAATGAGGCAAATGCTGCAAGTTTTGAAAAGCAAGATGATAAAGGATTGGTTCCTCTCAGATTCTGGGACCACCATAAGACTGTATGGCTTCGTACATCCGATGTACATCTTGCCAGCTTTCTTGACACCCAGGATTTTCTGCTTGGAATTAATCCGGCAAAAAATTATGGTCGAAGAGGAACACTTCTTGAGCTTCAACAAGTGTTTGAATTTGGTTTTTCCTTGGAAATTAGGACCATACACAATAAAAAATAGGGATGCACTAACCCTAGTCTCTAATTCACTTAGAGGAATGGAATTTCCCCAAGACCTGGCAATAAATTATGATCCTCACCAGATTATCTCCAAGAGAAGATCAACTCTCAGATGTCGGACCTTTTAGCACACGGAGGTGCCTAGACTCAGAGAAAAATCAAATTGGGATGATTTCCCTAATCCTGCCCCAATGGATACTAGCGCCAAGCAGGACATGGGCTCACAGCTGCCTGGAGTAGTTTCCACCCAAAAGGAATTGGCTGCTATAGTTGCGATCGCAGGGGGATATTCATCATTAGTCAATTATTCGGTGAGTTCGATGAAAAGGGGGAGTACACATCCCATGGACACCGATGAAGTGGACACTACTAGCACCCCCAAGAAGCAGAAAATAGAACCCAGACAGTAATTGGTGCAGAAGGGACATGCGAAGAAGAAGAATGTAGTAAAGGTGCAGCAGCAGGTGGAGCCCGAAGCGGCCAAATTGCAGATACAGGAATATGTATTCAAAGGGTAGACTCCAAGTGAGTTTGCATCCAAAGAATAATGGCTGAGGTCTTACAAAGATAGAGCTGACAAAACCTTCGAGGAAGCAGCGGAACTATACATAGAAGCCACGCATCTGCCTCAGCCCAACGTGGCACTAAAAACTGTACGGGATCATGCCATTGATACCCTCAACTTAGCCTTGGAAGTAGGGAACAAGGTGTCCAAGTTCAATGTAATCCTCTCTATAGTTCCCACTTCTGACATCATACACCTAAGCAAAGATATCGAAGACATACTGAATACCAGACTGCTTAAAGCTGATATACAATTGTCTAAGTCAGAGGAGAGTAAGGTGAGGACTTCTAATATTTTAAGGAAGTCGAAGGTGTAAATCAAAGCACTTAAATCCCAAATCAACAATTTACAAAAGGAAGCTATACAAACGGAGGTATATGGGTAGAAAGGGAGCATGGTCAAGAAATTGCTCGATGACAAACATAAAGAAATATAGGTTTTGAAAAAGAGGTTAAAAATCCCTGACTCCCAGCTTGCTCAAGCAGAGGAATCGGCTGACTTTGAAAAGGAAAAAGAGGCTCTGAATTCCTGGCTTACTAATAGCAAGGCTAAGTTGTTGAAGCTTGAAGAAAAGGGGAGGCAATGGGAAGCAGATATCCAGCTCCTGAGGAATAGCGAGGTAGAATTAAAAGCTAGAGTAACAGCTAAGGAAAGTGAGCTTCAAAGCATGAATACAGAGAAGGAAATTCAGTTCACAGGTACGGCTGAAGAAGTAGACACCATCTCCCTCTCCAAAGCAATGTCCTAGATAGGCCTGAAGGATACCGAGCTCATTAAATTGAGGCAGCAAGTTCAAGAAGTAGAAAAGGAAAGAGTTAAAGAGAAACAAGGTAGAGAATAGGCCGAAGAAAAATGCCGAGAGTTGACTCAACAAAATGATAAGTTGAGCCAACAAGTGATCGGCGAGCTTTCCTTGCAAGGGACAAAGCATATGATATGGGATCAGATCATCATAGAAGCCAACAAGTTCTGACCCTATCTTCGTGTTGTTAAAGACCTGGAACTTGCTATGAGAGAAGCCAAGAATCAAGTCCATATAGTAGAGGCTGAAGTGAACAAAAAACCATTGGAGACCACAAAACATTCCATGACCTAACTGAGCTCCTTATCAAACGAGGCCTCTAGTAGTTATGGTCTTCAAAATAGGGTTGTTGTTGTCTCTGCAACCTAAAATGTGATAGCTAAACACAGGATAAAGGAAATAGTGCAGGTCAAAATAGAGCTCACTGAGCATAAAATCTGAGAGGTCATCAATCTGTCTAAACCTTTGATGAGTAAGGGGATCCCCTTATTCTGGGAAGAGATGGGTCCTTTATTGTCACAGAAGGATTATAAAGAATGCCTAGTAAAATGTCGATCAAATCACAGAAAATTCAAAGATATGCAGAAAGCATTGTCAAGGAAGACCATTTTTGACAAATTGGTTGATGATTTCAAGTTAGTTTGACCTTAAGGCCATGTACTCCAAAGTCCCCAAGGCTTCATACTTGGAAGTGATGGAGCTCAAGGTGAAAGCTTATGACATGGCTATGATGCCTTTGCCCAGTTTCCAATACATGGAGAATCATCCACCAATATGGGTTAGTCAAGCTCCCACCACACGAGTAGAACTAGTAGTGACAATGCACGAAATATTTTCCAGGTGTTTCTCGCTCACCTGAACAGTCATTTCTCTAAAAAGGGTCTGTACAGTCATCATCAACCAGATGGGAGTATGGGATATTCTTATGTCTTTTTCATCCCACGTTCCACATTTCACTGTCTGGCCATTTCATACAAGCCGCATCCGATATGCCACATAAGAGGTTGTTAGAACATGCCTTTTTATTCTAACCAATTTTGATTCCCGAAGGTCAGTTTGGGAAATCCAGAATGCTATAAATATACCTCCCGAAGAAGGAGAAGAGGTTGAAACCATTGTAATATTTTGCTGTGTATCTTTTTCAAGAAAGTTTTAATATAATTGTAGAGCCGAGATCGGTGTTTTTCACACAAGGATTCATGTGTCGTTCGCACTTACAGTCTATTATTTATTTTCTTATTTGAATGTTATTCCAGTTTTCCTTTTACATTCTATTTTTCTTTCATATCTGAGACTTAGGGTATAACAGCTCGGAATTCATACTTGCTATGCTCCATCTGTTGTTTCAGGTATTCACCAAAGTTTCTTCCAAAGTTAATGTAGAATTCATTTCTCACAATGCTCTGCATTAATGGTTTGTTCATGTTCTCCTTTTCACCAGACAAATATGAATCGACTGTGATCGAGTGGCTACCTTGCCCTTGTGATGAAAATGTTTGCATTTAAGTTCTGATTATCTTTGTTGTATATCTTGACTCCATCACCCAATGATGTTGTGTTTTGTTTCAACCAATTCCATAAGCAATTTATAGTTTCCATTTGTATATATATATCTAGTACTATCATACATTTAGTGAGAGATCCCTCTCGCAAGAGTAGAAAGCCAGTTCTCTCTTCAAAAGCGGTTTTGTTGTTACCCATAAGCGAGCCCTTCCGCAACCTTTGGTTCAATTCTGGTGCTAACAATTCAAATAATGTGGACCAATAATATCATTATCTTAACACTTTATGGGTTTTATTTTTCCTGAGAAGTGTCCACCCGCAGGTCCTGCATGCATGTCAACCAAAAGTTTATTAGCCTTTGGTTTTTCACAGCAACTAAGAAAGACATCATCATAATTTTCCAGAACAACACATTATCAATGAATTGATAAGGTGTTTCTTTAAATATCAATGTCCTAAACCTTTTGAAGTTGAGGGTTGGAGGGGAATACCTGTGAGTAAGATAAAATTTAATATCATCATACCATTCTGATGACAGATCAGAAATAACATCAATAGTGTCAGCATACATATCTTCCTCTCGAATGCATTGTCGTTCCTTCTCTGGGATATTTGATTAGGATGCTAGTAAGCATAATACCTACCCTTTAACCATATTGGCAAGCTTAAACTCCAAATATTACTCCTGGAGCGCAGTCATCCAGTAAGCTCTTTTCTCTCCTAACTCCTTTTGGATCAACACGTTTCTTATGGTTGCATATGGGACGATGACCTTTGTCTTTGAATTCAACAAATAAGGCCTGAAATGCTTCACAGATTTAAAAACAACATGAGCTTTCATGTCCACCTTTGTATAATTTAATTCGTCCCCCTTGAATGTAGAACTCATGAAAGAAACTGGGATCTCTATGTCCTCTTCATTTTTCTAAGTAACTATGGTAGCATAAAAAACATCATTAGCAAAAGTATATAAAATGAAATCTTTTGAAAAATCGGGAGGCATCAATGCAGGAGAATCCATGATAGCCTTCTTAATGTTAGTGAATGCATCTTTTTGGATGTCATACCATTTAAATACAACATCTTTCTTGACCATGTCTTGAAGTGGTCTAACAATTTGTGCAAAATTGGGAACAAACCTCTTAACAAAATTAATATTTCCCAAAAAGGACTAGATGGATTGCTTTGAGACAGGGAGACCAATTTTTGTAATTGCTTCAGATCTCTCTGGGTCAATTATTATTCAATCCTTTGAAACAATAAATCCCATAAGTTTTCCTTTTTTTACTGCAAAAACCAATTTCTTAGGATTCAAAGAAACGCCATACTTCCTACATATTTCAAAAACTTTCCTTAATGCTAACAAATGATCATGACATTTTTTAGAAAAAATAGTTATATCATCTAAGTAAACAACTACGGAGCTCTGCATCAAACCTATGAAAGCTATGTCCATAGCTCTTTGGAAAGGAACCAGCATTGATTAGCCCAAAAGGAATTCTCCTATAGGAAAAAGTGCCCCAGGGTTTTCTGAAGGAAGTCTTTATCTAGTCGAAGGTCGTGACAAGAATATGATTGTATCCTGAAAAGTCATCAAGTAGAGAAAATTATCCTTTCAACGTCTCATACCAGCCTCTACTTAGCCACATACCATATGTATCAGGAACATCAGCTACCACAATATCCACCATGTGATGTATTCTATGGTCCACAGACAATGTTAAAAGGATGTTCTTGATCTCCCCTAGGACCTTTACTCTAGATATATCTAACTGCACTATCTGAGTAGGAAAAGACTCCCAAGTTGCATTTAACTTTCTACACATAGACAAAGGCATAACATTTGGGGATGCCCTTAAATCGATCATGCAATTATTGATGTTTCTATCAAAAACCTAAAAAGTTAGCAAAAATGGTGGGACCCTTTTTGTGCTAGACTTGTGAGCATCAGGATTTGTGAAAACTTCCAAATTATGATTCTGAAATTCTCTAGATTTATTTAGAACCATATTTTTAGGTAAATTCTCTCTAATGGATATGTTGAGGCCTGGAAATTCGCAGGAAACAACAGCAAGGGATTCTCCCCAGTCAACATTCCCAACTAGCCCGTGACTGTTTGGTATAGGGAATTCGTCCGGTTTGCGGTTCGGCTACCGTAGGTCAAGTAAAAAAAACAAAGGCTTTACCGGTTGTGGCCCGGTCCACCATGTATTTTTGTATTTTTGACTTAATGTATGATATGCACGTACCTAATTAACAATGCAGGGTGATAAGGATGCAGGGAGTAGTCACAGCGTGATGCACAGGTTCTTACCTCTCGTCTTAGCACCCACAAGCATCTGAATCACAAAAGCATCAAGAAAGTAAAACTAACTACCTATCTATCTATCTATCCCTGGGGAGCCAGATTGTAATTTATTTGCGAGAAATGTATATTGTGCATGTATCATAAAGAGAAATTACAGATAGATGATATTCCTTCCTACAACACATGAACGATTAAAGATATTTCAACAATCAGATAGCCAATTGTTTTATGAATAGCATACATTACTCATGGTGGTAATTCCACAAAATAAACCAGAAATCATTTAAACAAGAACATAGGCTCTAAGAGTTAGAACGATCTCACGGTTAATGGACAAAAAGCTGGAAAAACAAAATAGTTCATCTTTCCGCCATCCACAGCATAACATTTTAAAGTCCCACCAATCTTTCTCCAACAGGAAAACAATCATTCTTTATTGCAAAAAAAAGTAGTTCTTCTTACAATATCACTTTGCATGTCTAACTGGGAAAAATCCCCCCTTTCTTCTTAGTCTTCTACATTTATACAAAACGGTGAGACTGTTGGGTTTCCCGCAAATGACCCTTGGGCTTCCCAACTTTACGCCTCCCAAAATTTCACTTTCCTCTAATGTTTACAAAATTGTTACATACAAAAGTGAATGATAATTCACAAAGAGGGCCCCACTTGGGTATCCAGAAATTTATTCCACACCAAAGCCTCAGAGGCGATTCCTTCAAACGCACAAGTTTCCAAAAAATGGATGTTTATCTCAAACTTCGCTGCCTGATTCTTTATGGCCTCAATCCTGGCTGCACTCAAACAAAGTTGATCTTCCAATAACTGCACACTGATGGTGGAATGATCTACTTCACTCCTTAAGATCTAATCATCAAGGGATTTAATATGCTGTAATTTTGCTTCTTCCTCTTGATACCTCTTTTGCAACATCTCCACAAATGAGTTGTGGTCCAGGAAAACATCTAGCCTCTGCTATGCCTCTACTTGGCATTGGTTATAGGTAATCAGGATCCTTCTGAAGAACTCTGTGCATGCTCCTTTCGTCGTTTTAACGGCCTTTTTGAAATCCTCTGTCGTGTTTATAGCAAACTCTAGTAAGTCATAATCCCACTTGAGGGCCTGTTGATCCTTTGATGGTAGCTCTGCTGGATTTTCTTCATTATTTTCCAGCCTTGTCATTCTTGCTGTCAGGATTTCTAGGACATCCTGAGATCTATCAACGAAATAAGAGGAAGTCTCCAGAATTTCCTCTAATCGGCCGTCTATTTGCAACACTTTGCATCTCTCTTCTTCTATGGCAGTTTGTAGCTATAGCATCTTGGCCTTTTGTGCCAGCACATGCTCCTTGAAAGGTTGGAGATTGACCTGCTGCTCTTTTCTTGTCTCTAAAGCGGTTGTTAGAGAAGAGATATGCTCTTGAAGTTTCCTCTCTTGTTCTTGAGCTTACTTCTCGTTTGCCTCCCAGGTGGTTTTTTGCAGCTCTAAGTCTTCTATCCTTCCCAACAGTGGTTCTTTCTCCACCCTTAGCTCTTGATACTCTTGCTGCACTTTCTCCAGACACTCTTGTGCAGTTTCACTAGCTTGTCTCTCTGCTTGGAGGAGTTGCAGTTCACCTTTGGAAGACCTCATCTCCTTTTTCATGTCCTCATATTTCCTCTTTAGCCTATTGCTTTCCTCTCTCTCCTTTCTCAATGTGTCTTTCAGTTGAGCAGAGGACTTCTTGGATTGCTCCAAGTCTGTCATAATCTTGTCCACGTTATCTTCTAAAGTGTGAATCAGTGCAGCTCCGGCTCTAATGGTGAATCTTGGATCTCGGTCTGTTCCAAATACAACAGGTGTATCTGTTATCATTTTCCTGGGCAGACCTCCTGTTTCAACCTTCCTTTCCGTTCTCTTCACTATCCTCTTTGTCTCCTTGTCATAGAAAACAATGTTAAAATCAGGTATTTCTTCCCCTTTCTTTTGTTCAAAGGGGACCAACTTCAGTGTAGGGACCATAGACTTTCTAGGTGTGCTAGCAGTCGGTACTTTTGGGTCCTGAACCTCGGGGTTCTCCATGTCCTAGGTCTGTCCTCCAGCTGTGTCAGAGGCCGACTATTCTGCCTATGTCTGTGTCAGCTTTAGCCTCTCTGCTTCTTGCTTCTATAGCTCCTCATCAAGCTTATTTTTCTTTTCTTATTCTTCATTCCTTGCATCTTCCTCTGCTTTTCTAGCTGCCTCTTGTGCAGCTTTTCTTTTCTCTTCCTCTTCTATGTGCAACCACCTTGCAGCTTCTTGTGCCAGCCTTTGGGCTTCCTCATTTCGCTTCCTTGCTTCTTCATCAGCTTTGGTTTGTTCAGCCGCTCCCTTCCCACCTTTTGTGACAATCTTCTTCTTGAACCTTCTCCTTAAGGCTGTTATATTCAACGCACTGCGGAAGATAGATTCTTCCCTATCCCAATGATGGGTGTATTCAAAATGTACATTGTTTTCTTTGCAATGTTCAGCTACTTTACCGCGGGAGTCATTTCTATGGAAGGAAATCTCACCAAAATGAAACCTTTCCAACTCTTCTACAAGCTCATTCGCTTTCTTTACTCAAGTGAACCTGTAACTTCCTAACTTGAATGGAAAAGGAGGATAGGCAGCCTTCTTATGCTCAAACAGAAAGCTCCCTATGCCATCCAGGAAGACTTGCCTGACTTCCTCCTTATGAATGATGTAGTCGATGGCATATTTGGGCAGCAGGGAGGGTTCTCTTGATCCTCCAAACATTCTGAAGGAAAGGCCATCCTCAGTCAGATAGTAGTCTGCATATTCTTCAATTACTTGCAGCGCCTCCTCTGACATGCAATCACACTCCTTCAGGAAAATGAGCGTATACAACGGCATGATGAAATGTTCACATACTTCCTAGTAATGACTGTGGTACTTGTGTGCCCACAGTGGCTTGTATGCAGAATACACACGCATCCTCTCCCTGTCCCAGATGCACCTAAGGTTGGAGAAAGGTTGATTGCACAATATACAATCGACAAGTATGGAACTCATATAGAATTCAGACCTCTTTTGGGATACTCCACCCAAGGCTGAGGCCATGCAGGCTGAAAGACTGTTTGATACAATGTTGGCCCAGTTGAAAATGGTCCCCTGGGTTGCAACATAAAAAAATAATTGGCATCCATTCCAATTTGAAGAACCTGGCGTGAGCTCTTCCAAAAATCCTGTTAAGCATTAAAGCTATGAACCTGTACAGGGCCCTTAAACTTGTTGTGTCATACTCTCCCGTTTCCCTAGTTCTAAAATTTTTTCCAGATAAAAACATTCTTTTAAGGGTCTCAACAAGGTCCATTCTAATTTTTTTCAACCAATCATCAGACAGAAATATTTGTGCTTCTGGAAGGTGGTAGGACAGTGCTACATATCCCGGGCTATAGGCAGCATAGCCTTGTTTGTCTACATTTTCCAAGATCATAGGTGGTTACATTTTCCCGGGGAAGAATCCAACCAATTACTTCAGATATTGGGAAAAGCTCTGGTCTGGTGGCAATCTTCATCAGTGAAGATCTCTTTATGTTGGCATATATGCCTTCCTCCTCCAAGCCCATATCAGGCACCTCCCGGCATGTGATCATCCTGTATATCTCTCCCCACTGGTACTCAGGTTCTACACCAGATATACACTTGGTGTCTTCATAGATGTATTGGGTTTTGGTAATAACTTCCACTTCGGGATCTTCTTCGACCATAGGGGCCTTCTTCTTTTGTCTCTTCGACATTTTGAGTTCGGGATCTTCTTGTTATACATGCAATTTTCATCACTAGGCCCTTTACGGCTAGGTTGCAGACATTGAGACACAATGTGCAGTGTTCACTTAATTTGTCCATGTTTAACATGACAAAAATTAGTCAAATGAAGCACATATATGCAAGCTAATACTGCAGTCTACTACCAAACAGTTCTATCAGCAAACTTGAGTGGGAAGCAAATATACATAAAATGGAGAAAAAATCGGGCTATCCGCAGGCGCCATGATCATCGTGTTGTGGGGAATGACAGGGGAAAACATTCGAGCTTTTTCAACGACGTTAGCTTTATCAAAGCACTACCTGTGCAACCTATAGCCAACAAAACTGTATGCAATTATACATCCACCTCTATCGCCTTGGGTTCAAAACCGACTGAGCGCGGAGCGGTGTGGCGAATTATGGTGGTGGTTTGAGGATGTGGGTAGCACGAAGACAAAAAGGTGGGCGGGGGAAACCATTCCAAGTGCCACAGGAAGACCATGAAAACCTTCCCCTACCAGCATATTGTTGCAGACAGCGTAACGACCGTCTGCACCAAACCCCCATTCACTAAGCGCAGGGTCGCATAATAAAAGGCCATGGGGAAAAACTATCCTGCGGGTCAAAAATCCCCCCCCCCGCAGACAATAACACTACAAAAATCCTCAATATATAGGCATGTAACTAACAGGCCAAGGGGAAATGGTTGTGGAAAAACCCAACCGTAGAAAAATCAACAAAATCTTGAACGGAACGGGATAATGCAACAAGGAGCCTACCTGGCAATGCTGTGTGAACGACGGGAAGAAAGGTGGTCAAGCTTCCACTATTGAGCCACCTGGATGCGGGTACCAACAATGAGGTCCTTGCGAGCTCGAGCGGAATGATAGCACACAAGAGGGACAGCGAGCGACAGTTGGAAATAGAATAGAATAATGAAACACGACCCCATACATATATATAAAATTCAACCATAAGGGGCGGGGAAAAATAAAAAATCGAGCGGCGGAGAGAAACGGATCGGTTGTCAAAAGTATATTTCTTCCGCAACATCAGGTGGCGAAACCAATAATCTATCCAGGAGAAGAATGATAGTGGAAAGGGAGCCGCAACGGTAGAGGCATCAAAGACAAATCATTCTGCAACGTAAGATCTACATCGGAAGATAAAACAACTAAAAATAAGAAGGATAGCCCTTCTGGAAGCTGCAATGGTGGAGTCATAAAGGGCGTGAACTTCTTCCATGTCAGGGTTTAAAATGACTAGACAACCAGAAAAAATAGAGCTTTCCGCAGCCACAACGGTGGAAGCCCACAACTCAAGGATCGACGAAAATAACAAAGCGGGGTCTGAAACGTCAAAGCAATAATCAGGAGAGTTTGCGGTGTGCCGCCCGCAACGGTAGAGAAAGAAATAACAAATCATCCCGATGTAAACCAAAAAATCAGCCGATTGAGAGGAACGTATCGGAGAAAACATAGAAGCCAAGAATTGTTATTTCGCCGCAACGGCAGGAGCACCAACCAAATAAACTTCCGATTCAAACATGCTGAAAACGCATTCAAAGACAACGATAAAGTTTGAACAAATAGTGGATTGTTTCAAGCGTTAGAGGAAAAAATCTTTCTGAAAAAAGTCATTAGATCAAATCAAAGAAGAAAATCAAAATAATCTAAGCATAAGGAGGGTCCCGAAATTTTTTGGAATTTTGGGAAAATGTTGTAGCTGCAACAATTGGTGACTACTTGGTGAACCCCAGATTTCTGACTTAACTCCTCCCCAGTAAAAGATTGTCTAGCTCAAAATTGACATCTTCTCCAACTCATACATTGAAAACAGTTTATTCATTAGGAAAAGGTAACCTCAGAAATATTTGCAAGTCTGAATAACTCTTTTGAGGCCAAATAAGTGAGATTTATTTTACCCCTGTCCTTAGGTAGTTTCAGGCCTGTACACCACAGGATTGTAACATATGGTAAACAACACTATCCCTTTGTTCTTCATTCCCATGCCAATTGCACTTTTGTGCCTTTGGAACTTTAGTTCTTTTGAGTCCCCCATCTGCCTTTCTTTATAAATTTTATTCAGGCTCCTCTATCCATAGTGTCCTTTTGTGTGAGAGAAGAATTTGCTTTTCATCTCACGGACGGAGAGGAACTTTTGGCAATTTGAGATTCATGCTTTTGATACTTTGTTTTGGTATGTATTGTTTCTTTAAGGAGTTTTGACTCTTGATAGCTTTTAGATTTTCCGAAATCATGGCATGGGATCATTTATATATGATATACTGTTTACCTTGCTTCCTTTCCGTGGGTCCCTTGCTGTCACTCCCTTGGACATTTTAGATGTGGAATGGATGGAGCCTCGAAATAGTATTCCAGACCTCTTAATTCTAAGTTATTTACCAGGGGTTAAGTAGGACTTTAACGAATGCATGGCCAATTAGGAACACTGCTACTAGAATACTTTCTATGTTTTAAAAGTGCAGTCTTTTGCTCAAGATTTCAGTTAATTAAGAACCCTGATGTTTCCATTGCAACCAAAAGTTTGCCTCTTTATTCAAAACCAAAAGAACTAATAACAAAGTAGTAAAATAAAAGAAAACAACATCAAAGTAATAAACCAAAAGAAACAGTAACAAAGTATTAAAGAAAACAACATTAATTTATTTATGTACAAAGCAAAAGAAAAGAAAAAATGCCCACTCCTGAAAATCTTTAATCCTAGGGAGTCAAGGGGTGGGCTGGATTGTAGACATGAGATATCTAACCATGGTCTAGTTGTGCTAAATTTGAAATTGAAAACATGTCTACTATCCTACAGTCATCCCTTTCAGCCTAAGGAAGTTGAAGGATCTTAGGCTGAGTGTCAATCATAGAACTGGCCTTTCCTGAGGCATGATATCTTAGTTTAAGATCTGTTAGATAATTTCCCAGGACAGAATTGGCAGATTCATTACCCTCTTCCAGCTCAGTGACATTGTGCTTCATGTAGGGCTCTCTTAATATCCTAATCAGGTTTGGCCTTCCCTTCTGAGGCAACCACAAGTGTGACCGGTCTGAAGTAAAGTACCAATTTAGTCGTGCTGACCAGTCTCGATTCAAAATCAATCCATAGCCATCAGGTATGTCTGCTACTACAATATCAATGTACTGACATATACTTTTATTTGCAGACAATCGAATCAGAACATTCTCCATCTCCCCCACTACTTTGATTCTAGTCTTGTCCAGTTGAGTGACGTCCCAATCAGTAGGTTTTGGCTTCCCATTATTTTTTTTTGCAGATTGCGAGAGGCATAACATTCACCGATGATCCAGAGTCTACCAGACAATTATGCACCTTGTGTTTCAAAATTTCCAGAGTCAAAAGGAAAGGTGGGGTTCTAGTTTTCCCTTCTACAGTTGATTCGACCTTTTCCTCCACAGGTTGGTTTTCGGGTGGTATCTCCTCTTTAACTTCCTTAATTTTTTCAGTATTTCTTTCATCAACACCTTCCATAGGTTTGATAGGCTCAATGATTGGCTCTGTTTCCTGGTTGAGAGTAGTGACTTCAGGTGTTTTATCTTCAACATTGGCATATGCCTGTCTCTTGACATTCTCTTGTAATTTTTTAATCTTCGAAATTATTGCATCGTCTTTAATTGTTAGGTCTGTGTCTTTTGTTGCTGTAAGTGTGTATTCAGATTTAAGAACACTTTCTTCTGTGTCAAAAAGCAAGACACCATCCCATAAAAACATGGTATCTTCTTCTTGTTTTTCTATGGTCTTGCTTTTCTTTTCCTCTTTACCATTGTCCTTAGTCACTTTAGAATCTAAAAGCTGATTCATAACCAATGTTATTGAATTTAACCATTGAGGACACTTCTTTTCAGAATGAGGTTGTTGGTGAAAAGTGCAGAAATTGTCCCCCCCTACCTTTGTTATATTCATTGATGCTGAATTTGGTGGAGGGATTTTCCATTGGTTTATTCTCCCCCTTTTGGTAGTGTGGTTTGTAAGTTTTCTGAACTTCCCTTTCTTTCTCCAAATCTATTATTTGGTTGGATAGTTTCTGAATCATTTTCAGCATTCCCTCAAAATCATGTGATTGTTCCTCTTTAGGTTTTGACAACAATAAGGCTCTTCTCCCGATAGTTTTCTCCTCGGGTTTCTTGGGATAGTCTTCTATGCTTTCCTTTTCAGCCTCTACCCTTTCTGCTTCTTCATAAGTCTCTACCAACGTAGGTCGAGCTTTCATTTTGGCAAACATGGCTAGTTCAGGTCCTAGGGCTGAGGTATAATATTCAATCAAGACTTTGTCGGAGGGTTTGTCGGCTTCAGAAAAGTTCTTTAAGTTTGTTGAAAACCTTTGAGTAAAATGATATACCTTTTCATCCTTCTCTTTTTTTAACAAAACAAGACCTTTCATTAGTGAGGCATGTGTCTTTTGGGCTGCGTATTTACTCCTAAAAATCCTTTTGAAGGTGTCCCAATTGGGAATAGAGTTTGCAGGCAAACCGAAATACTAGGATGTTGCTGCTCCTTTAAGGGTATGTGGGAATAATCTACAGACCACATCCTCATGTTCCCCGATCCTTAAACCTTCTACTGCTAAATAGAAACCTTGCAAGTGGTCATCTATAGCAATCTTCTCATCGGGATTAAACTTAGGCAGCAGCTTTTCAAAAGCTTGAGATAGGTTATGCAATGGAGGTGTGAGGTTCAAAGGTGATCTAGCTCTCCAATCCGGAAGAGGGTTGGGCTGATTCACATTTATACCGGCCATGAGCAAAGGTAAAGGAACAGGAGTTTGAGCAAAGAGCAACGTAAAGTGAAACCAGGCTTACTTGCTTCAAAGGTAGAACAAAACCTATTCAGTACTTTGGTCAGGTTAAAAGCTTACAAATATTTGCTGGTGGGGTAATCTTGGGAAAATAAGTTTCCACGGACAGCCATGCACTGGTGGCCCTCCTTCTAGTGCCAGAAACTGTTGAGGCCTGGAAATTCACAGGAAACAACAGCAAGGGATTCTCCCCAGTCAACGTTCCCAACTAGCCTATGACTATTTGGTATAGGGAATCCGTCCGGTTTGCGGTCTGGCTACCGTAGGTCAAGTAACAAAAACAAAGGCTTTACCGGTTGCAGCCCGGTCCACCATGGATTTTTGTATTTTTGACTTAATGTATGATATGCACGTGCCTAATTAACAATGCAGGGTGATAAGGATGTAGGGAGTAGTCACAACGTGATGCGCAGGTTCTTACCTCTAGTCTTAGCACCCACAAGCATCTGAATCACAAAAGCAGCAAGAAAGTAAAACTAACTACCTATCTATCTATCTATCCCCAGGGAGCTAGATTGTAATTTATTTGCGAGAAATGTATATTGTGCATGTATCATAAAGAGAAATTACAGATAGTTGATATTCCTTCCTACAACACATGAACGATTAAAGATATTTCAAAAATCAAATAGCCAATTGTTTTATGAAAAGCATACATGACTCATGGTGGTAATTCCACAAAATAAACCAAAAATCATTTAAACAAGAACATAGGCTCTAAGAGTTAGAACGATCTCATGGTTAATGGACAAAAAGCCGGAAAAACAAAATATTTCATCTTTCCACTATCCACAGCATAACATTTGAAAGTCCCACCAATCTTTCTCCAATAGGCAAGCAATAATTCTTTATTGCAAAAAAAAGTAGTTCTTCTTACAATATCGCTTTGCATGTCTAACTGGGAAAAAGCCCCCCTTTCTTCTTAGTCTTCTACATTTATACAAAAGGGTGAGACTGTTGGGTTGCCCGCAAATGACCCTTGGGCTTCCCAACTTTATGCCTCCGAAAATTTCACTTTCCTCTAATGTTTACAAAATTGTTAGATACAAAAGTGAATGATAATTCACGAAGAGGACCCCACTTGGGTATCCAGAAATTTCTTCCACACCAAAGCCTCAGAGGCGATTCCTTCAAACGCACAAGGTTCCAAAAACTGGATGTTTATCTCAAACTTCAATGCCTGATTCTTTATGGCCTCAATCCTGGCTGCACTCAAACGAAGTTGATCCTCCAATAACTACACACTGATGGCGGAATGATCTACTTCACTCCTTAAGATCTGATCATCAAGGGCTTTAATATGACGTAATTTTTCTTCTTCCTCTTGATACCTCTTCTGCAACATCTCCACAAATGAGTTGTGGTCTAGGAAAACATCTAGCCTTTGCTCTGCCTCTACTTGGCACCGGTTATAGGTAATCAGGAGCCTTCTGAAGAAATCTATGCATGCTCCTTTCGTCTTTTTAACGGCCTTTTTGAAATCCTCTGCGGTGTTTATAGCAAACTCTAATAAGTCATAATCCCGCTTGAGGTCCTATTGATCCTTTGATGGTAGCCCTGCTGGAGTTTCTTCATTATTTTCCAGCCCTGTCATTCTTGCTGTCAGGACTTCCAAGACGTCCTGAGATCTATCAACGAAATAAGAGGAAGTCTCCATAATTTCCTCTAATCGGCCATCTATTTGCAACACTTTGCATCTCTCTTCTTCTATGGCGGTTTGCAGTCGCAGCATCTTAGCCTTTTGTGCTAGCACATGCTCCTTGAAAGGTTGGAGATTGACCTGCTGCTCTTTTGTTATCTCTTAAGCGGTTGTTAGAGAAGAGATATGCTCTTGAAGTTTCCTATCTTGTTCTTGGGCTTGCTTATCGTTTTCCTCCCAAGTGGTTTTTTGCAGCTCTAAGTCTTCTATCCTTCCCAGCAGTTGTTCTTTCTCCACCCTTAGCTCTTGATACTCTTGTTGCACGTTCTCCACACACTCTTGTGCAATTTCACTAGTTTGTCTCTCTGCTTGGAGGAGTTGCAGTTAATCTTTTGAAGACCTCATCTCCTTTTTCATGTCCTCATATTTCCTCTTTAGCCTATTGCTTTCGTCTCTCTCCTTTCTCAATGTGTCTTTCAGTTGAGCAAAGGACTTCTTGGATTTCTCCAAGTCTGTCATAATCTTGTCCACATTATATTCCGAAGCGTGAATCAGTGCAGCTCCAGCTCTAATGGTGAATCTTGGATCTCGGTCTGTGTTATAGCTCAAAATGACACATCTCTTCCTGTGACCACTTTCCCATGATTTCGTCGCATGTTGGCACTTCATGAAAGTCACTGAAAAAACACCTATCTTGGAGGACCCATACCTTGAGTTCTGTAACTCCGTTTGACCTCATTTCTATGCCATTGGAAAGCTATTTCAGTTAGCTAAAACTTTCCAGAAGACACCAAAGTCTGAAAATGCCCAGAAATACCTTAAAAATGTGTTTTTTGTGTATGCGCGACTCTCCTTATGTGCAACTCGCGCATCACTCACGACTCTTGTGTTTTGCAAGTCGCGCATGCATATATTCGCGGGTTGCTCATAGTCGTGCATCTGTTTCTTAACATTAAAACATAAAAACATGCCTTTTGAGTTAGTTTGGGTAGTTATACAATTGACTCCTTCAGTTGTAACCACTTTGGCTTCGCCCCTAACTCTTCTTCATTATATAAATAGAGGTAGGGAGGTCCATGAAAGGGGACTTGGAATTTCTGCATTGTTATGCTGGAGGAATCAGGACTCTCTTTGCCCACACCTTTGCCCTGGAGGTCTTCCCCTTGTGTTGCAGATCTTGGAGGCTGAGTTCTTTGGAGAAGAGAAGCAGCAGATCCAGATCAAGGTTTCGTGAGGTGCCAACTTGAAGAGAAGGGTATATTTGTACTTGTTTTCAAGATTAATAAAGATGTGATGTCCTTCTTCTTCCCAAATCATTGTTCAATGTGTGATTGAATCTCTGTTTATGACCATATGATGATGTTATTTCAGATCATTAGTTCATGTTTATTTGATTATCATTATCTTATATGTGGTCATAATGGTTTGAGGAAGGTATAACTTGTTTTGCAGGTCTCTTGGAGCGAGAGGAGCAAGAAGAGGATTGAAGAGAAAGCTTGGACCAACCTTCAGTTATCCAGGTGTGGATCTTTCTCATCTCTGAAACTTGCTGTTATACACTTGCTGAACATTGTGCATCTCTTTTTCAACCCCAGTACGTTGATGGCCTCTTAAACCCTAGCCATAGGACACTTTCCTTTACAACAGAACTGGCAACGAAATCATGGGAAAGTGGTCACAGGCAGAGATGTGTCATTTTGAGCTATAACAGGGGGTTTGAGGGAAATTGACCTAAACGAGTGTTAATAATGTTAATTAGACTATTATTAACTTGGTCAATAAATGTTGATATAGTGTTAATTAAACTATTATTGAATTGGTCAATAAATATTAATATAATGTTAATAATGTTAATTAGTGTTAATCAAACTATTATTAACTTGGTCAATAAATATTAATTTAGTTTTAATTATAATTAAGGTTGATTATTGAATGTGGTCATCATTAAATAAATGATAATTAAATCTTGAAAAAGTATTAATTAATTAATAAATAATTATTAATAGAGTTTTAATTATAATTAAATCTTTGATGTCCAAATTAATCAACTAAATAACAATAAATACTAATTTGTTATGTCAAAATTATTGTTGAAGTATATTATTAAATAAAACATGTTATGTCATAATTATAGTTGGAGTATATTATTAAGTAATAACTTATAACAAAAAATACTAATTTGTGAAGTCAAAATTATTGTTGAAGTATATTATTAAATCAAACTTGTTATGTCAGAATTATAGTTTGGAGTATATTAATAAGTAATAACTTATGTCAGAATTGATGTTGAATTTATGCGGTGGATCTTTATTTAACAAGTGGAATAAACAACAAAGTTGCTTAGTACCTGCCTCCTAAGAAGAGATTGAAAATATATAGCAATAGGATAATTTTGCTATAAAAATATATG